>CP135571.1:8752688-8837504 GCA_032401905.1 Swietenia macrophylla
CCCCCCCCCCCCCAACCCACATGCTGCCGGAAACTCTGAAGGATTTTCAGCACTAATTAAGGAGAAATTTCAATTTTTGGAAACCAAGAAAACCCCCTTCGCCCCCCATACCCACCTCTAAATATATATATATATATATATATTGTTAACGAGTAGAAGTAGCAATGCTCCACATTCGAGATTCACTGATTAAATTACTTGAATTGCAACAATTTCATTTCTTCTCTTCTCTAAAGCCAAGCTAAGCTAAGCTAAGAAAAGCAAAGCAACCAAAAACCATGTCACAAACTCAGCCTCACGTAGCAGTGCTTGCTTTTCCCTTCTCAACACACGCTGCTCCTCTTCTCTTAATCATCAAACGCCTTGCCGTTTCTCTACCAAACACTCTCTTCACATTCTTCAGCACTGAGCCATCCAACAACACTATTTTCTCTGCATCCAAGCAGCCAGACAACATCATACCTTACAACGTATCAGACGGAGTCCCTGATGGCTATGTTTTTACCGGCAAGCGTCAGGAACATATTGAGCTATTCATGAATGCAGCCGACAGAAACTTTAGGAAGGCAATTGACACTGCAGTGGTTGAGACTGGGAGAACGTTGAGTTGTTTGGTGACTGATTCTTTCATTTGGTTTGGAGCAGAAATGGCCGAGGATTGGAATGTGCCTTGGATTCCACTTTGGACTGCAGGCCCTAACTCTCTTTCTGCTCATGTTTATACTGATCTTATCAGGGAAAGAATGCAACTTGGACGAAACCAAAACCAGAGGCCTGAATTCATTCCAGGAATGTCTAAATTACGTGTTGCTGATTTGCCTGAAGGAATTCTATCCGGAAACCTGCAATCAATGTTTTCAGTTATGCTACATGAAATGGTCAGAAGGCTACCGCAGGCAGCTGCAGTTTGCATAAACTCCTTCGAAGAATTAGACCCTGAAATAACAAATGATCTGAAATCCAAATTCAAGAAATTTCTGAGTATTGGTCCCTTCAATATATTATCTCCATCGTTAACAGATGATAAATATGGTTGTCTGCAATGGCTGGACAAGCAGAAGAAGAAAGCCGGTGCTGCTTCAGTAGCATATATAAGCTTTGGTACAGTGGCAAATCCATCTCAAAAGGAAATAACGGCAATAGCTGAGGCACTGGAAGCAAGTAAAGTGCCATTCATATGGTCAATCAGGGGGAATTTACAGGAAAATATGCCAAATTGGTTCTTGGAAAGAACAAAATCAGAAGGGAATGGAATGGTGGTAGATTGGGCACCCCAAGTGAAAGTGTTAGAACACGAAGCAGTTGGGGTTTTTGTGACACATTGTGGTTGGAACTCAATACTCGAAAGTGTAGCAGCAGGTGTGCCAATGATTGGCAGGCCTTTTTTTGGTGATCAGGGGATTAATGGAAGAATGATGGAACACGTCTGGCAAATTGGCATCATTGTAGATGATGGGATTTTCACCAAGAATGCTTTACTCAACAGCTTTGATATCATTTTAAGCCAAGATAAAGGAAAGAATGTCGAGGAAAACATTACAAAACTCAAGCAACTAAGCCACAATGCCGTTGGACCAGGAGGAGGTTCTACACTTAATTATGATGCACTGCTAGACATTATATTATCAACATCTTTAGAGAATTGATTTATTTTACTGAATTTCAAGTGTGATGTCAATCCAATGAACTTTTAGCTTGTCATTCGTATGCTCCTCATTTTCAGATTAAATTTATCTTTATCAAAAGATATTTACTCCCAACAATTTGCTATGCAAGCTTTTCGTCTGCTGCTGCTCCAACATTTTTATACCCTGAAAATTCAATTATAAATGAACCAAACCTTACAATTAGTCAAAAATTAGATGGTCAATCACTAAAAATACAAAAGAAAAACACCCAAGTACCAAAAACACATTGCATATGCTACTTTATATAAGAAAAAGAAAAGAATTTGTTCTGCACAACTCACCAACGTTAGTATCCTCTGCTAGAACCCTAAGATGAATCAATACTGTCAAAATGAGTCATCATCTAAACAGTTGTTGCATTCCAACCATCATATGAAGAATACAAATTATCAAGCTGGATCCAGGAACCCGTACAATGACTCAGATATTATCCTTATCCTACATTAGCATCTAAAATACTCTACACCCAGCCAGCCAATAAACAGGGAAGCGGCATTGACAGCAACCAAACCATAGTGCCTGGGTGCCTCCATGATTCACCATTTTCCACTAAATGCAAATTCTTCTCAGGAAAAACTATGGGTAAAAAAAAAAATGCTTTATCTGTTCGTATCCACTGATTCTGGAAAAAGGAATAAAGAAACCCACAGCAACTCCCAAACAAAAAAATTCATAAAATTAGCTTCTGTAGCACAAACTTGCCCAATCTATGAGTCCAACATTTCATCTTGTATCTCATTTGGGGCAATCAGCCCCGGAATGGAAAGCATTCTTTGCCGCTCTCTTTCACGCTGTGCGGCAGCTTCTTCTGCATACAGATCATTGTTGTCCTGCAGAATGTGTTAAGAAACAAGAATTATATTCATCAGAAAGAATACAAAATCAAATAATTAACACGGACATAGTACACATGGAATTCGAAGACCAAACACTATAAAGTACAACACATCCCACAAGCTAGTTAGACCACACAAGCCAAACACACTAATTTTTAGATTTACCTGAGCTGAAAATTCCTTTGATTGCACAAGGAAGTCACGTATGTGATTCTTAAATGTGGAGAGATCATTTCTCGACTCAAATAATCCATTCACAAATTGAGTAACCTAAAAAGAAGTTCCCTTCAAGTTAGCAATGCCCAACTTAGAAAGTGAATGTACTACTAAAGATTCTTTATCTTTGATACCTCTGCTGCAGTCATGTTGGGGAAAGATGTACCCAGAAGTTTTATGGTATACTCACGAACAAACATTGCATTATTTGGATATGGATAAGAAATTGTGGTAACATCCCACAAAGGCTCCGTTAACACACCACTCTCAACCTGAAATTAAGTAAACTGTCAACTTTATACCATAAATTCCAGACAAAAAGCAGATAAAGCATCACATGATACATTACCAAGCAAAACAGGTGCTGTAGCACTAGGACGTGCAACTTGAACCCAGGTTTATGGAATGTGTCAGTCAAGACAGCAAATATTTCTTGCTCTATTGTCACAAAATATGTCTGGTAGAACTGGTTACAAAACTCGGAAGCCTGTCAAATTACCCACCAAATAACAGGTCAGCAGCTTGTGAGACAACACTAATCAGTCCAGGAAGAGTATGCATGATTGCAACTGAAAGAAAACGGTACCTGAAAGTTCTTCAGCATCTCCAATAAAAGATTTAGCCCAGTTTCAGCAATATTCCTTTCTGTATGCCGAAATGCCCATATGATCGAATCCATTACTAGCTTAAGTTGCTGATTAGGATCATAAAAACATTAGAAAAGGAATAAGTTCATTGAAAATAGTCTATGTTGTTATTAATTAATACAACTTAATCATGCCATGAATTCAAACACCAACAAGTTTAACATGGCTAAAAGAATGGACACCAGAAACAGTAAAGTTAACCACCAACCTGACTTGACAATCGGATCAATGCAGGAAAACAGTGAGTAGCAATGGCACGAAGCAACGAAAAGAACTTGAGTCGATGCTCCGGGTAATCTTCAAAATTTTTGGTTATCATCTACAACGCAACCAGAAATGTCAACTGAAACAGAATAATGTCATCTTCACTGCTAGTGAAAAAACTCATGCTTTTTCAAAGAAATTGCATTTGAGAGTTATTGCCAGGGTTGAATTGATGATTACAGCATTGAAGCTGCAGAGCCAGATATTTTTGCCAACATCCACATGAGCGTGTCTACCCACCCACATATTATAAGAGAGAGCATGATGGAGATAGACCCCTTTTATTCTACATAAATTGTGACAGTTTTTAGATGTTTAAATTAATTCTCTATCAGCAGCTGATAGAACAAGTGAAAGGCAAAGTTAATGTGTTACTACATTAATCCAAAACTTGTGTGCCTAACCCTGAATAATACAAAGAGATCACTGATCACAAAATTAACCGCATACATCCTCACCTCCAGTGTGCACTGGAAAATGGCTTCAAATATACGAGGCACATCATCTATCATTGCACTTTTATACCTTCAAGAAAGAAGGGGCAAATAATCCATGAATAGCACACTAACAGAAAAGATAGAAGTAGACACTATAGCTGAAAGCAAGTCATATCCTCAATTCACTCAGAAGTCCATCAGAATTCAACACAGCAAAACATAGAACCCAGTAGACAATGTGAAAATATCAACCAGTATAGAGTATTACACACATACCCAAACATAATTAAAACCTGCAAAACTAACGGCACAGAGTCCTGTGTTCCTTGGAGTGTTAGTGCACCTTTCTAACTCACTAACAATTTTAATAGTCTTTCAAATATATGTTCCAGTATTTCAATGCTTACTGTACTAAGAACAATGTATTTGATGCAAAGCTGCTTCTTTACAATATATCATGCAGTCTTGGTGTATGATATGCTGCTATTAGTCATGATATATCCTTGTAAAGTTTTCTTTCAGGAGTTATTTCTACATCCTTTTCTCCAGCATAAAAAAAGTCTTCCATAAAATCATAATTTTGAAGTGCAACATCGCTACCACTCATAAATCTAAAAATACATCAGATAAGAAAAAGGTACAATACTTGTTTATTATTGTTGCGAATAGGGACAAAACTTCAGACTCTCTAGCATCAGGCACATTCCTAGCATAGTCACCAAGGACAGGATCCATCATTGGAGGCACAAACTGTTTGCCAATCTGTGGTTGATCTTCTGCCTTGTCTAGAAATGTCTCAATGAGCTTCAGGGTTTCTCTTTTAACAGATCTGTTCATTGCAAACTTTAGGAAGCGAAGAATCTTTGAGCATTAAACCAAGGCAGAAACAAAATTAGAGCAATTTGTCTCACCGTAAAAGTTTCACGAATGATGTTTTAGATGCGAAGGGCCCTCCTCCCGCAATGCTACTCGATATAAGCTCACTGTACATTCTGTTGCATATATTATAAATTATGAATAACTTTAATGACTAGACAAGATAGCTCATAACACTAGCATTAAAAAAAAAATTACTAATGAAAATCTTACTTGTACACATTTAGCATGTCCAAAAAGATAACAGAAATTTGTGACATGAAAAATGTTCCAAGAGAACTGGCAACACTTGTATTTGTCTGCAAAATAGAAAAATAAAAAATAAAAAGATAAAGACTTGAAATGCAAAAACTAAAATAACACTTTCACAATAAAAAGTTCAATTAAATCTGTCTTACAGACTCATGTACCACAATCATGGATGCAATACTTGTGAAAAGAAAAGAAGACTTGCATAATAATAGAAAGAAAACTCATTCAAGAAAAGAAAAAGGTAATGCCACAGAGAATGCCTGTGACAACACTCCATTAAAAAACAGTTCAGGAATATTGTTTTCTGCTTGGGATAAAACTGACCACTGCTGTCGTAAATACTATTGGAGCAACAGAAAGAAACATGTACGGTTATTTTTTTTTTTATATTTTTTACTTTTAAATTTTGGTAGGAGAGAGAAATTTATTTGGCGGTGAATTACCTGACTAACACATTCCAACAGAGCATATTCCATAAGCCTGACATATGCTAACAACCTCTTTTATTATTTAGTTTAGTTTCAATTGCTTGTGAATTACTTGTGCATCACTTTACAGCATGGTTTCAACAATAGAAGGTTCAATCATTAATTACCTTTTAAGAAAAGAAAAATTACAATTGCATGCTAATGAAAAGCAGCTAAAATCAAATTGTTCAGCTAAGCTAACAATATAATATTTAGCCTGTCACCTTAAAGTTTACAGAAGAAAATTTGAGGATTTCAACAAAGACAAAAGGTTAGAATTCGTGAGTTATATACTTAGAAACTAAGAGAATGAAAGATACTTCTGCATTAAATCAAGTATGTTAGAATTCGTGAGTTATATACTTTGAAACTAAGAGATAATGAAAGATACTTCTGCGCTAAATCAAGTTCATGCTGAGCACTTAAATTTCTAATTGATTTGGTTATTTTATAGATATTTGACATTCTAATTCTCTAAGGAGATAGAACTTCTAATCATTTTTTCTCAAGCCATAGGAGGAGAAAACTTCTTATACGTTTCTAAGGGGGTATTGTTCATCTATATCTATCCCAATGAGCCATTTATCAAATCGTTGCAATTGATGTTCAATCCCGAAGTGAAGGAAGAGATCTTCAGAAATTCAAAGCAATAGGAAGCAAAAGCCAAACAATAATTTCATGGAAAGGTCAAATGCTCCATGGTATGCAAAATCACCCCCCCCCCCCCCCATACGCCACTGAGATATTCATAATTTATTTATTTAAAGCAGAATCTACTATTGTAATTAGGATGTCGACCAGCAAGATCCTCAGTCAAGCACCATTCTTCAATTTCAGAAAGAAATAAAAGGCTATACCTGTAATATATTAAGCACAGTCCTGATCACATCTTGATCTTTCAGAAAGTCAACACTTTGGCGTGCCTGTGCTATAATTTCACCCCATTTCTGCATAAAGAGGCAACATTATAAGCCTTCATCAGCAAATTTCAGTTACTGCATCTCATAGTGCAAGCTTAGAAACACAGGACAAGAAGCAATCAATCATCTCTGAAACACACCTGGTTTGGAAGAGCCATCAATCTCTGCAGGTATTCCTCTCTCTTCTGGGCATCAGACTCTGCTTGGATCATGTGACCAACCTTAAAACAAAAGGCAACAGAAGAAGGAATGTCATGAAATAACAGAAATGTTGCATAAAGTTAAGTATAAGGTGTATGAAGGCATACAGATTCATAAAATGTATGGATCTGGTGAGGTTCAAGATCTGCAACTGTTGTTGCAAGGCTAGAGAGAAGCTCAGATACAAATGGTTCATTTTCTCCAACCTGAAAAACAGAAGACAGTGCATCAATGTGGAAAGAGTCTTTGTTCTTATTAGTTTTCCCAATTCTGAAGCAATAGACCAAAGGTCAACAAATAAATATATGATGCTAAACCATCAGGACTTAAAATACAATTTACAACAAAAAAGCAAGAAAACATTGCAATTAATAATTTTTTATGAGGAGGAATATTCCAAAAAAAAAAAAAAAACCCACCATGATGGATAAACTTTGAGGCACAGATTTTACCTGTACAATTACAAACTTCCGCTTGCACTTCTGAACTATTTTCAGGAAAGTGTCACAAGCCATATCCTGAGAAAGATGTACCAAGAAAGTTGGAAAAAAGCATTAATGAATGAAATATTACTCTTACTGGCATAGATATTAAACACATTTAAACTTGAAAATAACTAAATTGCATGAACAACAGTACAACATAAGAACTATAAATTACTGATAACCAACAAAAATTTTTAAAAATATTGAGGCTTCTCTTGCTCACTTTGGAACATTCTGAACTTGAAATCCAACACTCCACCAGTACGTGTATACTGATGTGGAATGTGGAAGCATCACTATTTGCCAAATATAGAAAGCTTCTCAAGGTATTTTTAACTTAATTTTCATAGCATTCCCAAGATTGCCCATATATTGATTTTTCATGCTTGAAACCTGCTTGAGGTGGATTCAACTTTCAAAAAGTTACAGCACATATATAGAGAAAAAACCTTTATCATATATAGATGCAGATATCCTTTTAAAGAATTCGACAACTCATCAAGAAAAATGACATATCTATAATTTTTTAACTCAACATATTACACCAGCACCTGAACTCCTGGATGTGTTTCGTGCATGAACTCAAACAATTTATTGACAACAGTTTTCAAGAACTTCCAATGTGCTCTTAAAAATCGTGGATACTGTCCGACCACATACCTGCAAACAGAAGACAAATCCCCAACAATCATTCGACTTCCAGTTCCAACAATAAAGCACACAACTTTCTTTCCAATAGAAAAATATTTAATTCAAAAAGAAAATTTCTTCTCTTAAATTCTTCCAGTTAAATTATAGAAACCAGAATTGTGCCATGCCCTTATTGGCAACTGCTGTCAAAAACCTCAAAATAAAGCTATCAAGAAACATTCCTATAACTAATACACAGACATGCACACACACGCACATGGAACTTACATAATGTTACTAGCGATAACAGCTTTGTTATCCTTTCCTTTTGTCATTTCACAAAGATTCAACAAGTCACGAATAACCATCACCAGAAATCGGTTCTCCTGCAAACAAGAGATAATGGTAATTGATGTCAAGACAAGTACGCTATGATAAAAATCAATGTTAAACCTAAGGAATCAAATAAAACTCCCACAAATGGATCTTGAAGATTGATGAAATGCATTGCTAGAAATAGGTGGCAATCTATGTTTTAAAAAACCAAATGTTTTCAAGATATTTTACTTATTGCGAGTACAGACACAATATGCATAAAACAAGGAAAAATAAACCCAACTAACCACAGATCAACAGCAAAATAATAGAAATTGAAGTTTTCAAACAAACACTCAGCATTCTTAACCAAAAATAAATAAATACATAAACAAAAAATTTGGCATCAACTTTAACCAAATACCATATAACAATATTAAATGCTTGGAACTTGAAAGCATGGTAAACTTCAGCCAAAAGTATAAAAAAGAATTAAACAGTACAGATTTTCATCATCCATACAGCTATAACTGAAAATCCTCTGCAAAACATCTAAAATGTTCACCCAACTATTAGAGAGTGTGTACAAAAAATACATTTCCCATTCCTCAATCATAATGCTGCGCACATATCCTTGAAGATTGAAAAACTTCCTTGCCCACATTCCATATTCTTTTTCTGGTAACATTTCCATAAACTAGTTAATTGTTAATAAGGAAATTACAGGAACAACAAAAACCTGCTGAGACAAGAATGCTAAAGCACAATACTCGTTATGCAAGATTCAGGAGAAAAAAGATTTGAGAGAATCCAAAATAGGGATTGTAGATTATGCCAGGTTTAGCAACAAGTACCAACTTAGATTAGTTAAATAAAAGGAACATGAAAAGGAAAATTTCCCTACAACAATGTTTAACAAAAAACAAGGGAACAAATTTAGAAAACATAAATTGAACATATGCAACTTGACAAATTAAATCATACCTGTTCTTCCATCATGGAGCCAGATATAGATCCTATTGCCCAACATAGTGTGTTTAAATTGTTCCAAGTCCAATCTTCACCACTCAATTGTTTACTTAATTTCTTTAGCATCTGCATTACATTTTATAAGAATTAAGCACTGATATAGAAAAGATAACATGGTGGAATTTCTGTCAGCCCAAAAATGAATAGAGCAAGTGAGAGCCATATAAAACCAAAAGATGAGTCCTACCAGTGTCAAAAATAGTCTGAATTCCATCTTTCACAACAGTAAGATGAAAAGGACTAGTGCCAAACAAAAATTCTTATATGTTTATTATCCTTTAATAGAAAACATAGAAAGCAAGCACCATCGTTAACATATACCTGCTTTTCAGTATCCTCGTGGTCGAGGTGTGACAAATAGATCAATGTCTCCCTCATAATCTGCACATTGAACTTTCATTAACCATAGAGTAATATCGACAACAATGGAGAAACAGATACTAAAATCATAAGACAAAGAATGCAAAAACATATGATTGTATATACGAAAGAACACTCGCATAACGAATGTGTTAACCACAGCCGGTATCTCTTTCATTTCAATATGACATAGAGAACTAATCATGCCATTTCTTAATCATTCAAAAAAGTTTAGGCACTAAGCTTTAGGAAATTCAGACAGATTCTTTGTCTGAAAGGACTTCAACTTTCTAAAACAGTAACTAAGAGAGAACAGATAAAAACAGTAATCACCATTGACATAAATTTATTCCTCAGATTCATATCATAGATTGGCATACACACAAAATGAACATCTCTACCAGATAGAGATTAAACACCTTATATTGAACAAGAACATCATTGTCCTTCATGGTTTCACGAACAATATTCCCATTTTCATCTTCAACAATTAGGACCTCCTCAGGCTTAGCCATACGGCAGATCATTAGCATTCTCAGCTTCGACATTGGACCAGCATAGAGCTGCCGCCGCTGCAGAAGTTGCACCCCTATACCATCGACAACACTTGGCAGTAAAGGCATCTGCTGATCCAATAAAAAGAATAAGATACGGTAAATTATCCTTCCACATACATTATTCATGTAATTCCAACAGATTAAAAAGAGAACAAACTGCAACAATAATAGGCAGCAAACACATAAACGAATTTGTACAGGTTGTAGACATGCTAATGTATTAAGAAAATATAAGAATGAAACCATGTTTACAAAATGTGTGTATTGATTTAAAGAGACAACATACAAGTGCGGAACCAATATCCACATTATGGACAAAAACACCCAACAGAGGAATCAAAAACTATTAAAAAAATGCTCCCAATGATCCGAGTATAAACAAATGGTGCAACACCCCCAACCCATGAGCAACATAACAGAACAAACATGAAATTAACCCAGATCTTCACAAAGATTAAGATGGTCAAAAGAGAAAGATGTATCTAAATTCTTTAGAAACTGAGGCCAAAAGCAGAGCATGAAATTCTTTATCCATTAACACTTGTTTCACCATATGTTCTATCTGCAAAAACAACCAACTAATTTATGAAATCAAACCTCACATCTACTATTTACCCACCTCAAGAAATGAAAATCTTAAAGTAATTTGAAAAAAAAAACAACCTTTACCCAATACCACGAATAAGGAAACCCATGTTCCAAAGGGCTGTCCAAGGATTATTGTCTACTTGACAAAGAATGTTGATTTAATGCCCCTAGTCAGTATGCAGACGGGTTTCTCTCCTCTGTACGGACAGGATCTCAGCCACTTACGTTTTTCAACCAAATTTCCTTCCAAAATATTGTCCAATTACGACACCAGTGCTTATGAAAACTCTTTTTTAGTGATTGGAAAGAGATATTTTATTGAAGAAACTCAAAGAGAAAAGGATTACAAAAGTGAACCGGCAATCCACAAGAACCAAAATTTTTCGGCTGTGAAAAAAAAAACCCAAAAATATGCACCAAACCAAGAGAGAGAGAGAGAGAGAGAGAGTTAGCAGCTATGCTAAATTACATCTCTGAAGTTTAATAATGACCGTGAACGATCTACATTGGAAAATTTAAATAAAGCTCAACTACTTTACTTTCAACCCTCTAAAGCAAATCATTTTACATTCAAAAACCATTAAAGAAATTGGCAGCAAAAGCCAAGCATACCGCTAGTCCCATCGTGTTTGCAGCAACAGCAGGGTTATCCAGGTTATGGTGTGCATCAAAAAGCTCCAAAACTAAGGAGTTCCAATAGTCCAGGCAAACCTGCTCATTCAAGCATCCAGCAAGCATAGGTAACACAATAACTTCACCAACTCACGCCCCATTTCAGAAGCAGACAAGAAAAAATAGTTCATATAGTGGGTAAATTATGATAAGCACCAGACCTTAAAAACCTCTGTGTCATCTACGTATGATATATTAATGAGATATTCCAGACCCATCAGCTGCGCAGTTATATTTTCTTGCGTGGATTCAAGCACTCGGATATGAAACTGCACAAAAAAGAACATCAGTTTCATCATTAATCTGTCGGCACATTCTAAATGTAAGCAAGAATGAAAGGATATTGTGTTTGCATGCCCAATTTTATGTATACAAACACGCAAAATGAGCTAAGTTAAACCTTTTTTCCCTTATAATACAGATCCCCCCGTCAGCATTTTAACTTGCACAGATTAAGGCAAAACAAAAAAGGCACAACAGAATTTATCAACCATAATCATCCCTTCTAATCTGCTGTTTATAAAGATGTTAGTTACACAAACAATAAATCATAAACAAGACTTGCCTTATAAAATGATGTGAAAAAGAGTGCCAAATTCTGAATAAAAGCCTGAAGAAACAACATAAAAAAGATAGTTCAGTACAAAAAT
Source organism: Swietenia macrophylla (assembly GCA_032401905.1). Taxonomy (NCBI): domain Eukaryota; kingdom Viridiplantae; phylum Streptophyta; class Magnoliopsida; order Sapindales; family Meliaceae; genus Swietenia; species Swietenia macrophylla. Next base: position 8,764,779 of record CP135571.1, read on the forward strand.
GGTAAACACAATTTGCCCTTCAAGACCAGAAGGAAATTTAAGGAGTGAGATATTAACCTGTTCCTCACTAGATCCGTTTGCATAAGCCTCAGGGATGTTTGTAGTTGGTGGAAGAATGGCCTAATAAGGTAGAGAAAGAATTAAAATATGGTATGAAAATAGAAAATCAAAAGTTGAACAATAGAAATAATAATCATGAAACAACAAAACACTTAAGAAATATCTACATATGTTTAAAAATTAAATCATAAAACTAAAGCATATGAAAGAACAGTGTATACCTGTAACTGGACAAAGAATACATTATACAAGTTAACATATTGCAAGTTATAGAAATCCCCAAAATTAAGGGCTGCAACCTGCAAATGTCAAAAACAAACAGCTTAATTTTTTTTTTTTAATTTTAAGTCCAGGATAAATATGATTTCACAACATAAAACGAAATTTATCAAAAAAAAAAAAAAAGGCTGTACTTCTGTTAAGCATTGAAGAGTGAGATTCCTATATGATGGCAGGGGGAAAAATTTCAGGAGAGTTTCCAGCTGCAAGGCACATATAGAACATTAGATATGAAAACTATGAGAATTCATGTCAACTACAATTATAGCAAGTTCAAATCTAAATATTCTCTATGAAAATCCATGACTATACAGCAAGGAGAAAACACATACCAATGGGGATTCAAAAATATAGCCCAAGGGAATCCATGAAAGGAATGCATGCAATGTGGAAAGTGTCGCCCTTATAAGCTCAGTTCTTTGGGATGCAGACAGTACATATAAGCATAACTCATGAATGAGTTGAAACTCACTATAACAAACAAAAACAACAATAAGTGAGGCTGCACAAACACAAAAGTAAATTGCAGATATAGAGCAATATAAGGTTACAAATACCAACAACCCAATGTGTCTAATACTAACAGATGTAACCATAATATAAATTCTGCTGACTGCTGACTGCAATATTGTAAATGATAGTTTCCAAACATATTAAGCTATGAATTTAAGCCCTCACTGGATGATAGAGTATAAAACTAAGAAAAAGAAAACACAATGATTCCATAAACTGGGAAATTATCCAACACTAAACCAATTCCATCAACAATGATTTTCCATAATTCTGGGAAGCAAGGGAAAACATTGAAGTAATTTTAGCAGTCAACACCAGTGAGGAATGCATGAAGTACCTAACAAATATAACTGAAACTACAAAAGAATTGTTTTCTTCACTTTAGCTAGAGTTGAATTACAAACTAAAAGCAGCTATAGATTTTGGGTATGTTAAGCAGATCCCCAGATAATAATGTAAGGGACGAAAGCAATCAAAAACAAAAGAAGCAGTGGGAAAGAAGAAGAACAGGTCAATTTATATGGGCTTAATTACAGTAATCTAGTTAACAATTTGCAATGTACAAGTGGCAGATCACTGAACAACAGCAAAAATTGCGATTACATCTAGAGACTTGCCTGTTTAATGATTGTTTGAGCTCTTTAATCTTCTGCTGAGTCATTTCCCCTCTTGAAAAATCAAAAACTTCTTCACTTAGAAGCTGACATTAAAGCAATCATATGTTACTCATGTTCCTCAAAACCACAAATAACAAGAGTGATGCAAGAATATAATTACCTTTAGAATGGCCATGCAGTTCTCACAAATAGTTTCACTAGTTTTTGCTGCTGCAACAAGATCAGGAATGAAGCTTCGCCATCTAGCAGGCCACTCATGCTTTAAAATCTGTAAAACAAGTAAGCATGTATTATATCACTCAAACCAATACAATATAAATTTGGTGTAGGAGCAACGTTCTACAAATCCTACCAAAAAGAGAAAAGAAAAACAACACATGAATAAGGATTGATAAAAAACACAATGCACAACAATTAGAAATGTCACCAAGACAACAGTCATTTACCCACTCAATTTCAAGGAGTCAAGATAGGAATACCTGAACCAATATGATATTGAGCTTATTGACATACAGCCTTTCTAGCCGAAAAGAGGACTCATTACTTGAAAGCTATGAAGAGAGACAAAAATATATTAGAGACATTGTGAGGCAATAAAAAAGAATCAATCATATGCAAATATATACGAATACATCATTCTCTAATCCCATCATGGAGAAAATTACTACCAAAATAATACCTGTACAATCACTTCAGAAATGTAATTTTTCATTCCATCCCGCTGTTCAACAGGCAATGCATTCCATCTATATTTGATTACACCTTCAAGAACCTGTATATGATATAAGCACAGGAAATGAAAATTCTTCAGAAAGTGCACACCTCAATAATGTTTACAGATATGTAAAAATAGTTCACCACTAACTAAGCAGATAAAATGTCATAACAGTTGGCTCCATAAATGCATATGTATCCTTTATGGTCATGGATGGAATTTCTCCAGATCTTCTTTTTGAAGGAAACTTTACATAACAATAAACAGGCTATCCGCAAAAAATAAAACAAAAATCCACTCTAAGAAGAGCAAAAACACTAGCACTCCCAAGACAAGAAACTAAACAAATAAAATATATATAAAGAAGCATATTCCGCATTATGCGACTTCCACCTCCAAATTGCACAGTATGAAAAGGATAGACTTCTCAACACCAAAGTCACAGGTAATGCATTCCATCCCTCTGTTCATCCCATCCATAATTTTTAAGTTTCCCATAATACAAAGCATCTTCCCTTTTATAATCTTCAAAAGTTCTTCTATTTCTCACTCAATCCATATACCCAAAGGACGGCCATCACCATACAATCCCACAGTTACCAGCCTTCTTATTACTCCAAGAAGCAGAAAATATTTCAATAAACTCAGAGCCGTGGAAGCTATACACCACATCACTCTCTAATCTCTCTATGCTACATTTAAACCAAATAAAAAATTGCCCCAAAATGGATCTGACAATTTTATGTACAATTTGAAAAATCGCAGCCATAGCGTACTCCACAACCCACCCTCAGCCAACAAACAGACAGCAAAGGATGCGAGGATTGGAAAAAGTCCACAAATTTATCATTTACCAATAATTTTGCAAACTTATATTAACAGAATGTTCAGAATCCCCATAAATTAAGTACCAACATATAATATATTTATGCTCTTTGGTCCTAGAAACAATAGCCCAACTTGGAAAAGCCAAAGAATATTCTCCAGAGCACTGCAACATGATATCAGAACTGTCAGTCAGACTTTCCACGATTTAAACTTTGATTATTTTCTAAAATGCAAGGTTATCCTAGCAGGAAGCACCTGGTCTTGGTATGGTAGATGGTTAAAAAGTAAAACTACCAATATTCCTGAGCAAAATAATTACAATATATTCAACCAAAAAGAAAATTGAGTCATTTTTGTGATTGCAAATAACTGAAAACTCTTATTTAATGATTCATTTTCTGTAAGCTGCACACTGCTGCACTAAGTATAGATTACTGTATAAATGAATGCAGCCACTGACCTGCAAGGCAAAAAACTTGGTATTCAGGTTTTTTGTATTTTGCAGAACATGCACAACTTGAAGCCACATATCAGGATTGTTTTGCAAGTCCCGCAATATTTGATCAGCAGCTGTTCTCTATACCACAAATATAAATAGAAAATAAACAACACAGGAAAATTTGAATGCAGGATAAAACAAAAATATATTCTCATCAAAGTTAAATGACCAAAGTGCTAAAGCAATAACCAACCAAAGAAGCTCCTACAAATATAGTAATTATCATCTCAAGGAATACACTTGAATAAACAAGGTTTCATTGGAATCATAGGCATACATTTTAGTCTGACACTAAATAAAAAAATTTTGATTATGCCAACTAAGATATCAAAACATCAGAAAATGATATTGTTTCCCTAAGGACCCCATATATCAAAAGCTAGATGCCCCATTCAAAAAGAGCAATTACAATAACCCCATTAATTCTATTGACATGAAATGCCAAATTTACAAATTGATGGGAGCAAAACCGCCAAAACATGCTTCTACAAGCTCTTTGTTTCCATAGCACAAGGAAAGGAAATGGGGATTCTCAGCTTTAGAAAATGACTGAAATTCAGAGATAAACATGTTTTCACATGATTAAATTAAATTTATTAAGAATAACTATCTTAATAACCAAAACAATTGAGGAATATATTGCTCCAGATCTATTCCCTCCTCACTTCACCTGATTCCTCCAAATTGAACATAACATTTGTACAATTGAATCAAGTTACATCGCACAGTATGCCATTTCAAAGCTAAACTGTTTTCCAAGATTAAATGGGCAATGAGAAAAATCAAACATTTAAAATACCAACCCAAAAGTCATTGAGAAAGTCACAGATGCTATAATTAACTCTGTTAATTCACTATATCATTAAATTAATCAATTTGATTCAAGAACTTACTAATGCCTAAGTTGTTTGGATCAATATATATTAGTACCTAAAATTAACCATCCAGCAAAGCAGAAAGAATTCAATTTCAGCTCCTTGCAAACAGCATAGCATAAACAAACACTTAAAGCAACTAAAGACTAAAACTTAAAACCAAAACCCAATTTGGTTGTGAAAGGTGCACAGTTAAAACATAGCTGGCACAATTGTAAATTTCACTCGAGGAATTAAATTTTGAAGACATTACCATACTAAATTTTCCAATAAGCAAAACAATAGACACAAAGAAACCCCACATCTCCTCACAGAACACCTCAACTAAACTCTGAAAAATCCACTTAGCTTTAGGACACATATCATTAAATCCTTCACATTTCTCAATTTCAAACTCTCTGGCAAAACAGATGGCAATCATAAAAAATCTCCAGCAAAGTAAAAGTCTGAGAAGTTTAATCCATAACCTCAAACTAAAATTTACCCTATCTGTCACATTTTGAGATGAAACACCATCGAATTAAAAGTTCAAACGCTGATATTCAATTCTCAATTCTCTTCCTACCAATCCAGAACCTAATAAAAATTAGGTAGACAGGAAAAAGAAGTTGCATAAATAAATATATATATATATATATATATATCTTTTATAAGTCCCAATGGTATTGAACCCTAGAATTGAAAACTCAATTCCTCAAAATTCATTGACAAACAAACATAATCAACAAATGAAAAATAGCCAAAATGAACTACCGAAGGCTAAAGTTTTTAAATTTACCCTCATTTCCCTCAACATCAAAACCTGCAGTCACAAAAATTCACCGGGAAGTAAGGAAGTACACACCGCTTCCTAAACCCTAATGTTGGTATGTTAAATATGCTATATTGTCACTCACTTTCTGAAGAACCAGACAAAAAAACCCGAATTGCTCGACGTATAGGCTTAGCTTATAAAACCCTAAATAAAAATACACAACTTCAGTAACTCCTCATTCCCCGGCAATTAAAGAAACAAACAGAAATCAAAGAGCGAAATCTATAAAACCCAAAAAGCCAAAGGAAGCCCCTCTTATAATTGTATTAACTCTTAACAATTCGAACAAGTAGAGTGATAATTTCCGAAACTTTAACGGGAAGCAAACAGAAAATAGTGGGAAGAGAAAACGAGGAAAAACAAAAGACCTCTTCCTTAGATCCGGTGCCATAGAAGGCAGCAACAGTAGCGTCGAGCAAGGCAACGTCAATTGGCTGGCTTAAATCTCGAAGCTTCTCAGCCGCCATAGCTGAAACCTCACAGAACAGTACTTTATCAAACTGTCTCTGACACTAATAAACCCTAGAAACTGAACGAACCAAATCCAAAGACAAAGAAAAAACAAAGAATTGACTTTCGATCGAGAGAGAGAGGGGGGGGGGGGGGGGGAGGAGGGAGAGTTTACAAACGGTTCACTAAGAGAAGGGAGAAAAAGAGGGAGAAAAAGAAAAAGAAGAGCTTACAACTTTATATAGAGGAAGGGAGGGAGGAAGGGAGGGAGCGTAATAAAAGACAGCTTAAAATTGAAGCAGAGAGGGGGAGAGAGTGACTTTGAAATGTGTTTTTTTCTCTTTTATTTTATTAATTTATTAATAAACGAAGAATAATTAATTAACAAACGAAGAAGAAGGAGGAGGAGGAGAAGAAGGGCGAGCGAGCGACTGTGACTGTTATTTGGGGGGAGAGTTTTGGGGCTGGGCCCTAGAATTTTAGAATTGGTAACTTCGGGGCTATCATTAATTAATTAAATTAATTGTTAGTAAATCCTTTCGTAGTACGTTTGTCACGTACTGTCTGGCGTCAACCAGCGTGACTATTTGACTTCTTGGATGCCTTAACTACTATTTCATCTAAAATTTAAATAAAATCAGAGGCGTTTTAGTAGTAATGCCTTAACTACTATTTCAGCCAGCCTACTATTTGCAGCAGAATATGCGTTTCATTTTTTATATAATTAGTTGCTTAACGTACTTTTTGAATTGCATTAGAATCCTTTTAAATTTGACAAATATGTTATACAGGGTTCTTTCTTGCGGTAGATTTTAAGCTTTTAGTAGCTTCATTTAATTTTTTATTTTGCTTTTTTTTTTTAGTGCAATCTTTGTTTGGGTTCTGATTTCCTTTTCAAATTTCAATTCATAATTTTCTTTTTTATATGTAAGTATAAAAGTCAGCACAAGAAATGTGGCCTAATTAATACAATATTCTTCACTTTAGCAATTTAAGGAGGCACAATAAATTCAATCCTGTTCTTTTAATAGTTTTATTCTTAATACCTAATATTTCAAGCCAAGTTGAATTATACCTTTTAAGTGAGCTTGAAATCCACGTCAAGAACAAAACCTTAATGTAACAAGTTATTCTACCATTAAAGAGGACAATATCACCCATTATGTGCTTTGGTACTTGAACTAGGTCTTTTGGACTCAATGCTTGAAATTTTTGATGCTATAAAGAAAATCATAAAAGGCTAAGATCAGCCTATTATACCACCCTAAACTATGTCAAAGCAGATAATAATGCCACACACTAAGTAAAAATGTGAATTATCATTTATTATCAAAGCATTTGAAGTTTGCATCATTTCATTTTATAACAAGGCAATTGAGGGGCAGTTTTGAATTTTTTAAAATTTTGAAAGCCCTAGGTGAGTTCTTAAAGCGTGGCTTCTATAAAGGTTTGACTTCTATGAAACCTAATATTATAATAATATTAGGCTAATTTTGAGCCAAACTTTAAAGGTCTCACTTGATTGCCTTTGTCATGTATCCGTAAGATTATTCTAATAAGCATTCTTAATGTTGAATGCAATCAAACTTTTTAACTTAAAATTTTGCATTCTATTTTCATATAATATTTACTTCTTCTCTTTGAAATAATTTTTTTAATAAAGTCATTTCAAGTTGAAAACTTTTTAAATAAGAAGATAAACTTTAATTTTCTGATACAAAATATAGTCCTCGTAATTCTTTTGTGCACCACATTAGATTGAATTTAAAGCTCAAAAATTATGCATATTGTTTTCAGCCATCTTAAACTATTATTACGGGTTGTTATTATTTAATAAATTATCACAAAAACTAATAACTCCTTCCAAGATGGCTTTGCCTTAAAGGTACTAAATGAAAATTTTGGTTATGCTTCCTTACCTTCTATACCAAACCTTTACAAGAAGTCCTAAATGAGTGAATTAGGTATTCTTTTGTGAATAAATTAGATTATCATTAATGCATGATATTATATAAGTGCTTGATTAGCATGTTAAGCAATGAATAACATATCATTGCCATTAAAATTTAAAACTTAAAACACATTAATATCGTAATATCAGTATTATCATAGACAAGCTTTTTATAATGTTTTGTAGCTACTAACTAAAAATGTTACATGGATTTGTTTTTATTGTATAATTGTGTTGTTAGGTTGCAAGATAATTAACGGCCTATAATAATTGATTAATAAACTTAACTTTATTTATAGTAATAAATAAGTTAATCAATATGATTAATGTATATTTAAGAGGTTTGTATTTTATTTTCACAAGTGCAAAATATGTTAGAATTAGTATTAGTGTAAACATTAATTCTCTCAACAATTATTCACTTGAATATTTTCAACCCTTACATTTATTTAAAAATATAGAAATTTCATTACTTTTTATATGTGAAAATGTGAGAAGGGAGAACTGCTAGTATATATTTAATATACCTTACATTTCTTAACACTAAATTTGAAATATGTAATAAATAACTTGAAACGATTAACGTAAAAGATAAAATAGTTAATAAAAAAATTAAAGTATAAAAGATAAAAATTGAGACAATTAACGTAAAACTAAAAACACATAACAAAAGAATTTTAAATATAAATAAAAGATTAGAAACGGTTAATGTAAAAATTTAGATCTAAAGTACATAAAATATATTATAAACAATCCCTTGAGAGGGTTAAAGATCAAGTTATTTAATGATCTTTATAATATTATGTGTTAATTGTATAAAGTAATTGTAATTATTTTTTATATTAGATTTTGTAGATCTTTTTTTAACTTACATACATTAAATGTAATAAGTGTAAATTCATTCATTATTTTATGAAAATGTTTAATCTTACACATAACCAAGCATAAATTTTCACAATTTAACGTTTAGTTAATAAACATGAAAATTAATTATGAAAGCTAAATGCTTATATACTAAAAAATTAATTATTTTTCCTTAATGATTCTTTATTATAGATCACTTTCTTTATTAGTAAAGTTGCTACACTTAATTAACACATAAGCAAAGTTTTCTTTTCTTTCTCTCATTCTCTAAATTAAAATAAATATAAATTAAACTAATTAATAATATCGATATAAATTAAGAAACAAATGCAAGATAACTTTGAAAATTCGGGGATAAAGGATGAATACATAGATAGGAATTTAAGTTTTTAATAGAAAAATTCCAACCTTATAATCGTTTAAACTAAAATGAGGATTGTGTCATAAATGAGGATGTGTATAGCAATCCCTTGCCTGTTGTTATCCCTAGCATCAATCATCATTCCTTTTAACTTTATCTAATTATTTTATTCATTTACTCTTCTTTGTGTTACATTTCATATCTCATACAACATAAACTCAAAGTATGAATAGACAACACCATTTAACAAGTCAGTATTTTGGGTTGATGGCAAGTAATTGACTCATAACTCTCATTAACTTTTCATTTTCATCTATAAATATATGCTCTTAATTAAGTATTTTGTTAAACTTTTTTTTGCAAGTTTCTCCTTCTTTTTGGTTTTTTTTCCCCATAAAAACTTATTAATTCAAAACATAATATTAACTCATTAACCTTTTAAATATATGTAAGTGTTATAATTTTATTCCATTAAAATAAAAATAATTCTCTATTCGATATTAAACAAATAACTATTTTTGAGAATTGCCTACAATTTTTTAACATGAAAATTTTCTTAATAATTTTTCTTTCGTTTGCAACTATTATACGCATTAAGAATCCATTTGCTAGTACTTGTTAATATGATATAAGTATTTTTTTTAAGATATGTAATTACTCTTCTCTTAACCTCTCTAGTATGTCTCATTTTGTGCAATTGATATGCCTTTTTGTTGTTGGTTGATTGTCATTTGGTTGCTATTCTAATTATTATATTTGAGGTTTATAAAATGAGCTATGTAAACCTATTTATGTATTGGTTTATCCATAACCATAAACATTAATTTTTTTATTAAATTGTAATGGTATAAAAATGTGATTTTTGACATATTTAAAAAAAATATTATTGCTAATAAAAGTTTTGTTTGGTTGAATTTAAATGTAGGTTTTGATAGGGCTCATACATTGATCATGGTGTCTAAAATAAAGTAAGTATGATACCATGGTAGCAAAGACAAAACTACTTAAGATGTATGGGTTTTTGTTATTTTAATACGTTGTTTGCATTTGCATGGGCTAAATGGGAGAGTTTTGCCCATGACACTAGCATATTCTTGAAGGTCTTAAGAAGATCAAATTTGTATTTACTTTATTTGCTTAAAGGCGAATAAATAGACGTGTTAACTTTGAGTTCATGCAAACTTTGTTATTATATATTTGTTTCTTCTCCCTCTCTCTCTCTTTCTCTATCTTTTTAGTTTTTACTAGTAAAAACTATTTAGTTGATGTTGGTTATTCACTAATGAAATGATATTTATGATATTACAATGGTGAACAACATTATTTTCTTGATATTTGACTCAAAAGTTCGCTAAAACAAGGGAAGAAAAGTAACTACAGACATTCATGTTTTAAATGCACAATTAAGAGAATATTTTGAATTTTAAAAAAATCAACGAAGATTATATTCTATTTATTCAAATATTATGGTGATAACATTGAAAAGTTAAAAGGATAAACATAAGACTAAATAATATAGAGAAGGGTTAGAATGATGCGTTTCATTCACCAAAAACATATTTCGAGAATCCTTTCCTATGAAGTTCAAAATGCTACAAATCAAACTTTACAAATAAGATGATAATCTAATAGAATACCTAGAAACTTATATCACGGATGTATAGAATTACAAAGGGCAATAATGTGTAGAGCATCTTATTGAGACTTATTCGAGTCAGAAAAAATATAGTTAAGAAGTTAAAGCACGCATCAATTGCCTCATGTGCTCAGCTTAGTCAAATTTCATTACTTACTAGTCAAAAATAAACAAGTAAATTTATTGAGTAACCAACAAAGCATAATAACATTATAATGTTGATGAATTGGCTAATGTAAAGGTATGATAAAGGAGAAAAGGAAAATGAATGAGAAAGAGTTTGATAGAGTTAGTAATAAAACATGTGCTATTTTGAACAACTGGCAAGACCAAGAACATTTCATCATTCAAGAAAGTTCGAAGTAAAATTTAGTTTAACATAATGTCTAGAATGATATATAAAAAGTTGTTGATATGCACAAGATGTCATGTCTAACCCTAGAAAATCGACACGTGGCAACTGCCTTGTACTCTTAAGATTCACCCTATTAACCTGAAAAGACTAAAGTTTACAAGGCTCACAAAAATCATTTTCATCAAATTAAATCATTCATTAAATTTATCTTACAATAATATTCTTCAAATACACAATAAATTCTCAAAATACAATATAAAATTTAAAAACACAAATTCTAATATCTATTAGTAGACCTAAGTAGAATAGGAAATGAGCTAAGAAAATTTTATTGGAAGAGATATAATCGCTTAAGTGCCATACTATGCCAATATTTACACACACTTCTCAACTTGAAATTAAAACAGGAGGAAGAATGAGTACATAATACATAGTGAGTAAATTATTACATAAGATAAACTTCAAGTAATAGATATTAGGATATTACAATGTAAAAAAATAAAAGAAAACTAAATCTTATTTCAAAATACAATTTGGATAAAATATTAGGCTTGTATATTTCATTTATAAATAATCAGGTTGAACTCTTTTCTTAAGTGTCACCTTAACTTAGGTAAACACCTAAAACTATTAGTGAGCTTGTTTATGTAAAAATCATATATAATTTTTTTTCATAAAAACAAAAGTTTATAAAATTATACTATCACTTTACTTATAAATTGATTACACATCAATGTCTAAGAACAAAATATTGGTCGTCTCACTGATGTTAACCTGAATAGTCACGTAATGATAATCACGATTGTTTTCTCAATATTGCTCATTTAATAAGCTTATGTAGGATAGTCTTCTTTATAACAACACCATTTAGTGTATACGATCACTTACACATCATCTCTATAAGTTCATCCGTAACTACTTCCAATAGTATTATCGCTATACCAATATTAATATCGGCCCACTAGCCATATCACTCATAAATCAATACATTGATTAAATCATTTCACATATAACATATATAAGCTTCAAGGGCCATACAAAAAACAATCGAATCAAATGCGCTATATCAATAGCTTATATCAAACCACAAGCCAATAACTTATTTAATCACCCACAATTATATCTCAACATTTATCTTAAAATCAAAAAATATTGAGAACAAATATTTACTTCAAAAATATTTTTAAAAAGATATAAAATAATATAACAATTTACTCACTATTCATGGGAATGTATACACTTTCTTGTTAGTTCTTACTCTAATTTAAGTTTTCTCTCAAACTATCAATACCTAAAGAGCATATATGTGTTTTTATTAAATACCGAACTCTAATAAAATGTTTATTTATTCCAATGTAATATGTGTGCATGATGAATATCAATTTTTAAGTTGTCACATATATTAAGGTTTAAGTTTACACAAAATAACTTATAAAAAATAGTAAAGATTTTAATCAAAATCGACTTTTAAAGATAGTTTGATAATTTTAAAAAAGAAAAAGTTGAAATTTCACAAAGATCTCTTGAAAGAATTAAACTAAACTACCTAAATTTTGCAATAATTTTTGAATCACTCGATATGAAGGTCATTTTTGAGATTTCAAAAAGGCTTTACAAAACCAATAGATAGAATGTCTTGTACCGTGTGTTATACAGTTACTTACTACAGTAAGTTGTGCTACAATACTCACAAATTTTATGAAAATCAAAAACTCCAATACCATAGCACTAGCCTGCGATGCCAGATTGAATTTTTGTATAATAAAAATAAAAAAAATTAGTACTTTTGATTAGGGAAATGAACTACAAACTAGTCTTATGAGTACTCATTAAAAATATTTAAAAGTTCACTATAATAAGGTTTTTTAAAAAATGTTTCAATTTTTCATAAACTAAGAAAAGCTACAAGAAAGTTAAAATTTACAAAATATTTTTAATCTGCCTGCAACTCTAAATTTGGCCTTAATTACATCGATTTGAAACCAAATGTTAAACTTGATTTCTAAATTTGAAAAACAACAGTTCTATATTGTAATTCAAGCCTCAAAATACTTCATAAATTAAAATTCTAATTTAAAATTAGTAAAATTCTATTTCAATCATAAATTGAAAACTCTTACCATCTAACCGATTCCAATACAAGGAAATCCCATGACAAAGTTTCCTCACTTCATATAACACATAACTATCCCCCAAACATCACATTTTAGTTCACAATTTAATAACTATTCCATAATACATATATACTTATTTGACCATTGAAACTAAAATAACCATATAAATGAAATTTAGAACTTTCATAAGCTTAGAAATCTTACCTGACTTAATAGAAGCTTTGATATTTCATGAAAAATAGTTGGATTAAACTTGCCTCAATTTATATTTAAACCCTAACTGAATTTTTAGGGAGGAAAAAAAGAATTCTTGGAAGAAAAACATGTGGATAAGTGAAGAAATTATGAGAGGAATTAAATTTGTGTGAAAATTAAAGAAGAATTAGAGAAGAAATGAAGAGGAGATGAGAAAAAGAAAGAAAATGGAAGGAGAAAAGGGTTGACACCAAATGAGGAAAAGGATAAAGAAGACTTGACTTTTAAAGCCTTTAGGGCCAAATGACAAAAATGCCCCTCTTTCTTTTACAAAATTTAAAAAATGATATTTTTTATTAATATAATATAATATAAATAAATCAAAAAAATTTTAAACTCATAAAAGTAATTAACAAGTTTCAATAATATACCAACTAGTCATGGATTATATATATGTATGAAAATGTATTCTAAATATAAAAGGGCTAAACTACTGATACGAACCTCGCTAAGAATAACGAGACCCGAATTCAACAAGGAACCCGAGATCGTTCTACGATCAGATTTGAATGGAACCTCGACCCGTTGTTTATAAAGAAACAAAAATCTCGGTATAATATAGACGTCACAAACGGTGATGGAAGTCCGTTCGATAAGTCACTGATAAACGCCACAAGAATAATTCTTGATAAATTCGAATAGTTCTTCAAAGAACCAAAGAGAAAATAACTCTCAAATTTTGACTAATGAATTCTGATTCTTCTTATTCAAAAAGTGCCTTTTTATAGGTAAAAATCGTAACTTGTATTTACCTAAAATAGAAAGGAAAGCTAACTAATTAAATAGACTTCTAAATGAACTCAAACACTCCAAGGAAAGCTGACTAATTAGATAAACTTATAAATGAACTCAAACACTCCTAAATATTCCTATTTTACTTGCTAAAAGATCAAGTTTAGATTTAGTCAGACTTTTCTAGAGTTTGAATCATGCATATCCATATTTGCTGGATATGTGGACCAAGCCCAATGGGTCTCCACGAATTTACTTGGGTCCAAACTTCTTGAATTAGCCCGTTAAGTGCTTCTTTGAACTTCTTTACTTGGGCTCTCGTAACTGAGCCAATTGGAACTTGAATTGAATTCTTTGAAGTTTGTCATGATTTGTATCAACTACCTTTATAGTCTAAAGGATAGGTTTTACACAAGAAAAACCATTTAATTGCATCCTTAAAGTTTTAAATAAGCACGGTATTAACTTGGTTTGTTAGTAAAAGTCATAAATATAAGTTTATCTTGTCTTTTAAAAATTGTTAAAATTAGACTCAACATAACATTTAGAATAAAAAATAGAAAGTTTTTGATAGAAGGAGAAATTATAGAATGACATCCTTAAAGATTTAAAAAGTATAGTGCCAATTTAGTTTGTTGATAAGACTACAGATATCTAATTCTTTAAGTAGAGATCGAAGTCATTTCTAAATTCAATAAAACACTTCGAGTTAAAGAGATTTTTCTACTAAAAAAAGCCAAAAGTATGGCATCTTTAAATGATACTAACATGGTTAGTAAAACCAAAGATAACCCACCTTCCAATAATATGACCAATCATGTTTAAACTTGGTATATTGTGAAGAGAATAAAATGAATAACATATTCAATACAAATTTTATTGAAGAAGAAAAAAGCGTAACTTATTACAATAAAAGTATCACAAAAAGCCTTGATGCATACTACAAAGTATAATAAAACAAAACATAGAAATCTTATAAAACAATCATAAATTAGGCCTCAGTTAGTTGATAAGACTAAAGATATTTAATTCTTTAGATAAAAGTATAAGTCATTTCTAAACTCGATAAGACAATTTGAATAATAAAGAGAGTTTTTCATTAAAGCAAAGCCAAAATTAAGGCATCTTTAAATGATGTTAACATGATTAATAAGATTAAAGATAACCCATATTCCAACAATGTGTCCACTTATGTTTGAGCTTGGTATATCGTTAAGAAAATAAAATGAATTATGTATTCAACACAAATTTTATTGAAAAAGAAAAAAATCACAACTTATTATAACAAAAGTAGCACAACAAGCCCTAGTTCATATTAAAAAGCATAACAAATTATGGTCATTTTGCATACCACAACAAGCCTTAGTTCGTACTATAAAGTACAATAAAATAAAACGCAAAAATTTTATAAAATAATTATATACCAAACAAATACAAAGTTACATCAAAAATGGCAAAATCATCTTTTTAAGATGCACCATGGGCCTAATCATTAAACTCTTCTTCTTCGTTAAAAAAGAGAAAGTAAGTAACGAACAGTAATGCTTAACCATGGTTTTGGCTTGATTAGAAACATTTACCAAGCACGCAAAAAATCAAACCATAAAGAATGAAACTTTCTCCAATTAAAAATTTTATCTATCCTTAAAGTTTGGGGTTGTTAGGAAATTAGATTGTTGGCTAATTTCATAACTAAAATATGATATTAAAGTTGTATTAGTGGGTGTTAAGTATAAGAGACGAAAGTTGATATGAAGATGCAAAGATGATAAGACAAAGGCTTGGTGCCATTCTTTAGCCAACTTTATGCCTAAGCTAATGTTTGGAAGAAATGTGGAAGTTGTGCCAACATTTGGCCCAAATTAGGTTCAAGCCAAAATACTATAGAAATTTGGTGTTAGTATCGCGCTCATATTGTACTCGAACCAGAATTCACTAGAGACTTGAAGCCAAACCCCTACTCAGGTTATACCTAAACAAGCGCTTAGTTAAAAGCCATACCAAACTTGCATTTGAGCAACGACCAATTGTACGTTAGACATATAAAACATCTTTGATATTGTAAGGTAAATTAAAAATAATACTTTTTAGTCTTTAGAGTTTTTTGAGTAAAGAAAATTTATTATGAATATCTTGAGAGCATCATTGATCCATCATTTTGAGTGAAAGAACAAATTTCATGCTTGAGTTCTAGTCAAGTGAATAAAAACTTTTAAAATTTTAAAAAGTGTTAGTTATTAAAATTTTAGTCAAGTGAACAGGTTATTCATGGATTCCATTAAAGAAAAGTCAAATTTTTGAATAACAATATAGCTAAAATGGTTTCTTGATAATAATCTATTGTAAGTCTTTTTCGTTATAATACAATTTTGATTAACTTTTATAACAGATCAGAGGGTTTAAATCCTATAAAATGTTCTTTATAAAATTTTCTCAATACTAATTTGTCATGTTATATTTATTTATTACTTTTAAATTACATGAGTTGAGATTATTTATAGCACTTCTAGGGAGAAATTTTGAGACTTATTATTTTTGAATTCGTTAGAATATAACAAATTTTAATGTATTTTAATATTCTTATTAAAAATCTTATTTTTTGTTGAATTACATCTTTCACCCTTTCAGGTTTAGTTAGGATCTAAAAGTAAAAATTTTAAGAGTAATTGTTATTTTTATAATAAAGTAATAATAGATATAAGGTAATTTAACGGGGTCAATCTGTAGTTAAAGGTAAATTGGTTAAAGTATAAAGTTATCAAAGATAAAAGGTATTAAGGTGGAAAACATGGAAATGTGTAATCAAGTTTAGTTGTTTGAAACGTGCAATCAAACTTTGGTTATTGCTACCAAGATCTTAGATAAATTTGTTAAACACAAGGTGGCAAGTATAATCAAGTTTAGTTGTTGCTACCAAAGTTCAAGGTGATGTTAAAGTGGCTAGAATGAAAAGATGATAATTAAATTTGGTTATTACTACCTAAGTTCAAGGTGAAACTTAGGAAAAACAAATGAATAATACCAATGCATATGAATAGTAACTAGGCATAAAGGTTACATGTCTAAAATTACACTTAAGGCTTCAATAAACGAGAATTGATCAAAGATGACCAAGTGTGCTCAAAATCACGTGAAAGTGTATTAAACTCCAATAAGGAAAACATAAGTTAGGGATTAGTAAAATAAGAAGATAAGTACTATGAGATTAGTCATGAATAAATTTTATGAGGTTATATTAAAATGACTGTTTATAACTTTATTAAAGTTATCTATGAGATGAAGAAAGGAAAGACATATCAAAGTAAGAGAAAATAATTTAGTTTTGCTTTATAATAAGTAGATTGTAATGTCATATAATAATTCTATTATCATTATGTTTGTGCAAATAGGCAAATTGCTAAATCACACAAATTTTATATCCTTCTTTATTTACTTTTCTTATATTTCATCCAAAATTACATGTAAACTAGTTAATCAATTATTTGCATCAATAATATTAATATTAAAATTAAAACATAACTATTTTATTTATAATTTAAAATATATTTGATGATAAATATATTAGTTATTCATTAAAAATGTACACAATTTATTGACCACCTTGATAACCCTCAAGTGCATACTTAATTATTTACTATTATAAATAAATAATTTATTAATTAAAATAATTATATATTTAATATTTATTAATTTTTAAGTATTCATTAACTTAAAATTAGATTGTTGATGAGTATAATTTTATCTCATTCATATATATAATTTTGTTCAATCTACTATTGTGTTGAAATCGAGATAACACTATTTTTACAATAGTCTAGTCTAATTTAGTCCAATTCAATTCAATCCCCCAAAATAGTATTATAATCCATTGTGCAAAATGCATTATATATTGTGATCTTTGTCACAACTAGTACCAGACTTTTTTTAAATCTATTTTTTGGGTGTAAATGGTTGATTATTTAACAAGCAACAAACTCTAATATTAAGGAAAGTATAGTCTAATTTCAAATTTTTAATAATTTGGACTTTTTTAAGGCCATACTTAATATTTAACTATCCATTGACTTTTAATCCTTTAAGCATTTAATATGACCAATTAAAGCAATGCAATGGGTTAGCTTGAATTTTAAGACTTTTTAGATTTTGATCATGAAAATATTGAGTCTATCTCAATTTTTACTCAATACTATTGAAAATATAAAGTGTCATTTTTCTATTGATAGTTTTTAATTTAAATTATTTAAGGTTATCATTTCTGACATACATGAATTGTCAATAAGATGAAATTGGATTGGGATTGAGTGAGGTAAGCTGTCATCATGATTGAAATTAATTTCAAGTACTTGAATTTATCAAATTATATTCTCAACTGATTGTCTTATTTGTAGAATCTTTTGATTGTCTTGTTGACTTTTGTTTACATAATTAATTTTTTAAGTTTGCATTAAGGTCAATCAAGTGAGATTGTTTTGCTCTTAATAAGTCGTGCTCAGGTTATTTGTATGGGCCTATTTGAACCTTCGACAAGGTCATATATAGGGTAGCAAAATGATCGGCCTGACCAACCTAGTCCAATAAAGCTTATACAAGCTCACAGGTCTAGAAAGCCAGGCTTGCAAAAAACAAGGAAAGTTTGATATGCCCATTGGCCCGACCCATGCAAATTAGGCCTGTGTTGGTTTGCTAGGCAAAATAAGCATCTCTAAAATAATTTAAATAATTTAATTAGTATTTTAAGTTTAAATTTATTTAAAATAAAAAAGTAAGAGTATTTGATATATAAATGCATCAAATGAGTAAAATATTTATATTGATCATTTAGTATTTACTTATAAAATATAAATTTATAATATTTATATATATTAGAATATAATAAGTAGGCTCCCAGACTTGGTCCCAAGCCGTGCCCCAAGCCGTGCTTTCCTATTCATTGCTTGACTTTTTTACCATCTTTAGTTATATCTGGACCAATTGTTGGTCCTTACAGTCAGGTCGCTTGGATGAACTTATTTCAACCTTAGCCAGATCTTATTTTGACTATTTTTGAAACCTTGTGGTGAGGTCTTGTATGAACCCTATTTTTACCAACTTTTAGACCTTACAATAATGTGATATTTTATTTTGCTTAATCTTTAAAGTAATTTTTATGGTAATTTTACTCTTAGCTTACTTCAATCGAAATAATATTATATTTTGTATGGTTTAATTAGTTATTTATGTTTGATTAAGAGTTTATGAATTTTAATAACATAAAATAACAAGGTGATAACTTGTTATAGACAGTAAAAAAAAAATAATAAGAGATGATTAAAAGTTTGTCAGAAAAATAATAGGAGAAGCTTGAAATTAACTCAGCATTTAGCAAATTAATTTTATCTTAATCCAATTTTTATTTTATTTTATGATATCATATGGGTTTGTGAGTTTTGATAACGTTTCGATTAAGGATATAATTTACATTTTTTTTCTTCATGCAAATGTTTAATAGAGCTTTAATCAAATTTATTTTCATTTACTTTTACCTTTGTGATAGCTACTTTAAACAGCCTATAACACAAATAAGTCCTGGTTAGTCCTTTAAATAATAATTAAAAATTAAAAGAAAACAATGAATAAAAAATTCTTACTCCTTTCATTTATCTTCAAACAAATTATTTTTACTCAAAATCAACTCAAATAAGTATAAACAAAATTGTGAATTTTCATTATTTTTGTTTATGTCCCGGCGAAAAAACCTTTTACAATTTACTTTGAATGAAAAAAATGAAAATTTGTCTCTGCATTTTATTGTTTTTTAAAAAATAATAATAGGCTATTGATTTAGGTTTTATTTATTGTTGAACTATACTAAACATTTTTTTTTTTAACTTTACTTTGAAATTACATTTTTAAGCTTTACCATAATACCAAAATGAAGCTTTAACTTTTTACCATATTACCAAAATAAATCTTTCATTTTTATTTGAATGTAGAATTCTAAATAATAAAAAATATAAATAGAAAGTAGATCCTTTTGGCCGGTGATTGTCATATTAGTCCCTGTTATTTACAAAAATGATAAATAAATTCACAAATTTATCATTTGTTTTAAATTTGTTTCTATTATTCAATTTTGTTCTTTCAAAATAAATTATTTAAGAATAGCATTGTAATTTTTCTTGCTCTTTAATAAAACTTAAAAATATCTAAAAAATTTCAGAGTGACCCTTTTAATTTTTTAAAAATATCTAAAAAATAAAAAATATATTTTTTGTTATTACAAATACTTATAAAATTTAAAAAAATAAAAAATAAAAATTATCGATTCAAACACTTGAACACCATGCCGTAGTCCACACTTATTATTAAATGGCCGGAGAATTTTGTTAAAAAAATGTTCGATAGCCTCTTTAAACTTTTAACAATTATAAATAATGAGTAATTTTCTAAAACATTGTACAAATGCACCCTAATAATAAACATCGCTAATTTTGTTTAAATAGTAAATATATCCAATGGATTAAGGTTATTTCACAACTCTTACTAATTAATTAAAATAAAAAAATATTTCTAATTATTAATTATGGTTGTATTTCAAATTTTTACTAGAATAGAGAAGAGTAGAAAAAATTAAAATATTCCAATATTAATGTTATCCAAAAAAACAATTTTAAAAAAATAATGATCAAGTAGTTTATTGGTAAAGGATAATTGTTAAAGTTAGTTTAGTTGTAATCAAAAAATTATTTATCAATTTCAATTATACTTAACAACATTAAAACACATGATATTAAATAGGAAAAATGTATATCCATTTTTTATATATATATAATTAGACATTAATTTTTATAAAATATATAAACACACACGCGCACACATACATACATATATATATATATATATATGCACACATATATATTTTTCTACGCATTTTTGTGACATGGGACTAAATAACAATTCAAATTATTTAGGAAAAGAGTTAGACTCAACATACCACCTAATGTGAGTACATCCATCGGTGAATACTTTTGAACTAAATCAATCTAGATTGATCAAAATCAATAGTTTGAATTGGCTTAAAAAATTATTAGTTTAATTTTAGTTTAAAAGAAATGACAAGTTTTAATTCAATTTTTTATTTGTACTTAGTTCAAATTGATAAAATGGAACCAATTTAGTTATTTTAAAATTTATATTTTATATTTTATTTTTATTATTTAATTAATAAATATTACTCATTTAAATTTAATTAATATAACATTTTAAAAAATAATTTTTATTTTTATAATTTTTTCTATAAATTTTAAATATTTTTTAATTTTTAATTTAATTTAAATTATTGAACTCAATCAAATCAAAATTTGACTTCAAACTTGCAAGGTAAAATATAAAATTATAAACTTGGTCCTTACAATTGAGTTTATATTTCAAACTTAAATTTAAATTGACAAATTAAACCAATCTTAATTGATTGATTTTTCTCATATTATTAATTTGATCTAGTTAAAATGAACAATTTTGAACCAGTTTCAATTTGGACCAAATTAATTCAAATTGAATTTGCTCAATTGTCATGCAACTATTAATAGCTCACTCATCTTTTCTATACCCTCCAAACCTATAGCTCTTAAAAACTACATTTTAAACCTTTGATCCCAATCATCACCTATAGTGTTGTATGTGTTTAGAAGCGGGGATGTACAAATTTGAATTCAATTTCAGTTACATAGAGAATCATAACCTTTCTTGTTTAACAGAGTAATCTATTTTTTGATTTTATTTAATTTCGATTCTAAAATAAAATAATTATATTAATTAATTAAAAATTTTAAATTAATAGTATTAAATTATAAAAATAGTGTAATTTATAAATAAAAAATTGAGTGAATAAAAGATAATAGAAATAATTTACCAAAAAATTGATACATAATAATTTATTTAAAAATATTATATCATTACTTTACTTAATATTATATATTACAAAAAAGAATTTTTTTTTTGTTTTATGATAGTAAAATTATATATCTATATTTAATAATATTATACCATGCATATATTTATTTATGATAATTGTTAACTTATTCGATAATTTTAAAACAAATACACACACATGCACATCACTATTTTATTAAATAACATTATAAATTAAATTAAATATTCTAAACACATTGTTAATTTTTTCTATATAACTTAACTGATAAAAAATATTCTCTTCAATAAATTATTTGTTAAACCAACTACGAGAATATTTTATTTGAGAGTTATATTTGTACAAATTCGACAATAAATTTTAGTATTATATATTATATTTAAGTTTGAAGTGTTTATTTAAAATTAATTTTTTTTAATTTTAATGAATAATTTTTAATGTTATTATTTTATTAACTAAATAATTTATTAAATATGAATTAGTATTTATTTCATTTTCAAAAAATAAAATAAATTAAATAAAAAATTTTTAATTTTTAAAATTAAATTGGTTTCTTGATTTTTCGGTTCAGTTTTGATTCCACAAATTTTAAAATCAAAATCTATTCTAAAAAATCGATTCCAATTTGAAACTAATTTTTTTTTCTATTTGATTCTTGACTGTACTAGTTTTACCCAGAATTACTGCACACTACTTTTTTCTGTTTAAAAGTTTTGATTCCACGAGGTTTTTTGAAGTGATACATAAAATATTTATAATTTGACTTATAATATATAATTTCTTGTAATTTGGCACCTTCAACTTTAAAAGATTGGATGTTTTGCCATTTAATTTGATACTTTTTTTTATGTATAATTTTGCCCTCTTTAACTCTTATTATTATGGCAATCAACTTTAAAAAGGAAACACTTTATTCTTTAATTTACTACTATTTTTTTTTTAAATTTAACCTTTTTAATATTACTAGTATATCGTTATGACCTTCCAAACTCTCTCTCCACCAGTATTACACAACCGCTAAGCTAAGCAAATAACAATCGATCAAGGAGAATTGCTTGGAGGTCTTCCTTTCAGCTTCATATCTTTATATGTTTAACTTTTTCCATTCTAGCTTTTATGATAATAACAAAAAGAAAGAAAGAAACTTCCAATAAAGAGGAGAGGAAAGAGGGTAAGTTTTATTTATATATTTTATTATTTAATTTTTGAAATAATTTTTTAAAAATATTTTAGATACAAATTTAAATTCAAATTAAAGAAGTTATATTTGTTGGATATTTTGTGTATTTCAAAATACACCAGGTCTTGATTAATTAACCATTATATATATATATAATGGTTAATTAATCAANAATGTTTTATTTATTTATTGTTTATAAAATATGATTTAATTCATCATAATATATTATAACTTACATCATTATTTATTTATTGATTACAAATTTTATATTAACTGTTAATATTATTATAATATTAATTATATTTAATAGTGGCACAATATATTATAGTATAAAAGGAAATTACTAATATTTTAAGAAAAAAGATATTTATTTATTGTGACCTTTTTTTTGACAACAAAGAGTAAATCACTATAAAGTTGTTTTTAAAATTTTATATTTAAAAGCACACCCTCCTCAAAACAAGCTATTGAATTCTAGAAGTTACTTTGTCATTAAACTTAATTTGCACCAATATATTATCTTAGAGGGCCGAAATATTTTCTTATTGATAATATTTTTAGTATGCCTTGACTTATTGATTAATTTTGTGTTTGTGAATTGTTGTGCCAACGTCCATTATCACTTCCAAAATTTTTCAACAACAATATATTATTGGGTTCGTTTTTGGTATAAGTATGTATTAATAAATCCTAAATATTTTGTTATTATTAACTTTAAATATCCTTTATAAGATCTTGAAATAAAAACGAAAATTTGAAATGCTGAATATTTAATCTAATTTCAAGTTTTTATTCTTTATTTTAAGTTTTTTTTAAAAATATTTTAAATTGGGAGAAATAAAAATTTGGGGATATAACAATATATACACACACATGTACCATAGATAAACTCTGTATTATTGTAACATATTTTACATAATTTATTTATTTATTTATATTGCTATAAAAATATAAATACGTAACAATAGCATAACATTGTAATAGCCATTTATATAAAATTTATATACCTAAAAGTATTTTAATTATTTAAAAAAAAAAATCTGAGAGACACGATGAAATATGTCAGAAAATATGGCCAATCTAAACGTAGTTTTGTGTTCTATTTCTTCCCCGTGGGGCCTGGAAAGCAAAATTTTTGTGGAAAGTGTAAGGGCCACGCACTTCAGGAGCGCGTATATAACGGTTTCAGTCAATCTCGAACCTGTTCAGGAGTAAACAAACCACTGAAGCCGTTTGGTCTGCTGAAACCGAGCAGAGCATAAACCAAAAAGAAAAACCAACGAAGAGTGAAAGAAAGAAACAACAGGGAAGAGAATCATGAATTTGTTTAGGTTGGCGGGGGACATGACCCACCTTCTGAGTATATTGGTCCTTCTACTTAAGATTCGGACGATGAAATCTTGTGCTGGTGTGTCATTTATTTATTTATTTTACCATTTCTTGCCTTTTCTATTTCTGCTTTGCTGTAGTTGGTCATTTCCAACCTTTTTTGAGTGCCAATTTGCGCCTATTCATTTTGTTCTTTGTCTGTTAAAGAATTGATTATCAATAACAATGTGAGTGTAGATCACTTTCTTCTTGAACCTTTCTGAATCTAAACACTCATTTCTATGGAATTTCTTCATTTAATTTTTTTTTTCTAATTTTAGGTGTATGTTTGATTATTCAATTTATAATTACCTCGTTATTAAGGGAGTGAATTATTTTATTTTATACTCAGATGGGTGGTCATTTCTAAATTTCTTTTTTTTTTTTGGGTGGGCTCATTTCTAAATGAGATACAAAATGAACAGGATCTGCGGATACAATATGGCATTGGAAGAGTAGTTGTTTATCAAGATTTAATACTTGTTGGAAAAATATGTCGATTTTAAGTTTGGAAGTTTTCGTTAAAAATAATTTATTTTGAAATATTTAGAATACCATTTTCTACCTGTATGCAGGTTTCTGTTTTCCCTTCTTTTAATTATCCTTTAAAGCCTACATTTTCAATTTCTAACTGCTCATATTGAAAATTTGAAATTTTGACAGAACAGGCTTCTCAAGTTTTGTAAAAATTTGTTTGTCGAAAGTTTTTGAGTTCTTCAATCACATAATGTGAGAGAAAGTTTTCTCCTTATTGTTTGAAAAATTGACTTAAAACTTAATTTTCAAACTCTCGAGCTGTTTTTCCAAATTGTCTGTGGCAGTTTGCAAAACTCCGTGGCTAATAAGAACTTGGTGGCGTTTGGCTTTTGTAATATTTGAATTTTGAGCAAAATACCATTTTTTCCACAATACCCATTCTGCTATTTGACACCCTATCACTATTCTGATTTTATTGTTCTACTAAATTTGTCTGAGCTTATATTTCATTGACCATATTTTGTAATCTAATAATGAGCAGATTTTCTTGGAAGTTCATGACATTGGACTGTAACTAAAATCTCATGAACTTCAACTGTCTGTATTTCTATCTTTTGATAGTTTCCTGGAAATTCTGCATGGAGTAGTGCCTAGGGAGATTGTCTGCTGTAGACCATGAAAAGGGAGGCTTTTGGTTTGCAATACATGTGCTTTTAGAGCTGTAATTGATTTAAGTGACCAGTCTCCTTTCTTCAGTTAATGTTCTCTGAAACATTGTTTTTTGACGTTATTTTCCTTTCACTTTTAAGAAATTCTGTTTGTGTAAAAGAAAAATGATGGTTCTTTTTGCTTTAAATATCTCAAGGCATAAACTTTTAGTAGTAGCAATTGAATATAAAATATTTATATTCTTTAAATCTTTATGTTTTTTCATGCTTATTTCAGATCCAGGTAAACAAGTTCCAAGGGCTTTCCAAAGTTTTGATTTCTTGCTTCATAGTTTTCTTGTGACCTTAGTGAATATGAAATGCAACTTTTTGTGTATAATATGTGAATTTGAATCATATGTGTGATATATAGTTTCCAAAGGGTATCCTTCCTGTTCATGAGCTTAATGTATCTTTCATTTGCCTCAGGAATTTCCCTTAAGACTCAAGAACTCTATGTTCTAGTGTTTCTCACTCGGTATCTTGACTTATTCACAAGGTATGTTTCGTTCTACAACTCCATAATGAAGCTAGTCTTTCTTGGAACTTCAATTGCAATCGTTTGGTATATGCGGTACCACAAAGTTGTGAAACAGACATACAACAAGGATGAAGACACCTTCAAACACTATTTTTTGATTCTCCTGAGTTTTGTGCTGGCCCTTTTGATTCCCCATGAATTTAATACTATTGAGGTATGAGATATTCCTGTCTTCTACTTCCTATGTCCCATTTGATGTATTTGTTTGTTAAAGAAAAATTACTTATATCAATATGGCAAAAAACCAATACTTATTGACAAATGCTAATTCATAGTTGAAATTCAATCTAGAATTCATTGCTGTATATTTTACTAAATTAATCTTAAACCACATTTCTTGTTCTAGAGGCTGACCTTTCGTATTTCATGAACCAATGGAAATTTTATACTCTGTGCTGATGTTTGTTAATACTTCAGCAATATTTCTTTTCCAAGTGATTATAAGCTGAGTTTACTTGTTTAGTGGTTCTCTGGGAATTGAAATTTCAGTGTCTAATTTGCATACATGGAGTATATAGAAATTATGAAATGAAATTCCTAATAGAGTAGCTAGAAGGCTATGTCAAAAAAAAGTAGAGTGCACAACAAATGCTAGTCAACTCCAAACATTGACTCTATTACCATGCGGTATCATAATCAGTTACCTAATAACAGTTATTTGCTTTATGTTAACTTGTTGAGGATGATTTTTGAGGAGTGAATATGAGCATGCAGTAATGTTTTTATTTCAGCAGTCTGTATTTAGCAACTCAATAGGCAAATTGAACAAAATTTCTTAATTCTGTTGTCTATTTCAGTAAGCATGTATTTGAAATAATAACTCATGATCTGTTCCCTTTAAGGGGCCCAAACATCCTGAGCTAACCTCAACAGAATTGTTGAGTTTTTGTTGGAAATTGGTTTTTATATTTTAAGTTCCATCTTTAAAACTCACTTGATAGAGATATACTAGTTAGTTTGATTTTCAGCAGCCATGGGCAATTGTGTTGTAGGTTATGGTCATATGGTACCTGAATTTCCAATTTTGAGTAATACTCATTCCATGCATACATTTCTTTGATGTTCTCAATAAAAGCTTAGATTTTCATTCTGCTTTTAATTTTTTCCTTATGCTGCTGTAGTGATTGTTAACCGTCTGATTGTGTGTTATTGTTTACAATATTTTGATTTGATCTCTAATGTAAACTTGTCCTCTTGTGACAGATACTGTGGACATTTTCAATTTATCTTGAAGCAGTGGCAATCTTACCCCAGTTGGTGTTGCTTCAACGGTCAAGAAACATTGACAATTTAACTGGAAACTATGTTTTTCTTCTTGGGTATGCCAGTTATGTTTATGGAGATGCTTGCTTTCTTTTGGTTATATTACTCCATTTGGTCCGACTTTTACAACACATGCACACTTTCTTTAGAATTGTTATGTTCCTTATTGGTTTACTGGACATGGAGTTTCTCTGAAGCTTTAGTGCCTTGCCAGACTCTTGTGACTGCACATGCACGTTCAGATTATATTTCAATACATAAGAGATTGGCGTGTTGTTTTTGATTTCAACTTTAAATTGATCAACCTGGAAGAAAACTGCAAAATTTGTTTTTTGAAAAATGAAATCAAGTTTGTAGGTTTTGTAACAAAGTGGTATTGCTTGATTAATAAAATATGTAAATAGAAGCAAGTTCTGCTCTCAATAATGTTGCATTATATCTAATAAACATGTGTTAACTGTCGAAAAATTAATTAGGGAGACGCATATGAAATTTGTTTTTGGCAACACCTAGATAGGTCAGGTAACCCGCATATCCACCCAAAACTAGTTAGTTCCATGAATTTATAATTGGAGCTGAACCGACTTTCATAAAATTTACTTGTGGTACCCAATCTAAACTTGCTTCTCCAATGGATTCCGCTGTTGGTGATATGTGGGGAATGCAAGAGGATGGTGTTTGGTGGTGGCTGACTGTTGATAGAAGGTAGGGATTGTTTTCTGTCTTTATAATCTTGTGGCTGTACTGGTTTATTCTGTGTTGGCAATGGTGGTCCTAGAGAATCGGGTTATCTTAAAATTGTGTTGATAGTGATGTTGCTAAGCATGATTCATTTTATCTTTAGTTCTCTAATACTGAAGTGATGTCTAATGTTTTATTTAATCTGGATCCTTAGTTTTCTGAGGATTGAACTTGATTTCAAAATAACAACTTTTGGTTTTTGAATGTTTTATCGTTAAAAGAATAAGTAGTGGTGCTGAATGCATTTAGATGTTTTTAACATGTTAAATTTTAGCTTTGGGAAAAAAAGAAGTAATAGCTACATTTATCCATCTGTCATGTCATGCCTTCAATTGTAAGGTGATCTTTGGTCATTTCATCAAAGGTGTGCCAATCCCTTGTGTTTGATGTATTATATGAACAAATTTTGGAGTGTAATAAGGGTGCATTGAATTAATAAACATTGCTTCATAGAACTTGAATCATCTAAATGTCAGGGAATTAGAAATTGTAGAATTTTGTTTCATATGTAGCTCGATGGATTAATTTCTCTTCATAATTTATTCAATGCTAATAACTACTTTGTGTAAACTTTGAAGTTTTTGCCTGTGTTTTTTTTCTGCATTTTTATTTATTTACTTTTTGATGAATGATAATTACTACTTTTTGTAAACTGTTATACTGCTTTTTGATTAAATTCCATTAGTTTGTTTTTTCTCTCTCTCAAGCTGTCTGGTTTTATCCATTTGATTACATTTGGTAATATTCTTTTTTTGTTCCATTTTATGTTTAGTGCTTACCGAGCTTTATATCTCCTAAACTGGGTGTATCGTTTCTTCACAGAGAATCACAAAACTCGCTGGATACGTAAGTTTTTTTGTCTTTTGCTTGCATTGCTGCATTTGAAGTCATGTTAGTGACAGAAGCTTTTTAATTAAATGCCTAAAACAGCTTGGATTTCGGGGCTGGTTCAAACTGCTCTCTATGCTGACTTTTTCTATTACTATATTAAGAGGTATGTTTCATGATTTATTCCTCTCTCTGTTTCATCAATTTCTTTTTTTTAAGCCTTTGCTTTCTTAATAGGAGGCAATTTATTCTTAAATTTGTCTGATTCTTCTTCTTCCCCACCCCCGCCCTTCCCTTTTTTTGTGTGTGTGTGCGTGTGTCAGCTGGAGAAACCGTGAGCATCTCAAGCTGCCTGCCTGAATCGGTTAAAAATACCTACTAATTGAAGAAACATAAGGTGACTCATTATTACTGTCTCAACCCTACAGAGCTTTTAGATAACAGATAACTAATAATTTTCTAGTTTCGCCGTTGATACACAAATAAGTTAATCGTCTACAATGGATTCTTCTTTTCTCTTTGTATGGATCCTTTTCTGCACATGTTTATGGATATACATGAATATTTAACAAAAGATTTATGCTTTAAATCTGCTGCAATTTTATTTTATTATGATGGTGGATTTCTTTCCTTATTTTATTAATGCACAGAATGTAAATTTTTTAATTATTTTTTGACTTCTACTTGCTTGTGATTAATTTTTTAAATCTCATATTTATAATGGATTATTAATGGGATACTTGTCCAAATCTCATATTCACATTGAGGGCCTGGCCATGTTACATCCAGATAACATTGCATCCAGGCCCACGAGTATGTTTGATTTGTCTAAAATTAATCCAATGCTTAAAATGAGTTTTAAATTTGAAAATGAAGAAAACTGGCAATCGGTTATACCCATTTTTGGTTTTTGGTTCTTGTATACGTATTCTTCCTTTTCACTGTGTTTGCTTTCCAGCTTCTTGTATATGCTTTCTTCTTCTTCTTCTTCCCACCACAATCAATTTGTTCTCTTTTTGTATTATCAACACTAAATACTTTCGTATTATCAGCACTAAATATCTTAAACACGGATAATTCTTTTTCAAAAAATTGTTAAAAAAACAAAATATATAATCGATCGACATCATTTGTGTGCGCTCATGGTGACTCAGTTAGAGCACCACTAACAAAATAGACCTCGGCGAGATCCCGCAAAGAGGGCTAAGTCTTTGTTCTCTGCATTGAACTTTATCTCTCGAAAACTCCCTGTCCCTTCTGACATATGTGACACCATTTCGCCCATCTATTATGGCGACCGAGACCCTGATAATGATGTGGTCCGTGTTGAAGGTGGATCTGATGAGGAACCTGCCGTGGAGAAGGGTTTGGTAAGAGTTTTGCAACATACCCTTCTGATTTCTTGGTCTATGCTGTTGAGAATTGTTCCAAATTTATGGCTTTTATCCTGTATCTGTGATGCTCTTTTGTAATTATAGTTTCTTGTGTTGGAAATTTTACTGGATTTGGGGTTTTTGTGTTGTTTTGGGAATTCCCCTTCTTTCTAAGTGTTTTGATACTGGGATTATTGTGAATTTGATGTTTTTGTTAATTGCTATTTGTTTTTTTAGGTTTGTTGTCCTGGGAATTCTTGGGATTTTGGGATTTAGTTTGTTGTGTTGGTTTTTTGCGTCTAGAATTACTGCAACTTCGGGATTTTTTGGTAAATGAAATGCCCTTTTGTTGTTTATTGCTTGGTGTTAAATTTGCACTTTTCAAGGGACCCCCTTGGTTTAGGTTTTGAATAAATTGACATGGTTTTCGTGGAATTAGGTCTTGGTGTGGTTGTGGGGATATTAGTTTGATGTTGGATTTGTGTTTCCAGAAGAGGCTTCAAGGTTAGCTTTCTATGAGATTGATAAGATTCTTCAAAATTATTTGGTTTCCATTGTGCTTTTGCGTTTTTGGCTTTGAGTGTTATTGGTGTTTAGGTTGCTGCATGTAAAATTCTTGTAGTGCTTTCTTAACCATGAATGTTTTACATATTTGAGTTGGTTTTGATTAAATCTTAAGTGTATGAAAATGCAGCAACTTTTGTTTACTGGTACTACTTCCTAAAGCTAATGAATTATTTGATAATTGTGTTTTCAACTGAATCAAATATTTTAGTGTCCTTGGAGTAGTGAAGCACTCATTTATAGCTTAGATAGAGTATGGGCGGTGGGGATATTGTCCAGGTTAGACTATCAGAAAAAGGAGATGATAAGGGTAATAAGCAAACAAGTAAATAAATGAAGAACAGGCATAAGAAAAGAAGGTAGAAAAGAGAATTGGGAAAAGAAGGAAGAAAATCTTTTGAGTTTTTCTGAAGGCGATTATTACACAGGACTTATCAGCTTGTGGTTTGGTTGGGGCTTACATTAATAGCATTGGATAGTAAGTATCATCCAGTCTTGATCAATCTTGAAATTATTATTTATTTTTCTTAATTAGTGAAATCAAGAAGTACTCTTTTTATTTTGTCTTCACCTTTTAATAGATATGTTCCTTTTATGTGAAATGCATAGTATGAAATAACATCCTAAATGTGCATGGAAGATTTTGGCTTTAGATCACTAATAGCTTAGTGTTTCTAAGTTCAATACAAAATAAGTGAGTTTGTATCGAAATAAAGTTTAGATCTAGTCTTCTTTTTACTTTAAATTTTTTCCAAATCATGCAGTGATAGAGTTCATATTTTTTTGCTCTTTGTGGTGTACATTCTTTTGAAGTCTTTGACCAAATTGTAGAATCTTGTTTTGTGTCCAGAGATTTAAATATAAATCAATCTGCTGCTTCGAAGTTGATCGTAAAGCTCTTCTTTAATGATTTAATTTACAGTTTTTGAATGTTTGTTTAACGTTGATGCAGCAGGATGGTCCTAAAATTTGTAATGGATCAGATTTGTGGATTGACTTTGAAAATGCATGACCAGATTGCAAAGTAAAAAATGCATGTCAGGTTTTGGATTGACCATATAAAGGGAAAGTCGTTATCGAAGTGACATTTAGCATTGGTAAAATGAGCTTGAAGGTTGTTGCCATTTCAAATAAAATTTGACTTTTTTATATATTCCTTTTGCTCATACATGACCCTGGAAATTATTCATGATGATTTTGCCTTCTGATGCTTTTGGTCATCTGAATGATTGCATTATTGCAGTTTTACATTGGCATGGGTAGAGCTTTACGGTTCTAAATTGCCATTGTATGCTCCTAATTGTCTCTGATAAATAAATATGTTGTTTCAACTGAGCAATTATCTTCAACGATTGTATGCCTTCTTAGCTGTTAACTTGAAACGAGACACTTAAAGTGACCAACGGCCAACTTGAAATAGCACAAAATAAATTGAAAATTTGAGCCATTTAACATGAAACATCACATGTATAACTTGAAATAGATATAGTTGAGTACTGAATTGTGCAGTGGAGTGCACTTATTCTAAGATTACTATTCTTTGTAGTGAAAAACTTACACAAAAGTTGACACAGTATAGACCCACTTGGGATTGAGACATTATGCATTGATCTTTAAAATCTGACATACTTGAAAATATGTTGTATAAATTTAAGGTATGAGAGAGTGCGGTAAACATAGTATGTCACATTTTTTAACGAAATTTATATACTCGATTTTGAAACTTAGCCTAAGCAAATATTATTTAACAATAAATTAAAATCTTTGTATAGTTGGTTTGAATTTCGTAACTTAACAAGGCAACAGCGATATGAACTCTGGAAGAAACAAATCGTTATAGAAGTGTAGTTTTAAGAAAAGTCTAAGAATTAAGTGCTTCGAAAGGTTTCAAAAGGTTTGGATGCCATAAGAATTTTCGTGACAGAGCAAGAAAGAATTCTTGATAAGTCTGAGTAGAATAGCACAAGTAAGCTTGATAAGTTTTAAATTTTAAAAAGAACAATAAAGAAGAAAATTTCTCACAATTTTATTAAAAAAATAATTTTCCTTCGTGCATAAGATAAAGAAAATTATTTATAATAGTATTAAATCTAATTTTAGTATAATTGGAATAAAAATTTCCTAAGAAAACAAAGACTAATTAAGAAAATTTATAAAAGTTTACAGCGATTTATCTAATCATTAGCACATGAAGTCTAAATTTAGCAAATATTTGATCTTACACTTTATTGCTTGCATTCTTCTATGCATTTTTTTTTTTAAATTTCTAAATATGCATGATTTTTTAAGATCTTTTTAATTGATGCACTTTGACTAAATCTCACACTTAAAGAAATTTTCTTTGGACATGTCATATAAGATAAAATTAGTTAATTATTAGATAGTTTAATTAAGTAAAGACTACTAAAAACAACTTAAGCTAATTAACTTCTTAAATAACAATTAATTTTTTTAATTAATTATTTAAGCATGCATAAATAATAATAATAAGTGGTAGGGCTCCCTCAATGTCGCCTTGCATCCTACTTTCACACAACAACTTCTGAACATGTGCAAAGAAAACTATTTTAAGTTTTTTTGTATGACTTCTTTTTATAAGTCCACTAGCCACTAATGGTTCCACAGACTAGTGATTGAATATTTTGAGCTTGTTGACATTAGAGACTTTTAAATGACTTTCATTTGCACTTTGATTCGCATTAAATAGTCAACCAACATTTGAAGAAGGTAGGTATATGTCATAATTTTTGTTACATTATATTACTTAAAGATGGTGTAACATAACTAAGCTCTAATTAAGAAGGTAGTATTTCATCTTATTATCATTTGCAAACAATTATGCTTAATTAATATCTCAACCTCCGTGAATATGTGGTAAGATGGATATACAATTTTTTTTTTCTTTAGTGGGTAGCCCACATGCAAAGATGTTTAAAAAATGGTTAACTTTCTACTTGTAAAGATATTTAGAAAATAATTAATTTTTTGTTGGGTGAGTAAGTCAATTGAATAATTTATTTTTTTTTACTATAAAGATGTTTAAAAAGTTAATAACTGCTAACTAAGTAGGTTAGTTCGAATGATTTATTTTGGTTGACCAATGAATATATCTAAAAAATGGTTAACTTTATACTGGGATGAGTAAGTTAGTAAGATGATTTTTCTTGTCAATCGATACAACAGTTTAGAAAGTGATTAACTTTTTGCTACTAAGTTAGCTGGATGATTTATTTTGATCAATCGGTAAAGATTTGTTAGTATTAAAGATAACAACAAATATGATATCCAAAAGTTTAGAAATATCTTTATCCATATTAGACTAAAATAAATAAAATTTGTATAAATTTATCATATAAAAAAAACACATGTTTAGCTTTTGTGTCTAAAATCGATTAAAAAATTGAATATTCAAAGTCATTCAAAATAATATAAAAATAATGTGAAATTATATATATTAAATTAACTAAGAATAATTAAATAATATATAATAATAATTATTATTATTTATTAACATTATAATTTTAATTTTAGTTTCAATGTTATCCTCAGTACTATTTACCAACTAATTGTTTATATATTTATTTAATAAAAATTATAAATGTGTTAAAATTTCTTAAATGTTAATAAAAATTCAATTTCTTAATTTCAACCTTTATCATTTATCACAAAACTAAAATCTCAAATAATAATTTAAATTTTTAAATTTTTAAATTTTTTTACCAAAAATATGAAAGAGGCTAAAATGTGTTGTGATTAATATTAAATTAAAAATGGTTAACGTTGAACATGATGTATGTAACATAAAATTTTAAACACATGTAAAATATAATTTGTATATAATATATAAATCTTAAGTTAATATTAGAAAATTTTAGACAACTATAGTAGTAATAAATTATATAATTAATACTTTATAATGTTATACAATTAACAACTTATATTGTTGTTGTTGTTGTTGTTATTAGTATTATTATTATTTTTGTTATTGTTATTATTGTTATTGTTATTATTGTTATTGTATTAATATATAATGTTTAATTGTAAAAAGAAGGTAGATGGTAGCATGCACTTACGCTGGAGTTAAGATGACAATATTTAGTCAATCTCTAATTTAGTCAATCAATTTTATATATAATTAATTTTTTAAAAAAAATATAATTAAATAAATTTGATATATGTAATTTTATTTTACAAATAATTATTTTTATTTTGAATTTTGACATATTTTTAGTTAAACAATTTACGATAGGTTGTACATAGCTATGGTATAGTGTCTACGGACCATATATACTATTCACTACACTTGCAACACCAAATCATTTACATTAAACCTGAAATTGTATGAATGAATACACGGAGTTTGAAACATCACATGTAATATTTGAAATGGGGTGTACAAAAATTTTGATAACTGTTTATTGGGGTGTCTATAAACTATGGATACTTGAAATTAGAACTGTTTGATTTGAAACATGATCAATAGTACTCAAAATAGTGTGCATAAAACTTAAAACATGATGTGTAAGACTTGAAATTGGTACACATAAATTTTGACAATTATTTATGGAGGTGTTTACAAATCATGGATATTTGAAATACTAAGGTAAAGATTTAAAAAACTAGAACCGTTAGACTTGAAAAGTGATCGACAATACTTAAAATGGAGTATATATAATTTGAAACCCCACGTGTAAGATTTGAAATGGGGTGCACATATATTTTCAAAATTATGTATTGGGGTGTCCACAAATCATAAATATTTAAAACTTTAAAGCAAAAACTTAAAACAAAAATTCTTAGACTGGAAACGAGGGCAACTATAGTTGAAAGAGAATCTATGAAACTTGAAACGTCACATGTAAGACTTAAAATGAGTTGCATACAAATTTTGAAAACTGGGTATTTGCAGATCATGAATATTTGAAACACTAAAATAAAGATTTGAAATTAAAATCATTAAACTTAAAGCATAATCATCAATATTTAAAATAAAGTATATAAAACTTAAAATATCATTTGAAAAACTTAAAATAGAGTGTGCACAAATGTTAATAGCTATTTCTTGCGTGTTTACAGCCCTTGAAACACCAAGGCAAGGTATTAAAGGACCTCTTTAATGTTTTAACCAACATTAACAAAATCAGGTGGTATCTGATACTACAAGAATCTCCTAATTACGATATTGAGGTTCTAACCAATTAAAAGCCGGTTTCTAGATAGCATGTGGGCAAAATTATAGTGCAAGGGTTATCGTCGAATGTTGATAAATGACCATTTTTTTTTTTATTTTGTCAAATCGTAGATAATCAATGGAAAATTTCTGCATATGCATTAATAAATTTAAGGATGCGGATGTTCATAGAGACTGTTGTCTTTTCATTCATTCACGTAATCATTAATGCATTGATAATTTTAAGGTTTTCAGTTAATTTTTCATTCACGCATTAATATGTTTATTAATTAACAATTGTATCTGTCGTCGATCAAATCCACGCCTTTAAGTATTTTTCTTCGTCCCTTATAAACATCCAACAATAAACAAACTATAAAAATAAATCATGCCAGACCAAAGCATCAAACAAATAATTCATGAAATGCATTAGGATCAAACTTAAGATTATGCGCCTATCAATCTACGACAAAACGTCAATTGTTTTTCTTATTACTTATTTTTCTTGCTTGCTGTAGATAATACCACATTTTGCATACTTTAACCTTTAATCTCTATTTAGAAATTAATACATTGACAAGTTGTAGAACAATATTCATTTGCTAAAATTAGTCTGCTTTTGTATTTTCCAATTTGTTGTGATTTTTTTTTTTATTTCATCTCATCTTCAAATTCACTCATGTCATTTATGTTATCATTTTAAATACTTTGATAATTATTTAGTTGTATTCATTTTTCTTTCTACAAATGATAATTTAACAATATAAAAGAGAAAATTTAATTTAATCACGTAAAGGTCTCTAGTGACAAGACATGCAGGGAGATAGTCAATGAAATCAATTGTGCAATCAACAAAATAATTGCGTCAATGGACTTGTGCGATGGTATGAAAGAAGTGAGTGGAGCAACTAAATAAGTTAGGGGTCCAGTTATTACAAAAACCGTAGAGTCAGGGCCAAGTTTGCTTAAGGACAATAACGACGGCTGACGGTGTAGCTTATGCAAAGAGGTTGGGCGTACAAAATGCCGGCTGGTAATTACGCATAAAATTTCATTGATTATTGACAAAAAAGAAAAATTTTATGGATGCATTACAAAACCCCTTATTCACAAACAAACGAACAAGGTTGTACAAAATTTATATCATCATAAACACCAAAATAATAATCACGTGGATTCAGTTGTTAGGTTTGAGTTATAAGCATAAAACTTTTGAATTACAATTATATTGTTTATATAATTTTGAAGTACCCTTTATAGTAAGTATCTAGTACAACAAAACTCGTCATGTTCCAAAAACTACAGAATGCTATGTCATCTGACTGAAAGAAGTTCTCCAAAATTTTTTTTAGTGTCAGCCACAAAACAACGCATGCATGTGAAACACATTATACAGGCACGTTATGGGCGCAACAAGTCGCAGCTTTGTCCAATCTCTGTTTGACACCCTTGCATCGCTCGTGGAGCGTGAACATCTCAGTAATGAAGCCAATAATTTGCCAGCAAACATAACGTAAAATTTTACACGATAGTGAAGCCTAACCGTAATAAAAAAGTTAATGAAGTGGAAATGTTAATCCTTGCAACAAAAAAATAAGTTGTTTCAGGACCTCTCAAATGTAGCCACTTTCAGGAGGTATTAATAGATAATAATGATTATCACAAAATTAAAGTCACAATGACTGAGCCAAGTGCCATTCCCCTTTCTAAAACACACAATGTAATAATAAAAGTAAACTAGTATGAACAGGATTGAGTGTTATCACATAACTAGGAAAATATTTATAGTCTATAGGTGCAAGTCAAACATAAAAGGAAAAAGTACGAAAATGACAAAACTAAATACAAAAACTTACCTCAGATCAGACTTTGTATTAAAATCCCATTGAATCACTTTAAGATCGTCATCCGATACGCTTCACCAACTTCAAACACTCCAGCTTTAAACATAAACTTACCACCCTGACAACATATAAAATCATAGGGTGAAAGCTAGTATTTGCTGGGGTACTAAATTCGATCATGTTTCAACTGCAAAGGGATTTGATTGCCCGAAGTTTGTGGTTCTTCATTTTTAAGCTTTGTGCTGGAATTGTTCTGCCTCATAAAAGAAGCAATGCCGTCAAAAGAATAAGAGGGCAGAAATAGAATTCAACTAATACTCGTGTAGATGGTTCCCCATTTATCAACATTGGCATAGTCTAGGGAACTCTGTGGCCATCTGAAGGTTTAACTCCTAACATTTGACAAATGGAACCCAACTGATTATTTAGTTGAGCATCTCTGCGGTTGATGGTATCTTTACCAGTTGTCCATATCGGAGTTGTCCCTTTCTCATTGATAATAGGTTAGTCTTTTATTGGAGCTTCCACTGAAGAGAGCTCAATGATGGGGACAATGGTTGGATTTTCTACGGTAACTTTGTGAGTGGCAGGTGGAGATGGAGAGTGCTCTCTGAAGGACATCTTGTTTGCAGCCTTTGAAGAGCTTTCGAGGTCTTGTCTCCTTAAAACGTGTATCCAATTGTGACAATATGCATTCTAGAAAAACTTTGACAATTGCTGCGAAGATGTAGCGCAATAACAACTTATTTCTACAATGGTTCCCATTTATGTTTCTGTTTCTGTATGTTATCATTGTCCTGGGGTTTTAATCTAATAAATATGTCACATTTGTAATACTTACCTCGAATCATCGATCATTATGCTTTTTTGATAAATTTGTTTTAGGAAGTGTTTAAAAACTTTAATTAATTTATTCGATTAATTAAAATAACAAATTACAGAGTATGTAAATAAAGGAGATAAAAATTTTAATATAGTTTAAATTTATCAATCTTACATCTACAAAGTCATTATCAAAGAAAACAATCCACTAAAAAATCAAACTAATATAAATATTAATAGATTTAAACAAAACTAGAGACCCTCTCTTTATATTGTCAATGTTATGCCTAAGTTTTTTTAATGGCCTTGTTTAGCAAAATTCCCTCACTTTTTCACATTAAAATTACTTCGACAAATTCATTAAGATCTCCTTGTTTGATGCCATTGAACTTTCTTCAGCTCCCACAAATCCTTCTTGTGAATAATGCCTTATTCATCTTCTAAAGAAAAATATTAAAAATATCTTAATAATATTCTTGAAAATTAATCCCTAATTTTATTAAAATAAAAGTTGCATACTCATAATTTTTATCAAGTTATTTTCACTTTAAAATATAGATAAAAATAAGAACAACTTAAAAAAATAAAACAAAAAAAATGAAAAACTATTGAATACACATTAAACGGAGTAAGGCACGATGACATAGACTAAATTTAAATAGTCAAAATGAAATCTTATAGAAAATTCAAAGATGAAAATGCTCAAAGTGAAATTTTTTATTCAATAATCAAACATGCATAAGTAAGAATCTGACATAAAAATTAACCAAGTGACAAAAGAAAATCTAACATAAAAGCCAAGATTGATATCACTCAAGAGGAAAAACTACCCAAAAATCCAAATATTAAAAAACCAACCTCACAAATGATAAATCAACTATCATTTGAAATTAAAATTTAGCCTCGCAAGACAAGATAATCTGATGATGATGATGTTGTTTTGCGTTTCTTTGAGAAGCGAGGTGGAAATTTAGTAGCTATAAGTATCTATGTAGTATGCATTGAAATGTCATTAGTTGAGTGTTGTGATTCTGTTTACAGGTTTAGGAACCAAAGTAGCCCAAACTTAAGCTGGAGAAGCTATTGGCCCAAGTGGCTGTGAGGATGTACGAACCCAACAGATTCTCTATTTGTGTAAAACGCTAAATGGTCTCAACTTATATTGCTCAAGCATCAAACCTTGGTTAGTAAAGAGGCGCTGAAGATCATTACGCACAAATTCTTGCCAAGCAAGATGAGTAGTAGGAGCACTTTGAGATGGAAAGTTGGTAGAAGTGTGCTATGGCTCCCTTTAAATGATGCGATGAGTGATGCTGAAGAAATTTCTTCAACATTCCCAAGAAGTGCGAAGTAGCATATCAGCTCTTTGATTTAGCAATTTTTATCAATACTTGATCAAGATCCTAAGATACAATAGTTTAGTGTAATGTCAGTGGCTAATTTGAAATTGCAATCGAATACAACGCCAAATAGAATGCGATAATCGAGTAAGCTAACAAATGCATTTGTATCACTGGATGGAGGAGAAAATATTTAAGCTCTGTGCATGTGAGGAATTGGTGAAAATAAACAATCCCATAATGCCCATGTTCGAAAGCTTGTTGAACGCGGATCAAGGTTGTCAGTATGGCTTGAGAAGACTCAACAACATATGATTTGCAGAGAATTGTTATGGATTGTACCATTGTTATTCCAGCAAGGATAAACAAATATAGTTTGGTCAATATCCTGCAAAAATTCTCAATTTAAATCAAATTTGGAATTTCTATTTAACCGCAACGAAAGAATTGAATATTTTTACTAAAAATAATTACCATAAAAAGGAGGTTGATAATTTTGTTTCGGCCAAAAAATTTTTTAAAACATTGCAAACAAGTTTATCAATGAAAATTTTTTTGAATTTATTTGATTTATGCATAAAATTTTCAATTTCAAGCAGAACATCCACATGAAAGAATATATAGTTGAAGTGTGGCCCAAAACTGGAAATTTTAATCAATTAGGTGCAAACTGCACACAAAATTAAAGATTTTGAACTTCAACAGGTGAATAATTTGTGTTATCATGATTTTCTAATTTTTTTCTCAATTCAAGATGCATGAATAATCAACATAACAACTCTAGTACCTTGCATCATAAAATAAATAAACATATATATTGAACAAACTATGTGTGTGCAAAGATTGGAATCAAAGATTCATCCTTAATTTTTATTAGTTTTAACAATCCCAAAAAAAAAAAACATATAAAGGGCTAAATACTAACCTTATCATCTTTATCTCAAAATTATTCATATAGCACAATGCATAAATAATTGTAGTACATAATTTTTCTTGCTACTGCTTTCTCTCTCTTTTTTTATTCATAATTATTTTTTCAAGTTTTCAAAATTTGTAACTTTTATGCTATTATTACAGTATTTCTCTTTTTATGGTAGATCATCTTTTATATATTTGTAATAAATTGGCCAACGTTACTCAATTATGGTTTTAAAGAAAAGTGTAGGCAGGTTTTTCTAACTATTCAACCTGGAAAAAGTTTTGGATATTTGAGATAAGCATTTAGACAAATAGTTATGGCGCAAATAAACATTCTTCCTAGAACTATTTTTGCCTTAAAAATTAATTCCAAATCAAGAATTTAAAGAAAATGTGCATCAAAAAATCATATCAAGATTTGTCTATTCTAAGTAATGATACAAAATGCTGAAGCTCCAATAATGAAGTTTACATGCTAAATTGAAACATTAAATCATGTAACATAACATTTCTCCTCAATAAGTTCTAAACAATGACATATGAGATCAGATGGAGCACACGCCTAAAGCTTTACTCAATGAGACAAATTTAGTTGCATTGAAAGGTTTGTAAATTTGTAAGCAAGTTATTTTTTGGTTTCTACATGCTTTAAAGCGATAATTTTATTTTCAACTAAGTGTCTAATGAAACCTAATATCAATATGTTTTGTCTTAAATCATTCAATAGGGTTTTTAAACATATTTATTTCATTGGACTCATCACAATAAATAATTAAGCGGTTATGTATAATACCTTAATTCTCAAGCATTTGTTTCAACCATATTAACTGTGCATAATAACTTTTTATTATGAGATCATAAGGATAATTTTTCTTCACTT
Organism: Swietenia macrophylla; assembly: GCA_032401905.1. Taxonomy (NCBI): domain Eukaryota; kingdom Viridiplantae; phylum Streptophyta; class Magnoliopsida; order Sapindales; family Meliaceae; genus Swietenia; species Swietenia macrophylla. Next base: position 8,806,622 of record CP135571.1, read on the forward strand.
TAAAGGATAGTTCTCTTCTGATTTGATCTGAGACGTTGTGATCTCATTCAGATGAGTCAAAAAAAATTGTACACTTAATTCAAATTTAAAATTTGTTTAATTCTAATTTACAGTTTTTATTGCAATAGTATCTTCAATATCTATTGCAACAAATTGGACTTTAGATTTGCAGTGATTTTCTGTACCTTTATTTTCCAATTGAATCTAACGTTAACTCTGTCAGTAATATCTGTGACTTAAATCTTTTTGTAAATAATCTATTGTTCTTTGTACATGAATAAAATTAATGAGATTTATATGAAGTAATTGAAGTACTTTAGATGCAGCGATTTGTTGAACAACTTTATGTTTGGACTTGAGTTGCTTTCTTGGTTGACAAGGACCACAAACTTCATGTTACTTTTTGTTGAGTTCTATAACACATGAATAATATTTGTATTCACATTCTTGATTAAATTTGTATTCACATGCCATACTTCTATTTTGACAACTAAGTAAATATGTCAAGATAAAACAATTATTAAATGACTCAGAATTTTTCAAAATACAATTCTAATTTTGTCAAACACTTGATATTTTTCTTATATAAATTCTAAACAAATGTCATAATCACAAATTGAATAATATTGACAAATTTGCCTAACATGAAATTTATTTTTTAGTTTCAAAAATCCTTCAACATTGAGTATCCCATTTCCTATAATCTATCCTTTAGCATCATCACCAAGTGTCTTATGTCTTCCTAAACATTTCTCATGGTCCACTAAGCTCTCATGGTTTCCTGTCATGTGCTTGAGATGTATAAGCAGCAAAGCCCATAAAATTGATTTCTTTACCCATATTTTTCTAAGTCATTAATTAATCTTAGAATTTTATTTTATTTTATTGTTTCATCGAATTTCATTCCAATTGTACATATTACGGGGGTAAAATTTTTTCATTGTCCTAGTTTTAATCAAGTAAAGGTTTATAGAGTATGTCAAAAATCTATACTGATATAAATATGAATTACTGATTTATATACGCTGAATTCGTAGTCATGAACTCCATCGTATGACATTTAATTACTCTAACTAGAAATTTACTATTTTAATCATTTATCAATGTTCGTTAAGGAATTTGAATATGGAACAAGTTATCAAAAATTTGGATTTTATATATCAAGCCAACAAATATCGTCTTAACTATTATTTATTTTTAAATATAAATAACACATGACTAAACTAATTTTATCATGTAAGATTTAATTAGTCTTATACTTATATACCATATGAACCACATATATTTATACCAAATTTAATTATGATATCTCAAGTTAAAGGATAATATCACATACTAGTATAATTATACGATAAATCATAAATTAAATGTATTATCATGTGACTTATAGTTATGCGATTATATTCGAAAAAATAATTTTTTAACCATTTAATTCATACTAATATCCTAATAACATAAATTTCATATTATCCACACTAATATTATCTTATAATATTCATTGAAGACATTTAGTATATTTACTATGTGATATTGTTATCCATTCGATATCATCTCTACAGATAATGTCTTTAATAATCACATTTAATAATTAAATAAATTATTAAGATAATTTACTAATATAATTTATTTATATGCATGATTAAATAAAGAAAACAGTTTAAATTTGTGAAAAAAAAAAAGTTTTTTATTAATAAATAATATAAATATACAAGATAAAATGTCCCTAAGTCAATAACATAAATAGATTATAATGCATATCATAACACCGAAATCCTTTAATTCAACTTTACCCTAACTTCTTTCTTTCCTTAAGACAACACAGTGTTAGTGCATTACGCCATGGGTAACGACAAAGATTAGCTTTTGTTCCTGTTATGAGACAAATTTTGGGTCCTGAGGGGATTTGCAAGAAAGAATTTTTGACCTAGATTTTTGAAGAAGATGATGAAAAAGATGCAAACTTGGAAAGAAGATGCATACTTGAGCTATGAAAAAGAAGATGCAAACCTGAAGTGTGAAGAAGAAGTAAACGAAGCATTAGGTTGCAGAGACGAGAGAGTGTACTGAGATGAAGTGTGAAGATTGGCAATGTCAATGACCCATCCACCCAGCAGTCAATTTTTCTAATATTTTAATCTGCAACAATTTCAGTCGTTAGATTAAAATTAGTTAAGACCAATGAACCAAAGCAACTGCTACGACGTTACATCTGCTGTAGCATAACAGTTTTTAGTTGATGTGGGATACATTAAAACATTTTAATTATGATAATTAACTTGTGTGTTTTTATCAATTTTAATATTCACATTGATTACTTAATATAAATTATTACTATAGCATATAATGATTATTAGAAATAATATTGATGTTATCCAATAATAATGATAATATTTTATTACAAAAATTGTGAAAATTGTATTACTATTCTCTTTTGATAATAATTATTTATTTTATAACACTAATACACATAGACTTTGGATGACAACGTACATGCAACTTAAAACAAAACATAATTTCTAAATTATAAAATTTGAATCATATGTATAAGTGTGCAAAATGATCATATTTTCAGCACAGAACTTGAAACTTGTGGTATTGCATGCATAAATAATTTTGTTTGATGTATTTCATAATTTGTGCCAACAACATAACAATACGGTATAGCCGTTAGTTACGTCACCCACCACGGGTACCGTTGCCTTCTTTTTTTTTTTCGTGTTATATTTAAAACTGAGTTTATAAGACTTGAAATAAATAAAAAAAAAATAAAATTAAAAAATAGATGAAAAACATTCTTTTAAACACACAATAAAAAACTTGAAACATGTTAAAAAATTTTATGTATGAATAAATAGTACTTAAATAATTTTAAAAAAACTTCAAACAAGTTTTGAGAGAGTTGAAAAATGGGTGTAATATTGCATGTATATACTATAGTGAAATCCTACAATATACAATACTTGATAACTTTTAATGTAAGACTTGAACCGTTTCAAAAATAAACTTAAAAGATGGTGCACAAAATTTAAAACTGCAACATATATTTTCAAGCAACACTGCAAAATTTGAAATCAACCAAAAAGTTAGTCCAAACAAGATTAAACTTAAAACATGTACATATAATACAGTACTTGAAACATTAAATGCAAGACTTAAACATGTTAAAAATGAATTTGAAACATAGTGCATAAAAATTAAAAAAATAATATAAATCTGAAAACAACTATGCACTATTTGATGCCGATAGAAAAATTGCTAAGGATAACATTAAACTTGAAACACTTAATGTAAAAACATAAAATATGTTAAAAGTAGACTTGAAATACAATGCACAAAACTTGAATAATAACATGTATTCAAAATTTCTAACTTAAAACTTCAAAGAAACAAAGAGTTAAGATGGTTAAAATTAAACATAAAACATTTAGCACCAAATGTGTATACGTAACATAAAATTTGAAATATATTAAAAATATAAATGAAATATAACATACAAACTTGAGACGGTAGCATAAAATTTGAAACAATTGTAATGTGTAATTGAGGTATGTGTGCGTGTGTGCACGTACTGTTTATTTTAGATGTAAATGTTGCACCTAATATATAACAGCTAGTCCCTAAATTATTTATGAACTAATTGTCATTTTCATTCAAATTATATCTCATATATGTTTTGGAGATATGTATTATTATCAATGTATTAATATATGCGGTTGTATTAGTAAATGGGTCACTCTTATACTCAAAACCGACCAACTGGATAATATGTACACACAAGATGCATTACAAAATTATAAATATGATGAAGTTGTGCGTTTTACCAATACTAAAATTTCAAATAAATTTCAAAGACATGCTTTAATACTTAAATGCTTTCAATCGTACAACTTAAAACTTGTCAAACAATTTTCCAAGGTGTATGATAAACGTTTAGTGCAAATAACGTCAAACTTGAAACTTAAAAATATAAAATAGCGGATACCGTTAGCAATAGACTTGGAAACGATTCAATCGGGGGGGGCATCAAAACAAACCGTGGGGTAGATTTAACAGTTGGTACCAATAACATGAAACTTAAAATATAAAATATAAACTCCACATGCCTTTGACAATAGACTTGAATGGATTCCTTTGAGCATATAAAATAATTTTGTTGGGTCTATTTTATTTAACAATTGGTATCGATACTTGAAACTTGTCCAATTAAAATTGTAAAACAATTTCATAGGGTGTATTTAAAAGTTGATGCTAATAACATTAAACTTTAAATATGAAACACAATATTTGATATACTTAATTCAAATTTTAAAATGTGTTAAAAATAAATTAGAATCGCAATGCATAAATTTTAAAATAGTAGCACAAACGAATGCAAAGCACGAAACCTACAAACAATTGGCCAGAGTAGCCTTGAAATTGATATACAAATTGAACAGCTTAAATTTGAAGGGTAGATTATTTTTTTAGTCTCGGTTGGCATACAAAATTTCAATTATTAAATTTGTTTAATTTAATAATTAAAATTTAAAGTTAAAAATATTTACTATCGAAACTATCTTGCATTCTATTAGAATAATAGTTAAAAATTTATGTCAATATTTCAAGTAAAAAAATGGAAGTTGAAAACATTTCCTCCTAATTTAAATTAAATTATGAAGCAATTAGAGCGTACTCAGAATTTTATATAATGGAATAATTTGTAACTAATTAAACTAAATTGTAACGAACTGTTGTTAAATTTTAATTAGTTACAATTTACTTGTGTCTCATGGCGTCTTCGAAAGTCAACTTGGATCAACCTTTTTGGTTAAAGAGGGGTACAAGTCAAATACAATTTAATTGTGAAAAAATAAAAATAAAATTCACTCTTGCAACCAGTAAAGTAGACTTGATTCAACTCCTCCTGTATCGCAGTTCAGTTATGAAATAATTCATATGTAAATTAACGAAAATAACCATATAGCCAAAGTCATCTCAATTCAGTATTTCATTTTATCACCACCACGCCAATTTTTAATTCAACGGTCAGAAAAATTCATCTCATGACATCATGAAACATGCAAAGGACTGAAATCACATAACTGTGAGTTCGCTAGGCCTTGAATTTCTAGTTAGCTCTCTCCCACAGTTCTGCATTGCCTCTCAAGATGTGCATAAACTGTGAAAACGGATCAAAGAACTGGCTGCCATTACAACACAAGCGACAAAAATGTATGCTTTTGTGAGTACTACACAAGCACAGCTTACTTCAAAAGGTCAAAAGGCCAAAGGCAATCTTACACATTAGAAACTTGCACCAGGCATTGTTCAAATGTAAAGAAGACCAAAAAAATGAGGGGACAAAAAGGTTGAGTACAACATTGCTCAGATAATTTGAACTTCTATGAAATCAATGCATGATTTGTTTAACTAACTCTGTTACCTATATTTGAACAATTTTTAGTCTCCCTGTATTACAACCAGAACTGTGCAGAAACTATGAAGCAGCCTCTTCCTTTTTCCCATGACAACCACAGTCTGAAACAGAAGAAGATGAAGATGCAATAGTCTTCCCCTTGCCATCTGATGAGGCCGTAGTATTTGTTTCCACATTTCCCTCAGGTTTTGACTCTTGCATATTTTGCAGCTGATTTTGCAGGACCTACGAAGAAAATTAATGGTGAAGACAAATAAGAATAGCCCAAAGAAACTATATATAATACACGAAGAATTGTAAGTTATTATCTTTAGACACCAAACATCCATGCCGAGTTAATTAAACAGAAAAGAGAGCAATTAAAATGTAATCACTCTAATGAAACTGAGAAATTTGTTTTGGGACCAAAACCACCAATATAAGAAGACATGTCATGCCCCGCTCATGTTTATCAGCCACTTCATATCTCACTATAATCAATGCATAAATGCCATCTAATACAGACACCTCTCTTGCTTCAAGCATGCCAATGAATACACAGTACCACCGAGACTGGAATAAGATGTACTTGCATCCAATGTTACAGATAAGATATACTTTCCTTTGATTGTCCCAATCAATATAACCGGAAAAGAAAGACTAATTCAATTCATCAAACTGATCAAGTTAAATTTGCATCCAATTACACAAAAATTGCTGAGATGATAATGCTACAAAACATAGAACTAACACGGTTTATATGTATGAGCTATTTTGGATGCTCGGACTATGCATGAAAATCATAGACACAGCCAGCACTATCAGTTTAAAAGAGAGAGGAGGAAAAAAGGTTAGCATTAAGGGTTCAGACAGGAGTTTGTACTCCATGCTCTCTAAATATAAACGAGCAATGATAGTGACTAGTAAACGCGTGCACGCATGTACAGCGTAAATGTGCGGATTTAAATGAAATATATGAACTCATTAAACTAATGTAAAACCAGAAACGACCCAGGATCCAGGAGCCAATAAATATTATAAATACATATTGACACTAAAAATGCTGATTGTATAATATTTCATCAACATCCCATGTCATATTAGCAACAACATACTTTCACGAAAAAACCAGGAATCGCATCTTCCATTGGTTGCTTCATCTAATTTAAAGTATTTATGGCTACTGGATACCTAACAGATATAGTGCAGTAGTACATGTAGGCTAGCATAATCCTACTTATAGAAGCAGAAAAATCACAATGATAGACGCCAGCACCAGAAAGATTCAACCATTCCTAATTTAAATGCTCAGCAAAAGAAAAAAGCAAGAAAACACTTGGATGATGCTAGAATGATACCTCAATTTGGTGCTCAATAATTTTCTTCTGAGCCTCCAACTGAGAGATTGCTGTATTTTGAGTGCTCCACAATTTTTCTCCTTGAATCAAATTGCCAGGCATCTGAAAAGGGGCAAAAACAGAGGGTGGAAATTGAGGAAAGGACAAGTTAACGGGTCCACCAGGATTCGCAAACTGTTGTGGTTGACCAGTGTAAGCCTGTTCTCCACCAGATTCCATACTGGTGGAATCACCCAAAGGCCTATAAGGTTGAGGAAGTACAACATATCCAGGAGACCTACACGCATAACAAGAATATTCATTCAAGCTTTTGTCTCATTGTGTCAAGATATTACCAGATCTGCACCAGAACTGCCAAAAGGATAAGCAAGCCAGTACCTTGGCCAGATCTGGTCACACCAAAAAACTATGCTAAGAATATATTTAGAGATGTATATAAATTCGCAATAATGGACTTGAAATCAGAAGTTTTAGAGAAATCTCTAAGCCTATGTTAGCTCCAAACTGTCAAGATTTACTTCTAATACATCTTTCTTCTGAAATCAGAATTCAACCCCTCATTGACCAACTACAAAAACTTCCTTACCCTGTCAGGTTCCAATAGAAATTTCTTCTACTACTCATCAAGCAAAAATCGAGATCAAAAAACTTAACATTTCAGGTTAGCAAACAATGTTTTGGATCACACAAAATCCAGGCTGCAAATTGGTGGGTGTGTGGGTGCAAGCAATCATGAACAAACTTGGCTAATGTCAACATAAGGTTATATCGTGCAGACGAAATGCTAAGGTTGTTAACAAAAATTCTGATAGTTACTACACTACAGCACCTACCAAACTACTGTGTTTGGATAAGGATAAACATAGGATTTCCCATATACTGAGGCTGCAGCAGCAGCAGCCCGAAGCCTGGCCTGGTGCAGACTCAAGTTACTGTCAGTCACACCATCAACTGAACCCTGGGCAGAAGTGTTTGCAGTACCTGTACGAGTTTCCAGGCAAAACAGTTAGCTCTTTTTTTCCAAAATCATTAAAGAGCTAGGCTTCAGCACTGGAAAGTGAGCAATTAGCTACAAGCAGTTGCATCACAGAGCAAAATGAAATCACCAAAGGAAAAGCAACAATGTCATTGTTTAAAGAAAAACATTTTTACTACAACTTGACCAGTTGAGTAAAACGAAAATACAATGCCATTGTGTATGGAAAAACATTTCAAGTACATAGAATAACTCTTTAACAGCTTATAGATGTAAGTCGATCTATATTTAAATCCTCATCCAATTGACATGCATAAAACTGACAACTTCATTCTGCACAGAAAGCAGATATCACTTCAAATATCAGCTATAGAAAGATCTTCAGTAAATATATATATTAGGACCTAAGTTTTCCAGCCAGTGTCACTTTTCTATGGGATAAACAAAAGTTCCAGTGTTTGTTGGATCCAAAAATTAGCAAAAAGGAATCATTTATATCTTCATTTTGTTTAACAAAGATAACTCGCAAAAGAGCAATAAATGTGGCAAGCTTAAAACTGTAATGTTGCTAAAGGATGTAGAATGCAAAAGTGTGGTTTAAGAAGATAAAAACTAAGTAACCTGATCCATCTAACAACACTTTAATCCTTCAGAGGGCAAAAGCTATAACATTAAGCTGCTGACAAAAGCAAACCAATCCATGAACAAATTAATCCATGTTACTTTTTTGACAAGTATGCAAGGGATTACATGATTTACAATCCTCCAAAGTGAACAGACACCAGGCTTAAACTATACGGGAGACCGTAGATTTTAGAAAACAAACATGAGATATAACATATGTAGATGATGTTGGAATCAAAGTACCATTGCAGTACCCTAACCTCTCGATAAATCTTTTGGAATGGGTAGTTACTTAACACAGTATCCAACACACTATCAACTGAATGATTATAAGTTGTCATTTAAGTTTTAAATCGTAGTTTTGTTGGACCGACATGATAAGCACATTATTGAGTATGACATTGCACATGAGGGATGTGCTACTGTTAAGCATCACTTATTGGTCAAATGAAAACTTAAATAAAACCTTCGAAGGGCCCAGAGTTCCAAATTCCTGATCCTTTGCTGGTAAAGGAGGACAATTTGAATCAAGGTTTTGAACAAAAAGAGTCCCCTTATCTGTAAAATGCCGGCATGATGCTTGGGAATGCTGCATTTGATTTCTAAAAGTGACTCAGGATGGTGAATGACTGATTTTTCAAAATATTTTCCACCTAGCAATATCATTAAAAGATAATAAATTCTATACATACACATTATTCGTTATGAAATTTGCAAGAATCGTAGCCCAAAGACATGCCTCAATGTGAGGAGAAAGGTTTCAAGACAATAATAATTGAATGCCATCCCAAGCTGTACGACTTGAATTATTGGTAAGACTTGCACAAGCCATTTTTTCATTTATGCCTTTCAACCAAAGGCAGATAAGTGAATCAAGTCAATGATCTTCATTTTATATTCCAGTGTGTATAGTGGTTTACCAGTTAGCATCAAAGCAAACTAGCAGTGAGGCCCCACAACAAGCAGGGTCAATAAGGTTAATCATTAGAAAAAAGTGATACTATGCATTTCCTTGATTCAGAAATAGAAAAGTCAAGACTGAACCCACTTTTATCCACCTTCATGGGCCCAAGTTTGAGTAACGAAAGACACCTCACTTGTCAGGCCAACAGAGATAAGAACTGCTGTCACCACACCTAAACTTTTGCTTGAAAGCAGATATTAAATAAGTTCAACCAGGGTTTTCTGTTTTCTTATTCAGCAGTCGAAGTAGTTATGATTTTAAAAGTACAAAAGCAGCCAACTGCTTCAAAATTATTTTTTTCTATTTATTTATTTGCAATAACTACACATAAAAATAAAATTAAAAAAATGGAATTGACTCACTCTTTTATTCATGACCAACAATCAAAATCATATAAATTGAAGGGTCAAAGATATACACTCAGCAAGAAATGTTAGCTACAATCAAAGAAGCCGGAATGAGATTACCTGATTGGTGAGCAACAGGACTTTGTCCATGCTGTACACCAGCAGCACTTGTCCCATTTTCAGGTGGCACAACTAGAGCTCTGCAGGTCGGACAGGTATGCTGTCGCTCCAACCATGAGCGAAGGCAATGAACATGAAAAAGATGTCCACAAATTAATTTCTTAGCTGTTATCATCTCCTCACGACATATAATACAAGTTGAATCACTTCTGCATATCCACCCAAAACAATAAGGAAATGCCTTAAAGAATAACATTGGAAACTTAATGCTCAAACAAGATTATAACTCACGCATCAAGCTCTTCAGTTGTTGCATCTGGAAATCGATCATTCATATTTGAAGTGATCTTCCGATAACGAACATAATCAGCAACGCGAATCTTGAAATTCCTAAATGTCTCGTAGAGCTCCCGTATTAAGTGCAAAGGAATACCATAATTCCTGCATGCACCAACTCAGTTTCAATTAAAATAAGAAACGAAAACATAAAATTGAAGAAAGGCACCTTAGTAAGATGATGCAACATTGAGCATATGAACAAAAGCTATAGAATAGCAATATTAAACAAAGGTTCAGAATAGGAATATAAAACAAAAGTTCAGAACTTATGAAAGAGCAAAAAATCTCATGGAAACATGAAGCCATGGCTCTCTGTAACTAACAAGAATCAGCATCACCATTATTAAAAATCCAACACCTCCAAACAATGTCTGGTTAAGAAAAGAGAAAACAATGAGTAGTGACAGGATACTTACAAATTAGGAAAGTGAACCAATCATTATTAAAATAAAATTGCAATGTTCCTTCCAGCTTTATTTCCAAAGATTTCTATTGGGTATTAAGCTATTCATAGCAATGTCTCCCTTTGAGAAGAGATCAAAGAACTTCAAATTTTTTTCCCATTTAATTTCTTCAGGAGTCCATTAAATTGTCTCAAACCAACCAACCATTGTGTTATATCCATCTTGACCAAAACTCAACCATTCATGCATTTTGACTGAGATGGCACCGGTTTTACCCCTGTAGGAAATTTTTTCAAATAGATTCTATATCATAAGAATTATCCCAACACCAGTTAGGCACAAGCTCGTATTGGGTCTCAACAGATAGAAACCAGTGTTTAGTCTCAACTTGAATTGATCAAATATGAGGTGATAGGTAACCAACCAATGCATTTACTAAATTACTAATACAAATAGGCTGCAATGAAAAACCGAGGGTTCGACATAGGGGATGCTGCAATCCTTATTAAACCATCCCTTAACTTCAGGTCTCCTCATTTAGCCAAGGGTAAGAGGATTTTGCAGCAATTCCTACCTCATATAGCCAAGGATGAGAGGATTCTGCAGCAATTTTCAGGTATTCATTTAGGGGTTTATTATGCTTGTTCTCACACAAAGTTCCGTCTACATTAAAGTTACATGATTTTGAAGATTAGGTAACAATTAATCTAGCACCGAACCAGTTTCCAGCAATGGAGTGTCAAATAAGCAGTAATAGGTCTTATTTATTAAGACAGAAAATCAATTTTCCAGTAATGGAGTGTCAAATAAGCAGTAATACGTCTTATTTATTAAGACAGAAAATCAATTTTGCAATTTGTTCACAGCAGTGGAAAATTTGGTAATTTACTTAGGCCTAAGCTGTGTCATTAGGTCTTTAATGTCTTTTAATGAAAAATTCCTAAAGCTTGGGGCTTTTTGAATTCCAGTAACTTTACCATAAGCAAACATTAGGTCTATCAAGACATTTGTGTACTTTTAGAATTTGTAGAGCTGATTAATTAAAATGTGAGAATTTCACAGCTCTTTCACAGTGTTTTTCTTCTTCTACTTATTTCCTGATTTTTTTTCTTCTTACAACTAAAGCTCAAACCACACTTCACATTAACTACTTAACAATTTTTTAGTTCTCACAATCAAACAAATTTCTTTGAAGAACCTAATCAAGTCTCAGACCATAAATACCTTTGCTCTGTCCAGTATCTTTTCAGTTCTTTATATCTGCATAATTTTTTAGGGGAACAATTTAACTATAACTAGAAATTTCTTAAAATGGAATTGTCCTTAAGAAAATTTTCCAAGCATAATACTGCAGATATTATACCAATTGCAAATTTTATGGGCAAAACAAAATTCAAATATGCTACCAATTCTTCCCAAATATATGCCAAACCAATTTGTAAACACTCCATTCCTTGTCTATGACAATATGATGAGAAACAGACATTAGAAACCCTTCAACAATCTTAAAATGCATTGTTCATCCACCCAACCCATTCAATTGTAAAATCCACCAAAACTCAAAAAATGAAGCTTGTATCAGCACACAATTAGCCTTCACCGTAGACATGTTCAGGAAAAGCCTCAAAAATTGCTAATTCATCATAAGAGTGGAAAACTGGGAAACTTAATAAAAAGATTATATAACATAGAACTAGTGGTTTCTTAATTTTATATATATATATATTTATATATATATATATTACAAATATACAATTATGCTCATATGCATGAATATTAGCATTGACTGAGTGAATTCAAACCTAATTTCAAGCTTCCTCAACAACAAATGTATTTATGTTAATTGAAGAGCATTTGTGTGACTGTGTGCACGAGCAATTTAAGAATGTCAAATGCATAACACAACATTCCACGGAAGCTGGGCTGAAATAATAACTTACAGGAAAATCACAAGAAAGAAGCACAGGTACATTGACAAATGAAGCAAGTCCCGGATAAGTTCCAAGTAGAAGGTGTAGACAGCCTTTCTTTCCCATTGTCCTTCCATAAGCATATCACTCACATAGAAAACATATTTCACAAATATTGACAATGTTGTTGTTGCCAGTATCATGTACCTAAGAAACCAAATTAATGCATTAGTATACTGATACATCCCTCTCAAGCCATTCTATTAAAAAATCCATAAGCAAGAATTTGAACATCAGAACAACAGTGTCCCAAAGCAGAAGTTCTAACAATTCCATTGATAAGTTGAATCATTAATGAGGCTCCGGTAAAGGTCCAAAAACAAGCTTATCTAGGATAACTCTCAACATGAAGTAAATTTAAATTTTATGACTACTAAGCCAAAAAACTACAATCTGCTAGAAATAAATCAAATTAATCACTTTATATACTCAAAGAGTCATAGTCATGCTTAACAATATAATAAGTTAATCTCCAACATTAAGTAATAATGAACATTAACAATAAACATTAACTAGTACCAGAAGAATGCAGCAGCTTGAATAACTTACTCAAATGAAAAGAAGAGAGAAACTGACACTTGGCGTGTTTGTATCAAAAACTTGACGGAACTATACAAAAACAAACAATCCACAAGAAGAAGAAAACTCATGAAAGACACGATCCGGATGTGAGACAGCATGGGAACAGTTGGGGTGGTCTCAATGTATTCAACCCTCTTCTGAGCCAACCAGTGCAAGGCTTTGATCAGCAACAATGTTGTGACCATGGCAAGAAACGTAACAGAAAAGTCCTGCCGGAAAATAGTGATCGCAAATAGTATTTCCATGATCTCTCTCCTAGACTGTTCATTCAACCTCTCAACCTCAGCTTCACGAAGAGAACCGAGAAACACCCGTTTGATCAATTGCCACATAATGCACATAAGGACCAAACCCATGTTGAGAAGAAGCACCAAACTGATCTTAGAAGTCGATAAGTAAACCATAGAAGGATAAAATTGTCTTCTACTGCTAAATGCATGATAAATGACAGCTAAAGAAGCCATCAAACTGAACCCCGCGTATGTTTGCAACCTCATTATTTCGTTTTCCCTGCAGCAACTGTTAAACCAAATCAAAACAATCAATTCTTAGAGATTTTGAAATCACGCAATTTCTATGCCAAGAAAGTGAAGGAAAATTCGAAATAACCTAAACGAAATAATTAAAGTCTAAAATAACCACAAATTTTCAATATTTTCCAAATTATTTTCTTGTAATTTCTCAGCGACCATCCAAAAAAATCCGATTGCCAAATCCATTTTTATCAGGAGAGAAACCCTAATTCTGAAATAAGTCATTCGGAAAATAGACTATTCAAGAAAAATGAATTGCCTTACCTGACCCTCCGTGGCTTTAAGAATCTATTCTCTGCTCCTTGAAACCAATAAACAAGGGCTTTAATAGAAGGAAAACTGTACAATGAACGAACCCTATTTTGTTGCTCGGCGTCATCACATCCAATGGGAGGTTGCCACGTAAGCACAAGTGATTGATCTTTTAGAAATCTTCAAGATCGCAAATTATCGAGGCGAACCAGTTTCGAACGAGGCTTCGGTCAGCTGGCCCAACAACTACACACCCATTTTTCTTTGAAAAAGGGGCGCACTTAGAAACGCTGATCTTTCTTGAAAACATTTACAAAATCGATAAAATTAAACCTTACCTTTTTCAAATCTTCCCTGACGACGTTAGTTCAATGTTATTCTGGTGTAGTGTAAGGTGTCAGAGTATGGTAATTGTACAATAATTTGTCTGCAACTGCCGTAGTCAAAGCCAACATGACGGCGGCAACTTGAATCACTGCTGAACAATGCGGATTCGCCACCAATCCAATATCCAACAACATGTTCACAGTACCACCACCAATTCTAAACACATTTATATATTCTTTGGAAATCGTCGAACTCATTTTGACATCATTGTTGTTTTTGTTATTAATCTCCTCCATTGAGTTCAGTAATCCAATCTAGTCATTCATTTACTACACTGAAGAAACCAAAAAATAAAAAATAAAATGTAACCCAGAAGTTAGAGGTTGTTCAAAAGTATTTTACCCAATTACTTTAACCTCTTAAACTAAATTAATAACATCTTGCGAGAATTCAGAACTACAATTTAAGATTTTTACGACTAAAAAGTTGAGCTTATTTTTCATCTAGCTCCGATTAATGTAAGCGTTAGAATCATGGTTTTGAGCAGCTAATTCATGTAGAAATTCTCCAAGAAGCTTGAGTAATCATTTTAGGAAGACCCCTAACGAAGAACGTAAGAAGAAGGTGAAGCATGGTTATTTTTTAGTTTGAAGAAAATCGATAGTATAGTTACATGTTTAAGTCACAGTATCACTTGATGCTTCCCCAAAGTTTCATCCACCAGATAAACTCCAGGACAAAATTTTTTTTTTTTAAAAGAGAAGGGAATCTGAGGTAGGCAGGACAATATGGGATTAAATTATGTTAGAAAACTTTTGATATTTGTCAATTTAGTTATGATCATGTGTGTTAGGCTGTTGAAATTTTTTATTTTCTTATTTAGTTGTACTTAATTTTTACTTATTTGAACTTGAAATAACTTGGTAAAATAAGTTTGCCCTTATTATAAATAAATAAGATAGCTTGTTAAATTATTTTTATAATAAACGAAATTTTTTTTAAATTTTTTCCCATCTCAATTATAATATTGATATTCATCTTTTTCAATCGTTTGAATTACCGGTGTATTTATTTATTTTAATTAATAAAAAAATCATCAAAAAAATGAGAATTTCTTTATTTATTTAGAATAATAGGACATGAAAAATGATTCTTTAAAAATTTTTATTTTTTCAAGTAATATTTTTTCTCTAAAATAATTAAAATTAAAATTTTAACAATTATTTATGTATTTTAGCATAATTTTTTATTTTGATTAACTTAATATAATTATTTTTAATTAACTAATTATTTTATAATATTATTTTATTTTATTTATAAGTTAATTTATCATTGTTAATATTTATTTTTATTATAAAAATTCAACACCATTTTATAAACTATAATTATTATTATTCTGTCATTATTTTAATATAAAAAAATTTTAATGTATTTCATAGGTATATTAATTTATAATTTTATTTTATAATCTTATATTTATTATATAATTCATATAGCTAGTAATACTTATTTGATAATTTTAATTTTAATTTTTAGATTTTTTTTAAAGATAAAAATGACTATCAAATAAAATAAAAAAAATATTGTTATTACTTGTAGCTATAATATAATTTTATAAATATTATTAAAAACTAAATATATTTTTAATAAATAAATTTGATATTTATATGCAATTGAATTTATGAATTTTAAAAAATAAGTGATATATTTAAAATATAAATTATTTTTTAATCAACAAATATATTTATAAAGTATAGATTTAAATATTTATTACTAAATAATCTATTAAATTTATAAGATTCAATTGTGTTATTTTTAAAAATAAAATTTGAAGTTAATTTAATTTTTTAATTATAAAATGTATAACATATTTCGAGAAAGTAATTTTATTTAAATAAAAATAATTAATAAATATATCGTGTATTTATATTTAAAAATATATTTATTAAACATTTATTATAATAACTATATTTAATAAATATAATAATTAAATTAAAAGTAAAAAAATGTTAATATATTAATAAGTATTAATAAATTTAAAAATAAAAATATTTTTATTAAAGTAAAAAAAATAAATTTTTTTATGTAAATAATTTTATAATACAAACAAATAAAGAAAAATTCATTTTTTTCTTTACTTTTTCTTTTCTTTTCCTTTCCTCTTTTTCTTTTTTAATTCTTTTCCATTCTTAAAAACAAATACACTCTTAAAGTGATATATAATCTTATCTTCACAATAATATTCAACGCACTCTCAACCTTATGCTCCAAAAAATCTTAGGAAAGGGACCGGCATGGCCTTTATGCCCTCCTTATCGAAGAGGTTAACAATATTAGGCACTGGAAACTGTTTTTTCATCTCACCTTAGTTATCATGGCACGTTAGAGGACTTCTGATAATTGATCAAATTGATCAAGTTCAAACATACAAGTGACAAGTTTATGTTTGAATATGTTATTCTAATAATTGATTTGAAATGTTTAAAGCTCAATCCAGTACTTGACAGAAATTATTAAAGATTTAGGCCTATCGCAATGGCACATGGAGATTGAGTCTACTTGTAATGGTCGATCTGGTTGTGCCAGTGAGTTTTAAGCTGGTTGTAGTAGCGTTTCGAATCTCTTTTAGATGCAATGTCGATGTTTATCACTGTGATATCTTTGGTTTTCTTGCCGCAGTGTTTTTGTTCTTCTCCTCTCGATGACGCATGGAACGGTGTCGTTGCAGCGCAATAAATCTCACCAACCTGGATGGTCTGTATTATTTCGGCAATTTGGGCGTTTGAAGCTGTTTGACAACGAGAAATAAAGAGAACAAATTAGGTATTTTGAAACAAATGAAAACAAATTATAAAGGGTTTTATAACAAAATGGCCCAATATTAAGTGTCATTTGAAATTTTAGCTCGGTCCCAAAAATTTTCTGCATATGCACTTCCTCAAGTGGGGATTTTTACTTGCATGTATTTTGAAATAGATTTAGATTAATTTTGCTCAACTCTTTGCTATAATATTAGTGTGCAACAGGTGACTTTTGCCAAAAGTTCTAAAATTATATTTTTTTAATAAATTTTCGTCTATTTTAAAATCATGTCAATCAAATAACACTTGTCTTAATTTATTATTAAATCTCTTTTTGGGTATAAATTACTCCTTGACTTGGATTTTTCAAAATTTTTAGGCTTTTTTTATGTTTAAGCAAGTGATAATATTAAAATAATTAAAAGAAAAAACAATGGAGTCACTCAAACCAAACTTCTCAGAAATATTTTCTTCTAAAAATGAATTATTTAAAATATATTAGATAAATTTTTGAAATTGGGTTAGAATTTAAAATATATTTTAATATTAGACTATTTTATTATAAAATTCAATTATAAAAAAGAGATAGTATATGATTATGTATTTTGATCAAAAGTAGGTTTTTCGTCTTTTTTAAAAGGGTTAAAATTAAATTTGAGCTTGTAAAATATATTATTTCCATAAAATAACTTAAAAACTGTTGGCTTTTCTACAAAAATGACTCATTTTTTAAATTATTTTATATTTAAGTCCAAATAGAAATTATTTTATATTTAGGACTTAAATTTTATTATTTTAACTATTTTATCTCTATATTTTCTGAAAATTTTCATCAAGATGTCACATATTTTGTTGAGATTTCGATAAATTTTATTTAAATTATATTAATTTAGACAAGAATCATCAAGAAATTTTTTTTTTTATAAAATAACAAAAAAATACAAGTATAAAATAGTTATTATAGCGAATATTTGAGCCTAAATGTAATGCATCATTTACTTGAATTATAAATGTAAAATAAACAAACAAAAGGGGGATTTTTGTAAAAAACCCAAAACTGTTGGTCATTAAACGAGATAGAAATACAGAAGGGTGGAGAAGAAAACGAGCGAGGAAGAGGAGAGATGGCAATGAAGAGCGCGTTGAAAGCAATCAGGGAGAGAGGCCTTGGCACCTTCGTTCGAGAGCTTAAAGAAGAAGGCTTCTTGTATGTTTCTCTTTTTCTACTTCTTCGATTTTATTATCAAATCATATTAATTTTCTACAAATTCAGGAAAATGGAACGATTCGAGATTGCAGATTTGCATATATATGAATATGATGAATTAATTCATTTTAATAAATAATTTGGGAATTTTTGAAGCGTATTGACTGCAATTGTTCATTTTTGTGTTTCAGGGGGGCGCTTTTGGATGGAAATCTCATGTAAGTTAAAAATCTTTGGGTGTTATTTCATTGTTTTTTTTTTAATCGAAAAATATAGCATAAATGCATGCTTAGGTGTTCAAGTTTAATGATTGTTGTTTGTTATGTATTTTTATGTCAATCTATGTGAGGGTTTTATTTATATTCATATGTTTTGCTTCTGATTCTCTAGATTTAGGTTGTGGGGTAGGGATTACCACTGCAGTCGCTGATTAATTGACAAATATCTTGAACATCATATTTTAAATAGATTTTTTTTTTTCAATATTTTAGTAATGTAGTAATATGAAGAGAAAACCCTAGGAAAATCAATGCCCACGTTGACATTTGATTCTGAGTTGATCTTGAACTGCAACAGGAAACACTTAATGAATTGAGAAAATCTCTACATAAATGGAATAGTATGAAGCAAATATTTCCATATTCAAAATTTTAAGACATCCATTCTAAGCCATCTTGATATGGCCAATGCATCTTGGAGGTGCTGTCCAAGCACTGCAGCCTGTTACTTCCCAAGGGCTTTAGGCCCATCCTTTTGCTATTGATGCACACTTGCGGCACCTTAGTACATACCATCTCATACCAGAACATAATTTCCATATTCAAAACATGTTCAAACACTGTTTAGATTCACTGACACCCAATAGAAACTTTTAATTTCAGGCTATTTAAAATGTCAAGCAAATGAAATTGATTTTGTGCATGTCACTATTCTTAACATTTTAACTGGTGGCAGCAGACTGTTTTTGGTTGATAGCTATCAAATGATTAAAGAAATAAGTTGTGCTATAGAAAAAAAAAGAAAACACATATAGGGTTTTTACCAAATACTTCAAACTTGTTGAAATATGAGCTTCATAGGAGTTTAAATTGCTTGAAACTCCTCTGAACTGATAATACTATTTTATTTGAATATAAAACATGTTGAATCAAAATGAATATCTAAAACCCTTTGTTTTGGAAGTTTTGAGGTTATTAAGAAAAGTTTTGATAGGTTCTTGGTGAGAAATTCAGATTGCTAGGTATGACTTTCAAAGGATTTTATAATTCATTTCTCTACCAAATGAATTAAATTTGGCAGGAGATATGCCCTAACGATGCTTTTGTTTTAGCTTTTAGCATGGGAGTTACAAATAAAATTCCCAATGAAGCAGATGGTTCATTAGATGATGGAAGGGTGTAATGAACATGTTTATGAGTGTGGACCTTCTCCCTAGTTCTAAAACCGAAATCATGACATCCACATAGTCTTGCCCACCTGATTTCTAAGTTAGGTATGACTGGTGCACAGTCCTTTGTTCTCCTCTTTCCTTCTTTAAACAATATCTAACCGCTGAGGAAGACAATGGAATAAATGTTGTCCTTCTTACTCTGTTTGCCCCTTATCTATTATCAAAGTTCTTACTCACATGAATGCCAAGTGTCTTCCAAGTTTATTATCATGTGTAATGTGCAGGGCTAGATGTCTCCATAGTACAATGCTTTCCCTTATATCTCTATTAATTCACAACTGCTGCTAAGTGTTCCTTTCTGTCTTTCCATGCTGCCATACATCATCTTGTCATTGCGTGTACTACTACATCTTCATTACTTCGCTTGCGCTATTATTTGACCTTACTAGCTTACATATTCTTCCATGTGTTTCCTCAAGGTGCAGCCTAAACATGGCATTAATAGTGTTCTTCATAAGGGAAAGATTGCCGATGACCCATTAGGTCTATCAAAGTGTTAAAATGTATTGATGAAAACTGTTATTGATGGCTCTACTATTGCAACTATCTAACATCCATGGTGACCGAATATTTTGATGTAAAGAAAGTATCAACTTGACCCCTCACTGTTGTGATCTGAAAAGTATTGACTGAGCATGAAGATTCTAACTACCTTCCCTTTGAGCAAAGACCAATTAGAATCTTTGACAAGAAAGAGTTGATTGAATGTTGTGATTTGGAACTTAGAAACTTTAGAGCTCTTTACTTCATTAATTAATTAGGAGGAATGAGAGGACTTTCTGTAATAGGAACAAGAAATCATGTTGTAGGTTTTTATTGCAATTAGGATGTGGAGAATATTGGTGAAAATACTAAAGATTATTTTAAGTTTCGAAGAGAAAATCTTTACAGGAGGGAGGACTGTTTCACCTGAAATTTGATGGCCTTGAAAGGAAAAAGAAGATGGCTAGACCCCTTCTAAGAAAGTTTGTTGGGTGAAGCACCACTCAATTACTTTTGTAGCAACCCAAAAATGTTCTAGTTTGGGCAAAGATGCACTTATGAAGGCACTTATGACATTAACACCTTGGTAACTGGTAGAGAAATCAATGATTTTGCACGATTTAAGCCGACATTGATGCAGTGCAGCTGCCTTTGATGGTGCACTCTTTCCCTGCATGTGTGTTGGTTCATACATCTTATCTTGATTGAAAAAACTTGTATGATCTCAGTAGCTGAAATTGAATGAATTAATGTATCCTTGGCCTTTTGTATTACATGACTGCACATTTTTTAATCGCTGTACTAGCATTATTATTATTATTTGCTGTTTGCTGGTCTTATCATCAACGTGTCTCTCCTTAATCTTGAAATTACAGCGCTAAATTACTTAATAAATATTTATCAGCAGCACTTGTCCATTAAAAGCTGCAGTATCTTTATTTTATGCTTTGAGTTATTAAAAAAACTCTAAAGAAAAATAAATATAAGTTTTCTTTTTTAGTTAGTACTGGAAATGAATTTGACATTCCTTGAGAAAATTGACTGACCGGCTTGCCCTAAATGGCATTATGTAAGATTGCATGCCCCAAAACCTGTACTACTTGGATAGATTTTATTAGTATGCCTCTGAAGACACGAGAACTAAATAATTTAAGTTCATAAGAAATATGGTAGTGAAGCTGCGATGAATGTAATTGAGTTGCTCTGCTAGAAGAGAAATTTTAAGTAGGATAATTCTTGTGACATAGTTTTATTGCATAATTTATTGGGATGGTTTCACCTAACATGTGCTGTGAAAAAGAATGGGCATAGTCTTATTGGTTGGTATGCTAGATATTGTTGATTTGAGTAGCTTGCATGTCTAAAACCTTGCAACCATACTCAAAAGGCATTTTGAACACATGGGCACTTATGGGGCTAGGAAGGACATGGTCATATAAATGAGACTTTGGAGTCATGTGCTGGATATGTGAGGTTGTACGGACATGTGATAAAACATACAAGGTATCGAAGACGTGGCATTACATGTAATATCAATGAGACACATCACACATGTTAACATACGAGGGATTGAATAGAACACCTAGTAACACATGGAATTGTGGAGGGACATGTTTGCTAGAGTATTATTTTGGGGACACCTATCATGTGTGTGGCACATGATAGTGTGGAAACATTGCAATATGATAGGATCGACTTGGAATTCATGGAAACAATAACTTTGGCTTATGTAGCAGGCAAAAAGAAAAGAGGATACAGCTAATATTTTCGTCCTTCTGAAGGAATCCTTCACAACCAAAATAGGTGATAATCCTTGTTGAGCCTGCTTAGTTCGTGGTTGTTGGGAGTTGCTAGACGGAGGAACAGAAGAAAATAATTGCTGGTCAAACCATATACATCAAAAGGTTGTACGTGTATGAATATTAAGATTAAGTTTTGAAATATTGACCAATTAGGCATTTTAACTCGGAATGTTAACTTTGTGTTTAGTGACTAATATTGACTGTTAGCTCATAAATTCCAAGCCTCTATGCATGTGCAGTAGGACAGAATTCTTCTCCATTCATCATGATCATGGTTTTGCCTAGGCTTGTTTGATTTAGGCTCTGCTTGAGCTCAGCCTATATGCGTGCCCAGGCTTGGTAGGCCTCCTAGCCCATAATCTAGGTACTACTCAGTTAAAACTCGAATGCTTGGGAGTAGAGCCATTACCCCGTGTTTTGTCTGGTGGGATGCTACAGCAAGAGAGATATGTATCTCATGCTGTTGGAGTTTGCTTAATTTTAGAAAGCCATGTCTTGTATGTGTTATAAAACAAGGGATTGCATGGTGTAGAGGGGAGTTCTATGCTTATGGGAAAATTTGTTGCAGCAGTGCTATATGATCAAATGTGTTGAAGAGCATGATATAGAATAATCTGGAATAGACTATATTGGAAACTAGAGGACGTTGTGGAAGGGCTTAGTGCTGTCTTTGTGAATGTATTGATTTATATGCATCACATTGAAAAGCATTTATGTGCTGGTCTTTGTGACTTGCTTACAAATTTAAACATGCATGTTTTTGCTTCTAATTCAGTTCATTTTCTGTATTTTAATCTAGATAGACGTGGTCAAATCACATTACAAAACGTTGGATTTTTTGCTTCAAAAATTCATGCTCCATACCCACCCACACACACACACACACACACACACACTGACACACACACGTCTTGAGGCACACTGTTTCCGTCATATCACGCCTAGCCTTGTTTTCATTTTATGTAACACAGCCTCTGACATGACAGAGGTTGTTTCTTGGCCTAGAAACACGGGAAATTAGAGGGAATTGCAGTGTTGTTGAGGTGTCCAAACGTTCTTTTCCTTTATTCTTTTAACAAGAATCCAGACTTTCTATTAGGCTGCCTCCGAATTTTGTGGCGTGGCTGTGTCAGCCAAAACATTGTTGCAGCGTTGTAAACATTGGAGTCTTAACATCATTATGGTTGTGCACCAACCTGTACATGCCTAATTTTACGCATGTTATGCGTCATTCAGTGCTCTCTCTCTCTCTCTCTCTCTCTCTCTATATATATATATATATATATATAAGCAAATGTAATGTATTTGTTGCAAACGTTTTTATGGTTTGCTGCATCCAATTCAATAATATTGTAATGTATTTGTTTCTTTGATCTTTATTTTCTATCTTACTACTCACTTGTATTTCAACATTTATCTTCAGTATCTTTAAGGCATCTTGTTTAACTGATCCAGGCAAACCAAACTACATAATAGAGGGGCAACGCTTGTTGGAGTTGATAAATTTGGTAACAAGTATTATCAAAAACTTGAAGCTCAATTTGGTTAGTGTTTCTTTCTCCTTTTCACATGCCATAATTGTGTCATATTAACGGAAGATGTTGAAAAAGCTATGATCATTATTGCTTGGTACACTCTTGGGTTTGGCCTTTCAATTATTTTGTGAATTTGTATTGATTGTACTTAGATACAAATATCTATTTCTATATTTATATCTATCTATCTATCTATATATACGTATGTATGTATTAAATATGTATCAGGTTTATGAAAAGTGAACAAGCTTTCAACAAAAACCAGGTTCATTGAAGTCATAACCTCATAATCTACAAAACGTAGAAAACAAAAAATAAAAAACTAGCCCAATCAAAGCTTTAAGACTAACAACAATTTAGGATTTATAAAAGTCTCCTAAAAGCAAGAATGAAAGCCTCTTCTTAATTTATTTATAAGCAGAAAGATTTTGTTGAAATTGTATCTCGAGCTATTGCCTGAGCAAATATTTGAATTTTGTAAGGAGTCATGATCTTCCATATCATTCTAGCAAGCCGTATAAATTATTGTAGGAGTGATTGTCAATCAAGCATTCAAAGAAGGTTTTACAAGATGTTTTGGAAGATATTGTTTCAGAGTCTCAAGCTACTTTTATCAAGGGAGACAAACTTTTGATGTAGTTTTGGTGGCTAATAAGGTGGTTGATTGTAGAAAGAGGAAGAGAGAAGGCATTGTTAAAAAAATTACTTGAAACCTAGGATCATGTCAATTAGAGCTCTTGGATTTTGTTATTGAAGCTAAAGGTTTAAGGTATAGATGGTGGAAAAGGAACCAAGGTTGTTTGAAGTCTATGAATTTTTCTGTCCTGATCAATGGGCCTCCTAGAGGCAATAGAGGGAATTTTGGTGCTTCAAGGGGTTTGATAAGTTGATCCTCTTTCTCTTTTTCCCTTCACTCTGGTGGTTCAGGCTTTAAGCATGCTGGTAGAGAAGGTTGTGGATGCCAATTTAATGGAAGGTTTACCAGTTGGTAGGGATAACATTGTGGTTTCTCACTTTCAATTTGCTGATGATACTATTCTCTTCTCGTTAGGTGATACTGTAAAGGTGGAAAATCTTCTCTCTGTTGTGGAGGCTGTCTCACAATCAACATGTTGAAGCGCCTCATTGTTGGTATTGATTCTATAGAAGATAAAATGAATGCCTTGTAAGTGGTTTGTGCTAGTAGTTGGCCTTTAAAATACTTAGGCTTTCCACTCGATGGCAATCCTTGAGCTTTTGGGACGCAGTTGTTGAAATTTGGAAAAAAGGTTGGCTGGTTGGGAGAGGGCATTTTTTTCTGGAGGGGGAGGGCTAACTTTAATCTGATCAATTTTATCCAATTTACCTTGTGATTAGAATAGAGTCTAGCCCTTGAGATTTCTCTTTGTGGCATCTTGTTCTTCAAGGCTTCACTTCTTTCCTTCTTTCTTGCTACAGCTCTCTCATCTTTGTCTCAACTGCTTCCTCTTATCTTTCTCATGAATATCTCTCATCCTTTCTATTCCTTCTCATCTTTGCTGAGTATTGTTCATAAGAGCAGGTTTTGTTTTAATTATTGCTTATTAATTCCATTCCTCTATGATTTTGTGTATAATTTTGCTCAAACACATCTGAGATTGTGTTGATCTGAAGTTTGTGGACATAAAGTTGTAGCTGTTTGGGTTTTTAATCGGAATTCAATGTATTAATATGTGAACTTTGTGTAGTTGTTGATCCATGTTCTTAATCTCTTGGAGAGAACACATTAGAAAGGTGTAGTAGTTGTAGTGTTGCCACGACAATCAAGTAAAAGAGAGAGAGAGAGAGAGAGACTGAGACCAAGACCAAGACCGCTCACCAACTGGTTGTTAGATTATTTCTCCTTTCTAATTCACATATTATGCTCTATTATCACTGTCATTTCTTGTTGCTAAATATATTCTTAATAAGATGTTAGTTTATTCTGTTTTATAATTCTTTCTGAGTGCTTTTGTTACATTTTTTTTTTCCCTTTCTTTGGAAGAACGTGGTGGACAATTTAGTATATATATTTTTGAGATATGTTAATATGTTATGTTTTAGATTTTATGGAAATTGAAATCAATAAAAGTCTTTAATATATTAATTCTAAATTCTTTATAGAAATCCACTTTTGAAACATATCAACCAGACGCATATCCTTATTTATGATATTTGCAAATATTATATCAAAAATTTTATAATTTCTTGTTGAAAAACAATTTTCAAGTATTGTTTCTACCATATTTTTGGAAATAAAAAATCCTAAGAATCCAATGCAATTTTTTGGATCACATCCTAAAACTTACAAACTCTTTTGAATTGTGAACCCAGCTCCCCTTTAGTTTTACTATGTTACTTTTCATGGGATAATTTATTTTGTTATGCATTTCTATTGTATGAGCTTTATTTGTTGGTCTATCAATGTGTTAATTACTCAAGGATGTGAATTTTATTCTTCATATACCTAATAGCATTGCTTTTGATGATTGATTTGAGAACGAATTCACTGATAACGCCTTGCATATTTTCACTTGTAGATACTGCCATTATGTTCATACTTTCTTGATCTTATTACTTTAGAAAAAGAAAGAAAATTCTTTGAAACTGACAAATGAACCTAAGCAGCCTTATTATATATTTTTTTGTCTAATTTCTTTGGGATGATATTCGTTAACTTGTCCCTTGTTTCAGTGATAGAAGTATCTTTATCAGTGATTGATACGTTTTTTAGACCTTGGTACTGATATAAGAGTATATGGAGAAAGAACTCACCTCTCACTCCTTTTATTTTTTTTTTTTTGAGAAGTAGAGACTCATCAATAGAGAAAAGAACAGTGGTTGATAGGCTCAGGTTTCAGATTATATCCAAACCCGGATGCCCAGACCTGACCCTGCTATTATCTTTTCTTTAATAAGAAACACGGAATTTCATTCAAACTAAAGAGTGGAGCAGTTCTCCACAAAAAGAAAATTAATGCAACAAGAAAAACCAATAAGATTACTCATCTAGCAACACCATCCTAATTTTCCTTAATAGAAGAGAATGGAATATCCTTGAACTCAATTGTTTAATATTACTACCTAAAGAAAAACGGCCTCTTTCCTGTAATTATTAGAATGATGTTAATTATTAGAATGCTGTTGTGAATTATAGGCTCCCTGCACTTAAATGTTTTTGACTTCTATATACAACTTCTAACTTGTAGGGGCCAATTTTTAGGTAGGCACAGGTGGGTTGAATATGCAGAGAAGAGTCGCTACAACGCTTCTCAGGTGCCACCAGAATGGCATGGTTGGCTCCACTTCATAACTGATCACACGGGAGATGAGGCAATTCCGGTTTTAACTTATTCTAATATGTGATTCCCAATAACAAACTGGGTAGTAATGAAATGCATTTTCTTGCAGCTTCTGATGCTGAAACCGAAACGATATGGAGTTGAGCACAGGGAAAATTTGTCTGGAGAGGGTGATGAGTACATCTACCATTCCAAAGGACATGCCCTCAATCCTGGGCAGAGAGACTGGTCCAGGTACCAACCCTGGCAACCCACCAAGGCCGAGTAATTTCTTCGTCAGTTTGGGTAAAATTGCAAATTCTGGATTCTAGCTGCCATTTCTATGAATAAAGTATCTAACTTTGTATGTTTGATGTAGTAGAATTTTTTCCTGTGTTTACCACAAGAAAACTGTGGACTATCAACTTCGTATTTTCATTGTCATTGTGGAGTCAAAGCGAATACTTATCATGTTTTGCTTCCTTATCCGCTTAAAGGTATACGAACCCAATCCGCCCTTTATTTTTGTATGGAATAAACGATGGTTGAAACAATCTTCTATTCCAAGACTTCTGACATTATCTAATGTTTCCGTGTGTTCTTCATTTCAAATTTTATAACTGTCGGTTTGGTTTGTCTCCTACTATTGGTTTGGATCGCTTTAGTCTAAACTAAAACCGACGGTTTTGGATCTGTTTGAATTTTAGATCCAAATTAATCCAAACCAAAGTTGCCCAACCCTTATGTTGGATGCACATCAATGTATAGAGACCATACTGTGTTCTTATTTTGTCCTAGATCTTTTGTAAAGATGTCCAAAACTCTTGGGCTTTAGATGTTGCCTACTGATCTTTCCACCATAAAATAAGCCTAGGTTTGTGCCTCAATATCGGCCTCAATTGATAATGGATGTCAAATTTGCTGAGCTTTATTGACCATTTTACTAGTTTTTTGAGATGTTGGGTTGGTGTAATGTCTATCTCAAAGGTTGGTTGGTCATAATAATAACGAAGTGAGCTTGAAAATGATGCCTTAATATTCTTGCCACTACCACTAAAGTTATAGCCACCTTCTTTGCTGATGTATACCTGGTCTTGGCATCAACCAATGCTTCACTCATATAATATACTGGCCTCTGAGTCTTTTCTTCTTCTTTTAGTAATACTGAACTCACAGCATTTTCGGACATGAGCAAATATAGCAGCAATTCATCCCTGCTTCTGGTCGAACCATTAGAGGTATGCTTGTTAAGTACTACTTTAATTCCTGAAAGTCATTTTTGCATTCTTCAGTCCGTATCATCTCTTTTCCTTTCTTTATGGGCTGAAAGAATTTGAACAAAAAATCAATGGATTTAGAGATGATTTGGTTTAGAGCTACTTTCTTTTTGCTAGGCTTTAAATATCCTTTACGATTCATGGGGATTTCATTCTTATGATTGCCTCAATCTTTTGTGGACTTGCTTCTATTCATCATTGGGTCGAAGGCCAAGTGATGAGAGAGTTTTTGGATCTATCCCTGGCATTCTTTATGGGACCGGACGAATATATCTGAGTACTCCCTTGAGACTTCTTCGTTTAATCCTTCTTTTTCTTTTGCTCCTATCTTTTTTTATCTTGGCAGGGTTTTCTCGTCTCAATTGAAACTCCTCTAGCTCTTTCACTGGTTACAATGTCCTTATTTTCTTTTTTGTCTTTTAGTTTTTTGAGGGACTAGGCTTGGCTATAGTTATGTAGAAAGTTTTTTGTATCGTTGTTGCGTAACATCTCCCTTGCTTCTTTCTAATATCCTTTGACTATTCTGACCCTATTTTCTATTGGGAATTTTAGCTTTAGATAGCGAATGGACATAACTATCTTTTGCATTCCTCATCAATGGCCTCCCTATTAGAATCTTGTAGAGCATCGAGTGGTCAACCACTAGTCAACCGTTATTGTCTTTACATATGGTTTCTATCCCTTGGTGATAAGGAGTTTAATTGATATCTAGTAATTTTTTAAAAAATAAAAATGCAGTTATTACATTATAATATCTAGTATAACATTAAAATTTATAGGTTTTATAAGAAAAAAAATTGTAAATAAACTTTTTGGCTATTTATTGTTTGAAATTTAATAAAATATAAAACTTATAATAATATTCTAATTTAAGTGCCAATTTCCATTTTTAATTCACAAATTTCTTAGATTGAGTTAAAATTTCCAACAACAGTTTGGATTGAAAATCGAGCATTTAATGAGAGATTGATTATGTGAGTGATTTATGAGAAATTTTTGAAAATGTTATAAAATTATTTTAAATTTAGTTGCATTATTCATTAATAACATAAACTGTTGGTAACTACTGGAGTTTTCTATAACAAATAGAGGAGTCAAGGCGTGCAAAGGCACTGTCTTCAAAAATTATGGAAGATTTAGGCTTAGATCACAATGGCACATGGGGATTTAGGCTATTTGTAAAGGGTTGATTTAGTTGTGCTAGCGAGTTTAAGCTAGCTGTAGCAGTGTTTCGAATCTCTTTAGATGTTGTGTCGATTTTCTCACTGTGCCATCTCTGGTCTTCTTGCTGCAGTGTTTTCGTTCTCCTCTCAACGGTGATTTTATTCTCCTCCTGACGACACATGGAATGGTGCCACTGCGGCATAATGAATCTCACCAACTTGGATGGTCTGTAATATCTCGACAATTTGGGTGTTTGAAGCTCTTTTGACAATGAAAGAAAGAGAACAAATTAGGTATTTTGAAACAAATTATAAAGAGTTTTATACCAAAATGGCCCAATATTGAATAATATCATTTTAAATTTTAGCTCGGTCATAAAAGTCTTCGTAATATTAGTTAAATAAATTAATTTTGGGTGAAAATATCTCCAAATCTTCGTATTCCTTTTCAAACTTTTTTTCAAGTAAGAGAAGAGAAAAAAAAAATGAAACAAATGAAATAAAAAAGAAGGAGAAGAGAAAATAAAAGAAAAGAGGGCAAATTTATTTTCATTGTTATCTAGAATGGATGCCCATTCATAGTTCTTTAGATGCACTTGTTAGAATATAAGAACTTTAAAATGATTTTCTTATTTGAATATGATACTAAGCGAATTTTTTTTTTTTGGCTTTATTACATATATGGGGAGTTTGAAAAATATATCAAAAATACTGAGATGTCTCTTTTGCAATTTTCAATTTTTGCCCTTGCATATGGGGCACTTTCTTTGGTCAGCAAGTGAACTAAGAAAAGTTATATTTTTTTGATGAAAGAAAAATTTATATGCTTTTCACTTTTTAACATTTTTCTATAAGTTGGGCTTTAACTAGCAAAAGAATTTTAGACACATAAACTTTTTAGTTCTAAATTTGAAGGTTCAAACCTAATCATCTTATGATTATCTGATTTTTTGAACAAACTCCAGACTATTTTATTAAAAACATAATGTTGTACTCTAAAAAAACTGTATGTATGTATGTATATATATATATATAATATGAAGTTTATTCAATTTAAAATTTAAGATATTTTTAAATATTTCTCCTAAAATTTGACGAAATAATATATAAATATAAAATTTTAAAAAATTAATAGAAAATAACGCTTAATAGCAAAATTGTTATATTTAACCATTAGTTGACTAAATAAAATAATATTATATATAATTTTAGATATTAGTAATATTTTTAACATACCTCCCATTAGATTTTGAAAACTAACAAAAAGTATTTCGAAAAATTATTTTTAAAATTTTAATATCTAATTAATTTAATTTAATAAATATATATACATTAATTATTAATTTTAACTGAACAATAATATAAATTACTTACTTTTGCAGAAATATAAATCACTTAATTTAATAAATATATATAAAACTATATAATATAAATATATAAATAAGTATTATCCATTGTTTGTTTGTGTATAAGCATTTTAATTGATGTAAAATATTTTTATGATTATTGAAATTAGTTAAATTATAAAATTTTGATTTAAAAAAAGGAGAATTGAATAGGTTAAATGCTTATAAAATTTTATTTTCGTTTTACAAAAAAATTTGATTTTTTAAAATTACAAAATCTTTAAGTTTTATCTTTTTAAAATAAAAATTTATAATTTAACTAATTTCAATAATTATAAAAATATTTTACA
>CP135571.1:8842427-8856739 GCA_032401905.1 Swietenia macrophylla
AGTTCTTGTTATAATTTGTTTGACTTAGGTTTAGTTATATGCATATAAAAGGCTTCAAAATATGTTTAGTTTAGTTTAGTTTAGTTTGGATGCATATATTCTATGTTTTGATGTGTTTTGCTGTATGATGTGGTGAATTTCAATCAAACTACTCATTGAAGATGATGATAAACAATTCATCAAGAGAAAATGATTTTTATCGAGGGATATTGTTTTAAAACCATCTCCCTCGCTGAAATTCATCGAAAAAGACAAATTAAATGCCTTGATAATTTTCATTAAGGGAGATAGTTTTAAAACTATCTCTTCAAATAAAATTTGATGCGGGATCAATTATGTCTCTTTCGATGAATTAAATCAAGGAAGATGGTTTTAAAACTATCCTCTCGATGAAAATTGTCAATGGAGTTATAATTGATCTCGTGATGATTTTCATCTAAAGAGATAATTTTAATATTACCTTTCTGAATGAAATTCATCGCGAGATCAAATGTGTTTTTGTTGATGAATTTTATTGAGGGATATCGTTTTAAAACCATCTCTTTCGATTGAAAATCATTGAGAGAGTTACAATTGCCTGTTTTTTTATTGATATTTATATTTTCTTATAGTATTATATTACCTTTTTGTCTATGAATGTTTACAATTATTGTGTTTTTGCACAGATGGCAGAAATTCCTTTAATGATTATCTCTGAAGGAATATGAGAGAGTTTACTAGATAGTGATGAGACTTATTGATATGAACCTCGTTAAGAATAACGAGACCCGAATTCAACAAGGAACCCGAGATCGTTCTACGATCAGATTTGAATGGAACCTCGACCCGTTGTTTATAAAGAAACAAGAACCTCGGTATAATACAGACGCCACAAACGGTGATGGAAGCCCGTTCGATAAGTCACTGATGAACGCCACAAGAATAATTCTTGATAAGTTCGAATAGTTCTTCAAAGAACCAAAGAGAAAATAACTCTCAAATTTTAATTAATGAATTCTGATTGCTTCTTATTCAAAGGGTGCTTTTTTATAGGCAAAAATCGTAACTTGTACTTACCTAAGATAGAAAGGAAAGCTAACTAATTAAATAGACTTCTAAATGAACTCAAACACTCCAAGGAAAGCTGACTAATTAGATAGACTTATAAATGAACTCAAACACTCCTAAATATTCCTATTTTATTTGCTAAAAGATCAAGTTTATATTTAGTTAGACTTTTCTAGAGTTTGAATCATGCATATCCATCTTTGCTGGATATGTGGACCAAGCCCAATGGGTTTCCACGAATTTACTTGGGTCCAAACTTCTTGAATTAGCCCGTTAAGTGCTTCTTTGAACTTCTTTACTTGGGCTCTCGTAACTGGACCAATTAGAACTTGAATTGAATTCTTTGAAGTTGTGCCATGATTTGTATCATTCCTCTCCTCTTGAAAAGGATTTGTCCTCAAATCATCACCTGCATCAAAAGGACTCAAATCAGCAACATTAAAAGTAGCACTTACATTGTATTCTCCTAGTAAATCTAGCTTGTAAGCATTGTCATTGATACGCTCTAAGACTTGAAAAGGGCCATCTCCTCTTGGAAGTAATTTGGAACGCCTTTGCATCGGAAATCTCTCTTTTCTCATATGTAACCAAACCCAATCTCTTGGTTCAAAAACCAGCTTGCGACGCCCCTTGTTGGCTTGTTTTGCATACTGTTCCGTTCTTCGCTCAATGTTGAGTCTTGCTTTCTCATGAATCTGCCTAACAAATTCAGCTTTCTTTTTGCCATCTAGATTAACTTGCTCAATCATGGGTAAAGGAGATAAATCCAATGGAGTTAATGGATTAAATTCATACACAATTTCAAATGGAGAAAATTTAGTAGCAGAATGAACAGTACGATTATAAGCAAATTCAACGTGTGGTAAATAATCTTCCCAAGTTTTAATATTCTTACTAATAACAGCCCTTAACAAAGTAGATAAAGTTCTATTTATTACTTCGGTTTGACCATCAGTTTATGGATGACAAGTAATAGAAAATAATAACTTAGTACCTAACTTACACCACAAAGTCTTCCAAAAGTAACTTAAAAACTTAGCATCTCTATCGGAAACAATTGTTCTAGGCATACCATGTAATCTTACAATCTCTTTAAAGAACAAATTAGCAATATGTGAAGCATCATCCGTTTTGTGACATGGAATAAAGTGTGCCATTTTAGAAAATCTATCCACAACCACAAAAATTGAATCTCTACCATGTTTACTTCTAGGCAATCCTAACACAAAGTCTATAGAAATATCAATCCAAGGCTCATTAGGAATGGGCAATGGTGTGTATAAACCATGGGGTTGCTTTCGGGATTTTGCTTGCTTACATGTGACACATCTATCGCAAGTTTTCTCAACATCTCTTTTCATGTGTGGCCAAAAAAAATGTTCTTGTAAAATAGCTAATGTTTTAGCTATCCCAAAGTGTCCCATCAATCCTCCACCATGTGATTCTCTAACTAATAAATCACGCACGGAACAATTCGGTATACACAACTTATTTTCTCGAAATAAAAAACCCTCATGTCTAAAGTACTTACCATTGGGGGTCTTCTCACAAACTATATACTCTTCATTAAAGTCAGGGTCTGAAGGATGGAACTCTTTAATTTGTTCAAAACCAAGCAATTTAGAATCAAGAGTAGAGAGTAATGTGTACCTGCGAGAAAGTGCATCTGCAACCACATTCTCCTTACCTTGCTTACATCGGATGACGTATGGAAACGTTTCAATGAACTCCACCCAACGAGCATGTCTTTTATTCAGTTTGTGTTGTCCTTTCAAGTGCCTCAATGATTCGTGATCAGTGTGAATCACAAACTCCTTGGGCCAAAGATAGTGCTGCCATGTTTCTAAAGCTCGAACCAATGCGTATAATTCCTTATCATAAGTCGGGTAGTTTAAAACTGTTCCACTTAGCTTTTCACTGAAATACGCAATCGGTCGTCCTTCTTGCATAAGCACAGCTCCAATACCTACACTAGAAGCATCACATTCGATTTCAAATATTTTGTTAAAGTTAGGTAAAGCTAATAAGGGTGCATTTGTCAATTTTTGCTTGATGAGCTGAAACGCCTTCTCTTGCTCTTCTTCCCACTTGAAACCAACGTTTTTCTTTATTAGCTCAGTGAGCGGTGTGGCTAAAGTACTAAAATCTTTCACAAACCGTCGGTAGAAACTAGCGAGTCCATGAAAACTTCGTACGTTGCCTATGCTCGTGGGTCTTGGCCATTCTTGAATTGCACGAATTTTCTCTTCATCAACCTGTATTCCTTGTGCACTTACAATGAAACCAAGAAACACAAGCTTATCGGTGCAAAAGGTGCATTTCTTTAAGTTAGCAAATAACTTCTCTTTTCTAAATACATCTAAAACCGATTTTAAATGCACAATATGATCATCCAAGTTTTTGCTATAAATGAGAATATCATCAAAATAAATAACGACAAATCTGCCTATGAATGCACGCAGTATATGGTTCATTAATCGCATAAATGTGCTCGGTGCATTAGTTAAACCGAAAGGCATTACTAACCATTTATACAAACCGTATTTTGTTTTAAAGGCAGTTTTCCATTCGTCACCCTTTTTCATGCGTATTTGATGATACCCACTCTTCAAATCAATTTTTGAAAATATACAAACTCTATGCAATTCATCTAACATGTCGTCTAAGCGAGGAATGGGATGTCGATACTTTACCGTAATGTTGTTGATCGCTCGACAGTCAACGCACATTCTCCAAGTGCCATTCTTCTTAGGTACAAGTAAAACTGGAACGGCATATGGACTCATGCTCTCCCTCACGTAACCTTTCACCATCAACTCACTTACTTGCCTTTGAAGTTCTTTTGTCTCCTCAGGATTGCTCCTATAAGCTGGTCGGTTTGGAATTGTCGCACCAGGTACAAAATCAATTTGATGTTCAATCCCTCGGATAGGAGGTAATCCCTATGGCGTTTCTTCGGGAAAGACATTCTCATATTCCTGCAAAAGAGAAACCATAGACCTAAGCAAAGCAGGATCAATCTCGTTAGTATTTAAAAACGCCTCTTTGTACAAAAGTACAATCATTGGCTGATTTAAAAACTTCGCTCTTTTTATTTCACTCTCTTTTGCATAAAAATTTGTTTTTCTCTCTATTTTGTTTTCAACGACTAAATCTGCACTCTTTTTTTCTCTTTCAATTTTTTGTCTCAAATTATCACTCGTTTTCTTTTTATCTCTCTTTTTCTTTTGATCACACTCTTTTCGTAACCACACTTGATCCTCATACACTTGTTGTGGTGTTAAAGGTACAAGAGTGATTGATTGTTGATTAAGTACGAAAGAGTACTTATTCGTAAAGCCATCATGCTTTACATGCCTATCAAACTGCCATGGACGCCCCAGCAACAAATGTCCAGCTTGCATCGGTACTACATCACACAGCACTTTATCTTCATATTTGCCAATTCGAAATGCAACTATCACCTGCTTATTTACCCTCATCTCTCCACTATCATTTAACCACTATAATTTGTAAGGTTTAGGATGCTTCAACGTGAGCAGTCCTAATTTTTCCACCATTATCGTGCTTGCAACATTAGTACAACTATCACTATCAATAATCATACTACACACCTTGTCATTGACGTGGCACCTAGTATGAAAGAGGTTCTCTCGCTGCACTTCTTCAACTTCTTTTGCCTGCAAGTTCAACGCTCTCCTGGTTACTAATGTCAATGCATCAGAGGCTAAATACTCCTCCTCGGTGATGTTCTCCAATGGCGGCATGTCATTGGTGTCAGAATCATCATTGTCAGTCACAATGTCACCATTATCTTGCATCATCATAACTCGCGTGTTTGGACATTGACTTGCTATGTGTCCCCTGCCTTGACATTTAAAACATTTAATGTCACGATTTCTAGAGGTAGAAGTGTCAATTTTACCTTGAGAAACGTGGCTGGTGTTCTCGGACTTGGGCTCAAACTTGTGCTTGGGTGTTGCGGATGTTTGCAGCTTGTCTTCTTTCTTTGTGGAATTCGGTTTCCAAAAGAATGCACTCGAACTTTGATATAGACGTGCGCTGCCCCTCCTCTTGAGTTGGCGCTCAATTTTGATGGCCATGTGAATCAAATCCTCTAATTCCACATAATGTTGCAATTCCACCGCGTTTGCAATTTCTCGATTCAAACCACCCAAAAACCTAGCTATAGTAGCTTCTCGATCTTCCTCTATATTCGCTCGGATCATAGTTATTTCCATTTCTTTATAATAATCCTCCACGCTCTGGTTGCCTTGCGTAAGACTTTGCAATTTTTGATACAACTCCCTATAATAATAGTTTGGAACAAAACGTTTTCTCATCACAATTTTCATCTCCTCCCATGTTTTTATTGGACGTTCTCTATTTCTTCTCCTACTTAAAGCCAATTGATCCCACCAAACAATAGCATAATCAGAAAATTCAATGGCTGCAAGTTTTACCTTCTTCATCTCGGAGTAGTTGTGGCAATCAAAAACTAACTCCATCTTCTTTTCCCACTCAAGATAAGCCTCGGGATCATTCTTGCCTTGAAATGAAGGCACCTTCATCTTAATACTGCCCAAATTATTATCCTCCCGATTCCAATCTTTTCTAATACGTTCAACCCTCCTATTGCTGCCTACCGAGTGTCTATCTTCTTCCTCAAAACTGCCGTCGTTATATTCCTCAAAATCTTCTATTGTACGCTGTTGTTGAGCGCTTTTCCTCCGATTCCTCCGATTGGCATTTTCTAATCTATCCAACCGTTCACTTATTTGCTCTAGTTCTAGCTTCATCATCCATATCATCTCTCCCACCAAAGCCTCTATGTATAGCTTTGAATTCATCCCTATTTGTGCTTCCTCGTGGTCGTGTTGTGACATGCTTTCTGCAGGAGTTAAGTTATAAAAAAAAAAAAAAAAAGGACCTCACAATTCTCTCCCTTTCGTGTTTACACTCAAGAATATGAATCACTTTGTACTCGTGTTTCACTCAAAAAATTTGCGGCTTTTATCCCTCTAATGCTCTCACCACTCTTGCCTTTTTCCACTCAATAATTCTCTTTCGGTTCTTTTGAAACTAACAAACAATAACCAAAAAAATTTCTTGCAACAATTCTTCAGGACTTACTACGGCAAAATAGAGGCTGAAAATAAGGTTGCGTCACGGATTCTAAAGGTTTTAATTTTGCACAAAGTATTTTAATTTTATACCTACTGATTTGGAAATTAAGAATCACAAGGAATATATATTAGAATTTGGTACACAAATAGTAGGGTGTTGATGACAAACTGAAATATAAAATTTTCTTTTTTTTTTTCGTTTTTTTTTTCACTTTTTTTTTTCTCTCTCTATTTTTTTTTTCTTTCTTCTCTCTCTTTTTTTTCTTCTCTTTTTTTTTTCTTTTTTCTTTCTTTTTTTTTTTATATCAAGAATTGCGAAAAGAATAACAGATTGCGAAAAGAATAAAAAAAGGGATAAGCAAACCTGACGCTAGAATAACCTTTGCTCTGATACCAAATGATACGAATCTCGTTAAGAATAACGAGACCCGAGCTCAACAAGGAACCCGAGATCGTTCTACGATCAGATTTGAATGGAACCTCGACCCGTTGTTTATAATGAAACAAGAACCTCGGTATAATGTAGACGCCACA
This sequence comes from Swietenia macrophylla, assembly GCA_032401905.1. Taxonomy (NCBI): domain Eukaryota; kingdom Viridiplantae; phylum Streptophyta; class Magnoliopsida; order Sapindales; family Meliaceae; genus Swietenia; species Swietenia macrophylla. The sequence goes on from CP135571.1 coordinate 8,849,135, forward strand.
AACGGTGATGGAAGCCCGTTCGATAAGTCACTGATGAACGCCACAAGAATAATTCTTGATAAGTTCGAATAGTTCTTCAAAGAACCAAAGAGAAAATAACTCTCAAATTTTAATTAATGAATTCTGATTGTTTTTTATTCAAAGGGTGCCTTTTTATAGGCAAAAATCGTAACTTGTACTTACCTAAGATAGAAAGAAAAGCTAACTAATTAAATAAACTTCTAAATGAACTCAAACACTCCAAGAAAAGCTGACTAATTAGATAGACTTATAAATGAACTCAAACACTCCTAAATATTCTTATTTTACTTGCTAAAAGATCAAGTTTATATTTAGTTAGACTTTTCTAGAGTTTGAATCATGCATATCCATCTTTGCTGGATATGTGGACCAAGCCCAATGGGTCTCCACGAATTTACTTGGGTCCAAACTTCTTGAATTAGCCCGTTAAGTGCTTCTTTGAACTTCTTTACTTGGGCTCTCGTAACTGGACCAATTGGAACTTGAATTGAATTTTTTGAAGTTTTGAGATGGTATTATTGTTCTAAATTTCAATTATACTCTTTAAGTTTTTTATTACTTTACGAGAAGAAGGTAAGTTTTTAATGTCTGAGTTCTTTGGAATGCATCAATAATCGAATAAAAGGTCTGACAAATTTTACAACTAACAAGCTCCATGTATAACATATCTTTTATATGTTACTTTTCTTACTTTAATAATTAGATTTTTTTTTTGTTGCATTTTGTGTGGATGTAATTGTAAGTGGATATTGACTGACATTTTGTATTTGTAAAGTTCTAAATATTTGCAGGCAATTAAATAATAAAAAATAACACAAGGTGCTAAGGTTAAAACTCTTTCATTTTTATTGTTTAATGATTTTCAAATTATTTCCATCATTATGGCAACTTTTGTTGAGAATAAACTTATGAAAATCTTTAGGAATCTTAGCTCCACATCTATTAATAGAAAATGAGACAGTATGAATAATTTTGGTGGTTTTGTTTCATCTTTAAATTTTCATATTTCTTTTTATATGTTTTCAGCTCGTAAGTATGTATGGTTTATCAAAGGAAAAATATCAATTTAAAGTGCAATTAAGAACGTGAAATAATTTAATTTTGTTACCACTTTTAGCAATTTATTATCCCAGACTCTCTTTATTCTTTATCTTTTATTACTTTTTATGTAATGTAAAGCTATACACCATGAATTTTGTTTGAGTAGGTTTTGTTTTGATAGTATGATGTAATGTGCTTTTAAAGACCACACCCCTCCCCTCTTTTATTTTTTTTTTCTTCTTGCATAGTTTTATATATGGGTGTCAAATAATTGAATTTTCACAGCTGTTATTATGATACTACATAATGGTAGAGTTACCTTGAATTTCTTACTGTACGAGAATACTTATTTCTCCATACTAGCACAAGAATACATATGTAATTTCTGCAGCTAAGAAATCAAAACTACTACATGAATTGTTGTATGTATGTTTAATAGTGTGTTAGATAAATTAAGCAATAATTCATATATATGGTATAAATTGGAGTAATGTGTATCATGTAAATAAAGTTATTATATATTTCTTATTAAATAAAATAAGCATTTAATATTAATCATCAATATCTACCACAAATGCTTAATTCATAAACTAAGGGCCATTTTCTTTCTTAAACGTTGGGCATTATCTGCAGTAAAATTAAAATCATAATATAAGGACAAGTACTCAATAAATTTACAAATAAAAAGACCATAATCCTTTTTACGTGTATCCTATTAAGGCATTCTTTCATATAAATGAGCTATCATAAATGTCAAACTATCATCCACCAACTCTGTTTTACACATGTAGAGTCCTACGTGCCTCAATAATGAAGGTAGCAATGTTGACACATTTCTTAATTGGCTCTCAATGTAGTCGTCTTGGGTTGAGGAACTGTAGGAATCATATACAATAATTCGTTATGCCATTAAATTAATCACAGTGACATCCCAGTGCTTCTGATCTATATTGATTGGTAAGTAAACAATGTTTGCATCAAACTAAGTATTCAGCCCTTTAGTTATCTGCTTACTATATAAGATTTCATTCATAAGGTATTGTGTTACTTTAGTTCTCCCGCAAAGACTTTCTAGGTACTACTCATTCTCTTCAGTTTTTTGTCATATTTCCTTAAAAAGACTTTATTGTAAAGAAAAACAAAGCTAGGAAATGAAAAAGGCTGTTTTGTAATAAAATATAAATGTTCATGTTATGCTTACATAGGCATATATGTTAGTTAAAGTCCATCGTTAGAACATAATGTCAGGTTGTTGTCCTTGCCTCTCATATAACAAATCCAAATATACATTGATGTGTTGTTTATAATGAAAAAGGTTTCAAATATTACTAGGTTAATCAATGTCAAAAAAAAGGGTCAAAAAAAGAAAGGGGACAAAAAGAACCATAAGAAAATGACACAAGTAATGAATATTTTATTTAATTATCATAAATTAGTGAACTTAAAGCATAACCAATCTCAATAGAAAGGAAAAACACTTCTCTCACAAATCTGAAAAGTTTAGATGCTCATATTGTAAATTTACTATCATAAATAAATGCAAACCATAGCAAAAAAGTAAGACAACCTAGGCAAAAACTACAAAAATAAATCCAAATCCTATATACGAGCATAAACAAATTCAAAATTGCACAAAAAAGGCATAATATAGCTCACTCAAATTCAAATCAATAATAATATATTAAAAAATATATATTTAGGCAAAAAAAGGTGTATACACAGCAGAAAAACCATGCATTCAAGCTATAGATCCTGCATATGGGCATAAAAAAATTCAAAACTACACAAAGAAGGCATAATACAGTTTAAACAAATTCAAAACAACATCAATATGCTGAAAAAAAATGTATTTGGGCAGAAAAAGTGCATACACGATAGAAAAACCATGCATTCAAGCTATAAATTATGCATACAAGGCACAAACAACTCCAAAAAGGCATAAAAACTCCAAAACCTAACAAATAGCTCAAAACTGCAACACCAAGGCTATCACTTTCAAATACAACTGAAATAAATTTATTATTAAGATAAAATAAGAAACAAGTAAGGTTATGAGTATATATACATCATCCTCTAACCAGGTTTCTTCTTTACCTTCTAATATAGTTATACACTAGGTTGGCGATACACTGATCCTCCTCAAATCAATAGATGATGAATCAAACCTTTTCATCCATTATATCAATAGAGTCGATTGCTCTTGTGCATGTGATGCTCTAATGCCTTTCTACGTTTTCAAATTTCTTGGATGTATAAAAGGACTAATTAACCTCTTTGTTTTCTTTTTTTTTTTTTGTATTAGCATTCATATTTATTGTGAAAATTAGGACAAAAGGTCTTATCAGAAACATTTATAGGTGCTGGTGCAGTATCGATATTTACTGAGGCTACAGTAACGATATAGGGAAGGTTATTATCGTCCATATCCATCTCTTCCTACAAAATTAACAAGTTATTATTATTGTAAGTTACTTTGTCAGTCCATGCAATAAAATTCATTTCATAAATACAACATAAATTGAATGAATCGTTAAAATATTGAAAGCATTCATGCATCTCAATCCTAAAGTCCTTTATCTCTTGTCTAGCTACTAATATTTGAGTTTTAAATAACTTTTCTTACTTTAAAAAACATGCTCCTATTTTGGTACATAAGAAATCTTCTTGCTTCAACAAAATATGCCTGCATGTCAACATGCATCGCTTCAATTGCCTTCCCCACTTCATCTAAAAACACATATTGAGACCTTGGGGAATTATTGATTGGTTTTGGAAAAAAAAAACCTATATATGGAGGAGATAATCGGGGTGGTAACTTTGAATAAGACATTTGTGGGCTGTAATGAGGACATCAACATTTGCGTTAATGTTTGAATAGTAGGCTCAAATGGTGTCATATTTTTACCACAAGATGGTGTGACCTAATTGTAATTATCTTGATTAGTAAAGTAATACATGAAAATTATTAAATAACGGTAGTACTTAATGTATGTGTAACACCTTCACTAGTAGTAAGTAAGAATTAATAAAACAAATAAAAGTTAAACATAGGCCATCCTAAATATGACATCAATCAATTAAAGTTAAGTAAAAAGGGTTAAAATAAATTAAATAAGTTTAAATAAGTAATTAGACTAAAGTTAAGACATACAAATTACTAATTTGTGTAAGTCTTAGTCAAACAAAGGAGAAGTTACAAAAGAAAAAAAAAATAAAAAACAAAGTTTAACCAAGAACTTCTCATGGCAACTAAAGAAAAGAGAGACAAATAAAGTGGGAACACAAATGAAGGAGTAATAAGGAGTGCTCAAGCTTAAGACAACATTGTCGCATGTCAAGATAAACATGGTTAGAGAATAAAGATAAAGTTCCTTGCATATTGAGCTAGACAACATTGAAAAACCTAAGGCATGAAGAAAAGAGAGACAGGGAAGTTGCGAACACAAACGGAGGAGTAATAAAGAGTGCTCAAGCTTAGGATGTTTAAGGTAATATATTTTATTATGAATATTATATATTATTTAGAAAATTTTATATACCTATAGTAGTAGAAGATTAGAAATTCTTCTATTCTTATGAAATCTTTGAAGAGAAAGTTAATAATGAAAAAAAATAAAATGAGTACTAACACTACCTAATTCCAATAAGAAAAAGAAAAATTTTATATTCTTATGAAATCATATTATTATATAATTCATGTGGATGAAATGATATGAACACGGTAAGATAGTGTGTGTGTGTTTCTCATTAATTTTTAAAAGTGGGAGTTACAGTATGTATCTCGATAGCTGCTTCCACCATGAAATTGTTGCAATGTAATAATGAATTCTTTGGTTGTGTAAGTGCAATAGGGGATAGCAAAACATCCTCCTCATACTCTTTTTCTACTATCCTAATTGATTGCAACTGTTTGACATATGGTAATAAATTTTCTGCACGTGTGAGAGTAAACTAACAAAGTGGATGGGGCTATATAAACATATTATCTTAAATTGTTAATAATATAATAATATAGCTTTTGCTAATTACATAATCGTTAACAATGATAATATTATATATTAATATAATAAACTCAAGTTAAACCATTTACGTTAATTGTTGCAAACAATATTTTGTTAATTTCTTCATGCCTTAGGTTCTTTAATGTTGTCCAGCTAAATATGCGAGGAACTTTATCCTTTATTCTCTAACGATATCTATCTTAACATGCGAGAATTGTTTCGTATATCTATACATAAAAAAAAAATCACGCCAAAAGTTTTAAACGCTACTAATAATCATGTACAAATAAAAATTTTAAAATATTAATTAAAAATTAACAAAATAAAGTACCTGAAATACGATTGGAATACCTTCTAAGTTGTAACAGTCATAGCTGTGATTCTATTTTTTCTTGCTTTGCTTTTTAAATTTTTGTGCCCTTTTGATCAATGCTTACAAAAGATACCTGTAAATTAATACCCAAGACATTGTGCCCCATAGGGTAATTGTTGAGCGCATCTAAATCATACACTAATTACAATACAAACGAGGTCTATTTTCTCAAGAGTATCCTTTCCCAATAAAAACTACTCAACAAAGTAAATAAGCGCTATGTTCAATGCATCTTCATTTTTAATAGCACTAAAGTTTGTCTTCTTAAAAAAATTTATTTGCTTGACTTTCTTTGATTCACAGCGTTCTTGAAAAGAACTTATCACGTGATTGATGTATCCTTTTTCTACTCTTCAGAATCTGTTTACTCTTTGAAAAATTATCAAAATTGAGCCCAGTTATCAACCTAAATCCAATTTTAAAAAATTAGATCAACTTATCAAATATCAAAAACTATAATTATTATTTCGCTTCAGGCCTAGTTGCATAAATTTCTTTGAGTAGCACGTCATGAACTAACATTCTCGAATTACCTGCAAAAACCTTTCAAAACATGATCTTGAAAAGAAATTCACCTGTACTAGAGTTAGCTTTTGTCTAATCCTTTCAATAACTTATATATGTGATAAGAATGTCACAACTGCTAGAAAAAAAATCTCTCTTCACCATCTTCAATATTATACTAACATTAGTCATGATTCTTGTGCAATTAACAAAGAAATACAGAAAGTTATTGGACCACAAATAGTTAAAAATGTTACAAATTAATTGTATCAAAGTGATTAATAGTTGAAATATTCGAATGTTCACAAATAAAATAAATTTATCCATCAACAAAATAATTAAATGAGATTTATCTTAGTATAGAAAAAGATAAAATAGATACACACACATAAAAACTATTAGAGCTCTTCCTCGACCATCCATTTATTGGCTTTCTTCTATTTTAGCTATCTATTTCAAATGTGAGTGTGTGTAAATATATATATATATATATATATATATATATATATATGTCATTGGAGTTCTTCCTCAACCATCCATTTCTTGCCATTCTCTTACTTTAGATATCTATTTCAAATATTTATAGCTCTTTCAATGAATTTCATCAAAAAAATTAGTTAAAAAATTTATTGTTTCCCAGACGAAATTTCATCGAGAAAGTTAGTTAAAAAATTCATTGTTTTTTGATTAATTTCATCAAGAGAACAATAAATTTTTTAATTAATTTTCTTGACAAAATTTATCAAAAGATGGTAAATTTTTTAACTAATGTCCTCTGACAAATTTTATTGAAATAGTTAAATAAAAATTTCATCGTCGCTAAATAAAATTAATTAAAAAATTCATCTTGGCTCAATAAATTTTGTTAAAAAAATGATGAATTTCTTCTTTCTCAATCACTATCCTGCTCTAAACAATCTCAAATACACACAAGAATGCATATCCAAATTACTAAAATTAATACATAAATACTTTTAAACTAATTTTTAATTATAGTTGAAGGATTAACTAACCCCAAATCTAAATCAATAGCAGAACATAATCAAAATTAAATTTTTGGCTTTTCAAATACGCATTAAAAACATACTACATATTTGTTCTAAAGGAGTTTAGCTTTTGATTTTTATTACGTAGTTATTGCTGAAACAATTCCAATCGCCATAATTCTTCTCTTTGTGCTTTAAAATCAATGGATTTTTGTGTGGAGTTTTTGCTAAAGAGTTGAAGAATGGGTTTTGCGTGTATTGTCGAGAAAGAATTGAAAATTTGTATTTAAATTAGGGGCATTTTTATCTGCAAGTCAAATAATCGGCCTCAAATAAAAGAATTTTGTAACTGAGGCCATAAATATAAATGGGGATCAAATTGACGCTACTTTTGTCAAAAACCCAAATACAGGAGCGTGGAGACGAAAACGAGAGGAGAGATGGCAATGAAGAGCGCGTTGAAAGGAATAAGGGAGAGAGGCCTCGGCACCTTCGTTCGAGAGCTTAAGGAAGAAGGCTTCTTGTATGCTTTTCTTTTTCTGCTTCTTCGATTTTATTACAAATCATATTAATTTTCTACCGATTCAGGAAAATGAAACGATTCTAGATTGCAGATTTGCATATATATGAATATGATGAATTAATTCATTTTAATAAATAATTTGGGAATTTTTGAAGC
>CP135571.1:8856982-8897023 GCA_032401905.1 Swietenia macrophylla
GAGAGGCCTCGGCACCTTCGTTCGAGAGCTTAAGGAAGAAGGCTTCTTGTATGCTTTTCTTTTTCTGCTTCTTCGATTTTATTACAAATCATATTAATTTTCTACCGATTCAGGAAAATGAAACGATTCTAGATTGCAGATTTGCATATATATGAATATGATGAATTAATTCATTTTAATAAATAATTTGGGAATTTTTGAAGCTTATTGGCTGCAATTGTTCATTTTTGTGTTTCAGGAGGGCGCTTTTGGACGGAAATCTCATGTAAGTTAAAAATCTTTTGTGTTATTTCATTGTTTTTCTTAATCCAAGAATATAGCATAGATGCATGTGTTTAAGTTTAGTGATTGTTGTTTGTTATGTATTTTTATGTTAACCTGTGTGAGGGTTTTATTTATATTCATATGTTTTCCTTCTGATTCTCTAGATTTAGGTTGTGGGGTACGGATTACCACTGCAGTCGGTGATTAATTGACAAATTTCTTGAACATCTATATTTTAAATATATATTTTTCAATATTTTAGTAATGTTAGTAATATGGAGAGGGAAAACCTAAGGAAAATCAATGCCCATGTTGACATTCGATTCTGAGTTGATCTTGAACAGCAACAGGAAACACTTAATGAATTCATAAAATCATACATAAATGGAAAACTATAAGTAAACATTTCCGTACTTGAAATTTTAAGACATCCAGTCTAAGCCATGCTGATATGGCCAATGCATCTTGGAGGTGTTGTCCAACCACCTCAGCCCGTTATTTCACAAGGACTTTAGGCCTGTCCTTTTGCAATTGATGCACACTTGTGGCACCTTAATACAATACCACCTCATACCAGAACATAATTTACATATTCAAAACATGTTCAAACAATGTTGCACACTTGTGGCACCCTAATACAACACCATCTCATACCAGAACATAATTTACATATTCAAAACATGTTCAAACAATGTTTAAATTTACCGACACCCAATAGACATGTTTAATTTCAGGCTGTTTAAAATGTCAAGCAAATCAAATTGCAATTGATGCACACTTGTGGACCCTAATAGAATACCATCTCATACCAGAACATAATTTACATATTCAAAACATGTTCAAACAATGTTTAAATTCGCCGACACCCAATGGACATGTTTAATTTCAGGCTGTTTAAAATGTCAAGCAAATCAAAGTGATTTTGTGCATGTAACCATTCTTAACATTGTAACTAGTGGCTGCAAAACTGTTTTTGATTGATAGCTATCAAATCATTAAAGAAACAAGCTGTGCTATAGAAAAAAAGAAAACACACATGGGGTTCGTACCAAATACTTCAAAATTGTTGAAATGTGAGCTTCATATGAGTTTAAATCGCTTGAAACTCCTCTGAAATGATAATACCATTGTATTTGAATATATAACACATTTAATCAAAATGAATATCTAAAACCCTCTGTTTTGGAAGTTTCGAGGTTATTAAGAATAGTTTTGATAGGATCTTGGTGAGAAATTCAGATTGCAAGGTATGACTTTCAAAACATTTTATAATTCATTTCTCTACCAAATGAATTAAATTTGGCAGGAGATATGTCCTAACGATGTTTTTGTTTTAGCTTTTAGCATGGGAGTTACAAATAACAATCCCAATGAAGCAGATGGTTCATTAGATGATGAAAGGGTGTAATGAACATATTTATGAGTGTGGACCTTCTCCCTAGCTCCAAAACTGAAGTCACAACATCCACATAGTCTTGCCTACCTAATTTCTAAGTTAGGTATGACTAGAACACAGTCCTTTGTTCTCCTCTTTCCTTCTTTAAACAATATCTAACTGCTGAGGGAGACAATGGAATAAATGTTTTCCCTTTTACTTTGTTTAACCCTTATCTATTTATCAAAGTTCTTACTTACATGAATGCCAAGTGTCTTCCGAGTTTATTATCATGTGTAATGTGCAGGGCTAGATGTCTCCATAGTACAATGCTTTCCCTTATATCTCTATAATTCACAACTGCTGCTAAGTGTTCCTTTCTGTCTTTCCATGCTACCATACATCATCTTGTCATTCCATGTACTACTACATCTTCATAACTTCACTTGCGCTATTATTTGACCTTACTAGCTTGCATACTCTTCCATGTGTTTCCTCACGGTGCAGCCTAAACATGGCATTAATAGTGTTCTCGACAAGGGAAAAGATTGCCGATGACCCATGGGGCCTAAGTGTTAAAATGGATTGTATTAGAGGACAAGTGTTAAGGTGCAGCCTAAAATGGATTGTATTGGGGGCGTGAGGTGGGATATTAGAGGATTGTATCTTATTTGAAGTTGTAGTTATGCACTGAGCTCCTCGAGGAGTCTTCTAGTAATATGGCCACTGGATTCTCTCTGTCCTAGGTAATAAGCACTGCTAATCCTCAGTTTAGGGAGCTAATTTCTCCCATGTATTCAAAAGCTGATTACGTATATGAATATTAAGATCAAGTTTTTGAAATATTGACCAATTAGGCATTTTAACTCGGAATGCTACCCTTGTATTTGGTTAACTAATATTAGCTGTTAGCTCGTAAATCCCAAGCCACTATGCATGTGCGGTACGATGGAATTCTTCTCCAATCATCATGATCATGATTTTGCCTAGGCTTGTTTGATTTAGGCTCTGCCCATATGCATGCCCAGGCTTGGTAGGCCACCTAGCCCATAATCTAGGCACCAGTCAGTTAAAACTTGAATGCTTGGGAGTAGGGCTATTACCCCGTGTTTTGTCTGGCAGGATGCTACAGCAAGAGAGATAAATGTCACTTGCTGTTGGAGTTGCTTAATTTTAGATAGCTTTATCTTGTAGAACATCCAAAGGTGTTATAAAACAAAAGATTGCATGGTATAGAGGGGAGTTCTATGCTTACAGGAAAATTTATTGTAGCAGTGCTATACATACAAATGTGTTGAAGAGCATGATATAGAATAATCTGGGAATAGACTATATTGGAAACTAGAGGAGGTTGTGGAAGGGCTTAGTGCTGTCTTTGTGGATGTATTGCATTACAGGTCTCAAATTGAAGAGCATTTATGTGCTAGTCTTTGTGACTTGCTTACCAATTTAAACATGCACGTTTTTCTTTCTAATTTAGTTGATTTTCTGTATTTTAATCTCGAGAGACATGGTCAAATCACATTTCAAAACCCTGGGTTTTTTGCTTCAAAAGTTCATGCTCTGTGCCCCCATGCACACAAACACACACTAACACACGTCTTGGAGCACACTTTTTCCGCCATAGCATGCCTAGCCTTGTTTACTTTTTATGTAACACAGCCTCTGACATGGCTGATAGAGGTTGTTTCCTGATGTAGCGACACTGGAAATTAGAGGGAATTGCAGTGTTGTTGAGGTGTCCAAAACATTTTTTCCCTTATTTTTTTAACAAGAAACCAAACTTTCTATTAGGCTGCCTCCGAATTTTGTGGTGTGATTGTGCCAACCAAAAGGTTGTTGCAGTGTTATGGTTGTGCATCAACCTGTATGTGCCTAGTTTTACATATGTTATGCATCATTCAGTGCTCTCTCTCTCTCTCTCTCTCTCTCTCTCTATATATATATATATATATATATGTATGTATGTCTACATATAAGCCTGGTTGAAAATTTTTATTGTTTGCTACATCCAATAAAATAATATCATAATTTATTTGTTTCTTTGATCTTTATTTTATATCTTACTACTCACATATATATAAGCATTTATCTTCAGCATCTTTAAGACATCTTGTTTTAACTGATCCAGGCAACCCAAACTACATAGTAGAGTATTATCAAAAACTTGAAGCTCAATTTGGTTAGTGTTTCTTTCTCCCTTTTTTATGCCATAATTGTATCATAATAACTGAAGATGTTGAAAAAAATATGATTATTATTGCATGGTACACTTTTGGTTTTGCCATTTCAATTATTTTGTGAATTTGTATTGATTCTCCTTAGATACAAATATATATCTATATCTATATCTATCTATATATATGTATGTATTAAAAATCTATCAGGTTTACGAAAAGTGAACAAGCTTTCAACAAAAACCAGGTTCGTTCAAGTCATAACCTCATAATCTACAAAACGTAGAAAATAAAAAATAAAAAACTATCCCACTCAAAGCTTTAAGACTAACAACAATTTAGGATTTATGCAAGTCTCCAAAAAGCAAGTGTGAAAGCCTCTTCTTAATTTATTTATAAGCAGAAAGATTTTCTTGAAATTGTATCTTGAGCTATTGCCTGAGCAAATATTTGAATTTTGCAAGGAGTCATGATCTTCCATATTGTTCTAGCAAGCCATATAGATTATTGTAAGAATGGTTGTCAATCAAGCATTCAAAGAAGGTTGACAAGAAGTTTTGGAAGATACTGTTTCAGATCTCAAGCTGCTTTTATCAGGGAGACAAACTTTTGATGTAGTTTTGGTGGTGAATAAGGTGGTTGATTGTAGAAAAAGGAAGAAAAAAGGCATTATTAAAAAAATTACTTTAAAACCTAGGATCATGTCAACTAGAGCTTCTTGGATTTTGTTATTGAAGCTAAAGGTTTAAGGTATAGATGGAGGAAAAGGATCCCAGGTTGTTTGAAGTCTATGAATTTTTCTGTCTTGATCAATGGGCGTCCTAGAGGCAACAGAGGGAATTTTGGTGCTTCATGTGGTTTGATAAGGTGATCCTCTTTCTCTTTTTCCCTTCACTTTGGTGGTTCAGACTTTAAGCATGCTGGTAGAGAAGGTTGTGGATGCCAATTTAATGGAAGGTTTACCGGTTCTCTTCTCACTATGTGATGCTACAAATGTGGAAAGTCTTCTCTTTGTTGTGGAGGCTGTCTCACAATCAACATGTTGAAGTGCCTCATTGTTGGTATTGATTCTCGAGGAGATAAAACGAATGCCTTGTAAGTGGCTTGTGTTAGTAGTCGGCCTTTAAAATACTTTGGCTTTTCACTCAATGGTAATCCCTGAGCTTTTTGCCTGCGGTTGTTGAAAGCCGGAAAAAAGGTTGGTGGGTTGGGAGAGGGCATTTTTATATGGAGGGTGAGGACTCACTTTAATCCGATCTGTTTCATCCAATCTTTCCTAACTATTAGAATAGAGTCTCCCCCTTGAGATTTATCTTTGTGGCATGTAATTCTTCGACGTCTACTTCTTTCCTTCCTTCTTGCTGCAGCTCTCTCATCTTTGTCTCAACTTTCTCTCTTATCTTTCTCATGAATCTCTCTCATCCTTTCTATTTCTTCTCATCTTTGCTGAACTTTGTTCGTAAGTACAGGTTTTGTTTTAATTGTTGTTTATTATTTCCATTTCTCTATGGTTTTGTGTATAATTTCTCTCAAACGCATCTGAGATTGTGTTGATCTGAAGTTTGTGGACATAAAATTGTAGCCTTTTGAGTTTTTAATAGAAATTCAACAACATATTCTTATGTGAACTTTGTGTAGTTGTTGATCAATGTTCTTGATATCATGGAGAGAGCACATAGAAAGGTGCAGTTGTTCTGTTGCCATGACAATCGAGAGAGAGAGAGAGCGGTCACCAACCGGTTGTTAGATTATTTCTCCCTTCAAATTTGCATATTATGCTCTATGCCTACTGTCATTTCTTCTTGCTAAATATATTCTTAATCAGATGTTAGTTTATTTTGTTTTATAATTCTCTCTTAGTGCTTTCGTTACATTTTTCCTTTTCTTTGGAAGAACGTGGTGGAGAATTTAGTATATATTTTTGAGATATGTTAATATGTCATGTTTTAGATTTTATGGAAATTAAAATCAATAAAAATCTGTAATATATTAATGCTAAATACTATATAGAAATCCACTTCTAAGACATACAAACCAGACGCATATCCTTATTTCTGATATTTTCAAATATTATATCAAACATTTTATAATTTCCTGTCTCAAAATCAATTTTCAAATATTGTTTATACCATATTTTTGGAAATAAAAAATACTAAGAATCCAACTCAATTTTTTGGGTCGCATCCTAAAATTTACAATCTCTTTTGAATTGTGAACCCAACTACCCTTTAGTTTTTTCTATGTTGCTTTTCATGGGATAATCTATTGTCTTATGCATTTCTGTTGCACGTGCTTTATTTGTTGGTCTATCAATGTGATAATTTCTCAAGAATGTGAATTTTATTCTTTAAATACTTGATAGTATTGCTTTTGGTGGTTGATTTGAAAACAAATTCACTGTTAATGCCTCATATATGTTCACTTAAAGATGCTGCCATTTTGTTCATACTTTCTTGATCTTATTCCTTTAGAAAAAGAAAGAAAATTCTTTGAAATCGACAAATGATCCTAAGCAGCCTTATTATATATTTGTTTGTCTATTTTCTTTGGGATGATATTCATTCACTTGTACCTTGTTTCAGTGATAGAAGTATCTTTCTCAGTGTTTAATACATTGTTTAGACTTTTGTACTGATATAAGAACATATGGAGAAAGAACTCATCTCTTACTCCTTTTATTTTTGAAGAGAATCAGAGACTCATCAATAGAGAAAAGAACAATGGTTGAGAGGCTCAGGTTTCACATTATATCCAAATCCAGACCCTGCTATTATTTTTCTTTGATAAGAAACATGGAATTATTCAAAATAAAGAATGGAGCAGTTCTACACAAAAAGAAAATCAATGCAACAAGAAAACCAATAAGATTACTCATCTAGCAACACCATCCTAATTTTCCTTAATAGAAGAGAATGGAATATCGTTGACCTCAATTGTTTCATATTACTGCTGAAAGAAAAACAGCACTTTTCTTGTAATTATTAGAATGACGTAGTGAATGTTAGGCTCTCAGCACTTAAATGTTTTCGACTTCTATCTACAACTTCTAACTTGCAGCGGCCAATTTTTTGGTAGACAGAGGTGGGCTGAATATGCAGGGAAGAGTCGCTACAACGCTTCTAAGGTGCCACCGGAATGGCACAGTTAGCTTCACTTCATAATTGATCACACAGGAGATGAGGCAAGTTTGGTTTTAACTTATTTTAATGTGTGATACCAAATAAAAAAATGGGTAGTAATGAAAATGCATTTTCTTGCAGCTTCTGATGCTGAAACCGAAACGATATGGAGTTGAGCACTGGGAAAATTTGTCTGGAGAGGGTGATGAGTACATCTACCATTCCAAAGGACATGCCCTCAATCCTGGGCAGAGAGACTGGTCTAGGTACCAACCCTGGCAACCCCCCAAGGCCGAGTAATTTCTTTGTCAGTTTGGGTAAAATTGCAAATTCTGGATTTTAGCTGCCATTTCCATGAATAAAGTATCTAACTTCGTATTGTTTGATGTAGTAAAATTTTTGCCTGTGTTTAACCACAAGAAAACTGTGAACTATCAAATTCGTATTTTGATTGAAATCTCATTGCGGAGTCAAAGTGAATAGTTATCATGATTTGCTTTCTCATCGTTTTAAAGGAGGAACTCAATCAACCCTTTATTTTTGTATGGAATAAACAATGTTTGAAACAATCTTCTATTCCTAAGACGTCTGACATTATCTAAAGTTTCCATATGCGCTTGATTTCAAATTTTGTAAGGGTTTTTATTTGCAGGGAAAGCACGTATGTGAAGTGCCAAACAGATGGTGACTAATAGCAAATGATATATAATTACCTCCCATGGTTGTCTTGATTCATGCCTTGTCTCTTAGTTCACGAAAGATTATAAAGCTGTTGAAGGAGGCCTTAAGGTACTTTTGGGATTGGTGCTTCAGCTAAAGTATCTGGTAAACGCCTCCTTTTACTTGTAGCTAATGTGATTATTGGCCATAGCACGTTAATCTGAAGCATACTGTTCATCCAAGTCCTATTATTAATTTGATTTCTGTTGATTTTTAAAAGCAAGTAGAGGGTTAATTTCGATTTACTCTTTATTTATTAAAAGAGTTCTTATTTTACCTTGATTTATTGCAAATTTAGTCAAACTCCCACAATGTTAGCAAGTTTAAAACTGGCCATTAATCATGTTTGACCGTTGGAATTGCCTTGTTGCCTTTAAGGAATAATGTATATAAAGATCAAAATATGTTAAAATGTTATTTTATCTAAAAGGCAAATTTAATTTTATATTTTCCCCAATGTTATGATTCTTGACCTAATGCTAAGATTTTATATTAATTTGGACGAATGTCAAGAATTTCAATATTGGGGCGTAATGTCTATCAAATGTTAAAAATTTCATATTATAATGCGAAATTAGAAGGATTTTTTTTCATCTAAACATTAGATGACTATACAAATAAAAATAATTTTTGCATTGATGTTATATTTGAATGTTGAAAGACTGAACATATATTTTTTGTTATGATGTGAGCATAAATGAATGAATATTATGTTACCATTTATTATGTAATTCGAGTATTTAACAATTGAAAATATATTTACATTGGTGTTATTAGTTTCAAGCAAATTAATAAGTTACGTGATAAATTTTTTCCATATCTATACACCAAACATGTTATTAATTAAAACAAATCTATTAAAAATATTTAAGTAATCATCTATTAATATGTATATAATTACGTCGAGACGTTGGAAAATTTGTTTCGGCCACATACTAAGTGTTATCCTTTTCCTACATAATACTCCATTACTAGATCAAAATCAATCGAGCATCTAAATGCTATATATTTTATGAACTTTACAACAAAAATTTCAGTCCCTTCTTTTACTGTCTTGTTGAGGCACTCCCTCGTGCAAATGAGTGGCCTTGAATGGCGACTCGTTGTTAATCAAATCAAACCCAATGGCATAAAAATCAGTCTCATCAAAGATGGGAGAAGTAAGCTCATCCTTTACCACACGCTGTGTCTTAAATTCGATATGGGTAGAGGTCAATAATGAATCATATAACTGTATCGTGCACACAACCAAATTAAAACACAACCTAATTAACTCTGATTAAAATCTAATGCTATTGATTAACATTAACGGGCACAACAAAAACACCTACTTCGGTCTAAATATTTGGCTCAATCTTTTCTTTTTTCTTTTTTTTTTTTATAGCTAGATTCGAGAAAAGAGGTCCAACACTACACAATGGATTCTTACCTATTTTTATTGTGTCATGTTTTGTGCCCACTTAATTGCTAGGTATATCAAAGATATTTTTAATTAAAAATTAAGTATTAAAACATATTCCTTATTTTAAATTTATAATTATGATTATTTATGTTATTATTTATATATGTCATGATTAAAAACTTAACATTAATTAAAATTTAAAATATTTAATCTTACATTAATAAATTAAGGAACTAAAAAAAGAATCGACAAATAATTAATATTGATACATAAAATACACGAGTTAATGAGAAAAAATTCACAAATATTTTTCATCGAATTCTTAAAATTAAAATAAAAGTTTTTTATTTATTAACAGTTTTTTTTTTCCTTCCAATACTTAAAATTTAAATACAAGCTTCTTTATTAATTAATTGAAACAGAAATACAAGCATACAATGATTGGGCCACTAATTATTACATAATTAAAACATGATTAAGAGGATAGTACTAGCTTAACTCTATAAGAAAATGCATCTAACGTGATTGTTAATAAATATAAATAAAAAATAGTCATTTACTTATTTGTGCTTTAATTTAAAAACTGCCTTAGATTAGGGTTTCTGGTTGCGGCGGAGAGATGGCGAAATACAATGTGGTACAGAAGAGAAAGAGAGCAGAGAAAGCAGCCAAGAAAAGAGCAATACACGGAGACCTAAATACTGGAAAGATTAAGATCAAGCCTCAGAATCTCTCTGTTTCCGGCAAGCGCCAGCGCAAACTTTTTAAAAAATGGCGCAGAGTATGCGCTACAACCGAATTTTACTTTCGTATTTGTGTGAATCTTATACTTGTATGTCTTACAATTTATGTGATATATGGACAGGAGCAAAAGGAGGCTGCGGACAAAGGTCTGGTAACTATGGAAGATGTAGAGATGGCTGTCACAGAAGGTGCCCACCATGTCTTTTACTATTTATTTTTATGGTTTTTTTATATTATATTTAGAATTTTATTTAGTTGCAATTGGAGAGATAATTCACGTGCTGCATTAAAAATGAGTGGTGCCACTGGTTGAAAATGCTTTCAGATATTGCTGTGAATGATTTATTGACCATAGTTCAGTACATTTTTAAAGCTATGAGGATTCTGGTGATGGGAATTAGATAACCCAAGATAGAATAACTGCATCCTTTTTTAGCTTCTGCTGATTTGAAATTGTTTGCTATTCTATGTTCATTATTATTGACTTTGCAAGGCAATTTGATCAGGGATGTTAGATGGCTTTGGTTTGTTAATAAGTTTTTGTTATGTAATATTCAAGTGTTTGGAAATCAGGGTTAATGCAGAGAATAATATTTCCTAATTCAAGTTAGTATGTTGTTCTGGATTAGATCACTGTTGTTAAAATTGGTGAAAATTGACTTGTACTAATGGATAATGCTTGGTGCAAGTATTATTGTTTTTTTTTTCAATCCATGGACTAGAAGCTTATGTTTGGTTGTTGAAACAAGTATGGAAAAGTTGAACTTGTTCCTTTGAGAATCAATGAGTTTTACTATTTTCCCATAAGCCTTTTCCTGTTAGGGCTATGTCCGTTCACATTTAATCAGCACTCATCTACTGAATCTATTTTTTACTGATTAATGCTTCTGGCAACCTTTTCCGGTAAAACTACATTATGAGCCATCTGTAGCTAAAGTAGAACACAATAATAGCTAAACTGAACAGAAGAACAGTTGGTAAGCCAATGGTGAATGTTATTAGCTTGAGTGAGTTATGGAGGTCATTCAGTGGGTTAGATATTAAGTTTACAGGAGTTGGGCTCATATTTTAAGATGAAGCTTTTGCATAGTCTCTGATGTACCGACTAGTAACATTCTTTTGTATTGGTATTTGCTTTACATTTTTATCTAAAGGTGGTGTAACTTTATATCCATGCGGTGTAGGTGAATCACAGGATACCAACAAACTGACTAAATTTCATATAAAGAAGGGTCTGAAGCTTAAACATTTAAAGCGCAGAGGTGAGTTCTAATTGTAAAATGCTGCTGGATACTTGTCTTTTTTGTTCAATATTTTCAGAAATTATCTACTCTTGTTAATGTGTTTTTTTTATTTGTTGCTCACTGTACAGGTAAAAAGGGCAAAACAACCTCTAAACCAGCTGCCGCTGAAGCTTCAACGGATGCCATGGTAGAATAAATGTAAGAAAGCTTGGTATATTACTGAAATACATGAACTGTTTTCCAGGGGAACGGTAATTGGTAGATGGCTTGCTTAAGATTTTTGATAGTTGCTACATAACTCTCGTAAAGTTGTACTATTGTAATGCAGTGGTTTTGCTTTATGTTTGGCAATGACACGCTCCATATGCAAATGCACAAGAGAAAAGAAAGAACAGAATGTTGGTGGAATTCGAAATACAAAAAGACAAATTGATGAAATTTGAAATACAAAAATATCATGACAAATGTTTTTGGTTTCAAGTTCTGTCTTCCTGGCCTTACAAGACAATTCAGTGGATAATTAGATGGCTGAATAAATGTAAACCGAATCAGTTTTGTTGTAATTAGGACATTGTTGCTTAACTCGATTTATTGCTTGCTTAAAAGTTCTATTTATTGTTAGTTGGATTTAAAAAAAAAATTATTTGCCTTTAATATCTACAAATGATGACTTAGGCTGTGTCAATAGTGAAGCAACGCATGCGAGAAATTGCCCACTAGGAGTGTGTTTAGAAGTAAATATATTATAATTAATATATATGTAAAAAATAATTTTAATTATTTAATTAAATTTATTTCAATTGTATATAAATAATATAAAAAATTATGTAAAAATAAGAAACTTTTGATTTTAACTAAATATGCGAGGAGGTGGTAACAAATCAAGTTTAAATTGAGTACTTATGAATTTGTATCTACTACAAAAATTTAATACTAAATTTATAATGAATTTGATATTTCATTATCATTATTAAACTTACTTAAATTAACATTTAATATTTATTAAATTTGTGTGAATATTTGTAAATTTTAGTGCATAATTTTTGTATAAATAAAATTTTAATTAAAAATTCAAATTATTTAAAAATATAGTAATTAAAAAATACAATTTAATTATTATATGCAAACATATACACGTTCAAATTCAAAAGATATATTATTTCATTTTTTTAAAAGAAATTCAAAAATAACATTTAAAAGTATTATCAAACACAACGTAAAGCCTATAGTGCTGGAAAATTAAAAAAAATTATAAAAAATAAAATAATTTCAATTAAAATAAAGAATATTTTTCATTCTTAGAACCAAGTTTTTCTGCTATTTTTCATTATTGTTTACAAAAAATAATTAACAATAGGTAAGTTGTTTGCTCAATAAATAAACTATATAAGTTTTTATCAATGTCAATATTAGAAAACTTATTATTTTCGCAACAAAAATTAACTTATCAGAGATTTATATAATATGTGCTAACAGAGCATTAATACACATTTATATAAAGGTATCATTTTTGTGAAATATTTAATTCTAATTAATAAATTAAAATATGTTAAATTTACTAAAGCTAAATCAATAACTCTCAAATTATTCTATCAATCAACTCAATAATCACAAATTAAACTCAAAGCAGCAAAGAAAAATCAAACAATGAACACAACAATTTAGTATAAAAAAGAAACCTCACGAAGAAGATGTCAAAAGGATAAAAAATCCTCCTAATTGATTTAAGAGTTATCTTAAAATTTTACTAAATAATAAAAAATTTATAATCAGTACTATTTTTTTATATAAAAATTTTATATTTATTCACATAGTAAATCACTTCTAAATATTCTCAGTGTATAAATTTTTAATTATTTGCCTAAAGATTTCATAAACCCATTCTATAGATTAGAACTTCAACGGCTGATATCTTTCATACTTCTAAAAGTTTTTCAGTTAATTTTTTAAAAAATAAAATAAAACGAAAATATCTGAAGAAAAATGTTCAAATAAATTAAATCTAATAAAAACTTATATCTGTGTTTTTTTTTCAAGAATAACAACAAAAAATTGATCTTTAATTCTTTGAAGACAAGAAGTCCTAAACAAGAAATCGCAAAATTCACATAAATTGTCGTTCAAATGCCTACTTGGCACGAAGTTAGCGAGTCTGCTGGGTGAGTTTGCCACTCAAGCACAAGATTTTGGACAATAGTGGCACGAGCATCAGAAAGGCGCTAACTAGGCGCTAAGGTTCCGTAAGAGTGGCACTCAAGTGCGGACACGATATCTACTACAGGTTTCTATTTGTCTTGTCTTTTTAAACTTGATTTGAGTTTTCTCCTTGTCTTTTTATATCTATCATCAACCCATTGTTTAAACGTAGAATGTGCCAACTAACTAGTTCCTAACATTATTGACAAAAGGCCTTTGTATATTTTTCAATTTAACAATTAGATTAGGCAGTAAATCAAACTTGAATATTAAAAAAAAAATGTAATTAATTATATAATTTTATTGGCCATGACGTTATGATTCATCTACGGTGTATGATAAAATTTTATTAATCATCCACATATTTCATCTATTTATCTTTTAGTACATGACATTATTCTCAAAGATTTTAGAGCTTACAATTAATAAAAACAAGTATTCAAGTCTCTATTTGTCAAAAATAATTTTTTTATTTTTTTATTTAAATAATTTTTTTTTAATTTTGTCGTGAATTCTTTTTAAAGTTATATTTATTCTGAATGTCAATGTTTAAATTTCTTTATATTATTTGTACAAAATGTAATATTTAATTTTTNAATGTCAATGTTTAAATTTCTTTATATTATTTGTACAAAATGTAATATTTAATTTTTTTTATATTAATTACTAGTGAAATTATTAAGTGCTTGCTTTTTCAAGTACTCAAAGTTTGACTCATTTTAAGTGAATAATTTTAATTTTCTGTTTCATATATATATATATATATATATATATTAAAGTTAATTAATTTTGAAGGCTAACTGTATTTACTATATTTTTAATTTTTTATAAGATTATGAGTTTTTAATTTTTAACTCGGGATATTAAGTTGAAATTAGATTTATTTTGTGTAGTGGAATTATGTTCTAACTATTTCCTTTTTCTAATTTTCTTTGTTATAGAACCAAATAAAATATTGTTAGTTCTAATTGCTGTATTTTTTTTTCTTTGAAAATTAAAATTTTTTAATAAGTATTTAATGCATAAACTTTAAAAGAATTATTTAAATAAATTGAATCATTTAATTAATTAAACAGCTAAGAAAAATAATTTTTAAAAAATATATATATATATTCTATAAAAAAAAATATACGCGCGTGCGAATAAAAAATATGATTAAATATAAAATAAAAAAATTCAATGAAAGTTTAGGACGACTGTAACATCCAATGTTTGACTATTGGTTGGTTTTTGCCGTTAAATCAAACGCCGTCACTTGCCTGTCATTTTTCTTGTTATTTATTTATTTAAACGAAAAGAGACGTGAATTGAATTATTTTGACACAAAATAATTATTCAGCTTTTGGACAAACTGGAGGCGGGAGACATCAACAACGAGAGAGAGAGAGAGAGACAGAGAGAGAGAGAATGAGCGCCAACCGCAGTGTAACGAAACTAACTATTACATTTTACATCCCCATTAATTGTTATTATCAATTGTAGCACTTAAGTCCTTATTTATGATGTATATTGCGTAAATATATGCACTTTGTATATCAAAATAATAATAATGACGACGACGATGGTGATAATAAAATGCTCACATACATGCGCTTAAACTTCATGTATTCTACGTTATATTCTAAGCTGTCACTTATTAGCAGATTAAGTATAAGCATGATGAGACACGAGCAACGGCTAACGTGAGAGCACAAAGTTTTTAGCTTTAAAATAACACTTGCTAACCCCGCCAGTTTTTTTTCTCAACCCAAATCTTCTTACTTTGTAAAGTATTCAAAAGAGCACAATTAAAGTATAAAATTAGAAAATACGGGGGGCGTCAATGCAAAAATAATAAAAGAGAGAGCCAGCGGGGTTAGGTGGTTGAGAGCAAGCTAGCTTTGATAAAGAGCAAAAACAAGGGCCAGGTATTGAACGTGAGGTGGGCATGCTTTCGCTAACTCTATTTTCCCCACTAACCCCTTCTTCTAAAATCTACCCACTTCTCACACCTCATTACCTCTACCTACCACCTTCTTCCTCTTTCCCTTATATTCATTTTCTCTGTAACTGCATTTGCATGCTCTCTTTCAAACTCTGTCACACACTTCAATTAATATCCATTTGCTTTTGATCAAGCCTAAAAGCACTTATCACAAACATGATTTCCGTTGCTCAAAAACCAGAACTCTCTCTTGATAATATTTCTCCTGCACCAGAGAATCCTTCTAATGGTGAGATCAAAACTACTACCCATATTTTCAAATCTAAACTTCCTGAAATACCCATCTCTAATCATCTTCCTCTTCATACATATTGTTTTGAAAACCTCTCAGATTTGTCTGATAGTCCATGCTTGATTATTGGCTCCACTGGCAAAACTTACTCTTTTGCTGAAACTCACCTCATTTGTCAGAAAACTGCTGCTGGATTAACAAATCTAGGCATCAAGAAAGGTGATGTGATCATGATTCTTCTCCAAAACTGCGCCGAGTTCGTCTTCTCATTCATCGGAGCTTCCATGATAGGTGCAATCAGCACCACAGCCAATCCATTCTACACTTCGGCTGAAATCTTCAAGCAATTCAAAGCTTCTCGTGCCAAACTGATAATCACAATGTCTCAGTACGTCGACAAGTTGCGTGACACCACCGAAAAGTACCCGAAATTCGGCGAAGATTTTAAAGTAATCACAATCGACGACCCGCCGGAAAATTGCTTACATTTCACTGTACTATCAGAGGCGAATGAGAATGATATCCCAGAAGTTACAATCGACCCTGATGATCCAGTAGCATTGCCGTTCTCCTCAGGCACAACAGGATTACCAAAAGGAGTGATATTAACCCACAAGAGTTTAGTCACAAGCGTGGCGCAACAAGTCGATGGCGAGAACCCAAATCTGTACTTGAAGAAAGATGATGTTGTGCTTTGTGTTTTGCCTTTGTTTCACATATATTCATTAAACAGCGTGCTTTTATGCTCACTAAGAGCTGGAGCAGGGGTTTTGTTGATGCAAAAGTTTGAGATAGGAGCATTGCTTGAGTTGATACAGCGGCACAAGGTGTCAGTGGCCGCTGTAGTCCCGCCGCTGGTTCTGGCGCTTGCGAAGAATCCAATGGTGGAGGAATTCGATCTGAGCTCGATAAGGGTGGTGCTTTCAGGGGCGGCGCCACTGGGGAAGGAGCTGGAAGATGCTCTCCGAAGTAGAGTTCCTCAGGCAACCTTGGGTCAGGTTAGTGTCGTTTTTGCATTTCTTAACTGAACTTCATGCAATAAAAGACTGTTAAAATCGTATAACCGTTTATGTTATTTGTATATGGTAGAATGAATTTATGGTACAGCTCTTTGATTAAGTTTTGTGGTATAAATTTTTAAAATTGTACAGTATATGGGACAACGGGGGTTGTACTAACTTCTAATAATAGTAAGGGCATAATTGTTATAAAATCAAAAATTAGGGGTGATTTAGTACGAGGCAAAGGTTGACTATTTTGATTCATGTTCGTCCTTTTGTCGAACACGTGGCAATTTTATATTTCTTAATAATAGAAGAGGGCCCAGGAATGGCGTTGGATTAAAGGGTTATATACAACCTTAGCTTAGGTAAGCTACGTATGGTATAGAATGGGTGTGGCCATATCACATGCCTTCGTCTCTTCGGAGAGGTTGGTGGGGTAACGTGAGTGTGAGTGTGACTGGCGTCTTCATTTTGGGTGGGAGGTAAATCCAATTAATAGCATCTTTTCTTCATAGACTTTTTTTTTTTAAAAAAAAATAATAAAAAAAATTATGATACTAAAAGATAAATGACAAGATTTGAGCACGTGTATAATTTAGTCGTAATAATCTAATAAATATTAATAAATACCTCCCTCCCTCACATTTTTGAACGAAAAAGTTACTTCTGTTTTTACAGAAAGAAAATCAATGTAGGTAAGTCTTGCTAAACACATGACCAAGATAGAAAAAGAGGTCATTTATAAATTACCCTTCTTTTTTTTTTTTTTTTCAAATTTAGTGACAACCAACTAATTTTGGGTCATTGATGGTTGGTTAGTCCAACTAAACTTGTGACTACTAAAGACAAGAAAAGAAAATATGTAGTAGTTTCAGTGTCTGCCTTCAGTGTCAAGAAAAGAATATATTTATTAGTTTAAACTAATCAATTAAAGAACGAAAATGGAAGAGAGAGGCCTTGAAATAATTTGGTTGACTCTTTAAATTACAATGAAAAATTATGCCTGAGTTTGTGTCATCAAATTCTTTAATTAAAACTACAGGGATATGGAATGACAGAGGCGGGGCCAGTGTTATCAATGTGTTTAGGATTTGCAAAGCATCCATTCCCAACAAAATCAGGATCCTGTGGCACCGTCGTTAGAAATGCTGATCTCAAAGTCGTCGATCCTGAAACGGGTTCTTCACTTTCCCACAATCAACCCGGAGAAATTTGCATCCGGGGTTCTCAAATTATGAAAGGTTATTTGAACGATGAAGACGCGACAGCGGCAACCATAGATGTCGAGGGCTGGCTTCACACCGGCGACATTGGTTATGTTGATGACGACGACGAAGTTTTTATCGTTGATAGAGTCAAGGAAATCATCAAATACAAAGGCTTCCAGGTGCCGCCGGCGGAGCTTGAGTCCCTCCTTATAAACCACCCATCTATTGCCGATGCTGCTGTTGTTCCGTAAGTTTAATTTTTAAGATTTTAAATTTAATTAGCTGTTATGACTGGCAAAAAAGGACATGAAATCTCCAAAGATTTAAAATTACTCAAGCACATTTCATTTATGAAAATAAATTGTTAGTTTGAATAAGTTGCGAAGCTAGGAATGAAAAGTAAGTCGAGGGTTAAAATGTTAAGAAAGTAAAATTAGTATACTAAAGTTTTAGGAATAAGTTTTAAATTATGGGGTAAATGCTCAATTTTCAAAATTAGAGGATAAATTATTAAAATAACTAAAATTGGTTAGTCAAATTTTTTCAAACAAATTATAACTGAGGGGTTAAATGCTCATTTTTTAGAGAGAGAGGAGTCAAAGATTGTGAGTGTGTGTGTGTGTGTGAGATCCATATTATAAATATTTATATTTAAAGTCCAAAAGTTTTGCGGACAGTCCCTTCTAGTCCAGTTGTAATTTCATTCCTAGTTTGATAATTTACCTAATTGTTAGTATTATCATAAACTAATAATAATTTTAAAATCAGTAGAACTAATTTTTGGGGTTTATAGGTAAAATATAATAATTGATGAAGTTGGGCATGCTAATGTGTATACAGGCAAAAAGATGAAGTTGCTGGAGAAGTTGCTGTTGCTTTTGTTGTGCGTTCAAATGGTTTTGAACTGACAGAAGAAGCTGTGAAAGAATATATAGCTAAACAGGTGGTGTTTTACAAGAGACTGCACAAGGTTTATTTTGTTCATGCAATTCCCAAGTCTCCTTCTGGTAAGATTTTGAGAAAAGATCTGAGAGCCAAATTGGCCGCACCCACTTCCATGCCCTAATGTGTTTTTGGCACAACACAACTTCAAATGCTCATCATCATCGTCATGCATAATGTCATTGTTCCCTTTAATCCTTCTTTTTCTTTTGTGTTTTGCTTTGATGCTTGTTTTCCCCAAATATTCATGTAATAAATTTTAATTTATATTAATCGAAATCTTAGTTATTCTTTGAATTTCTTTTTCATGTCACTCTCATTATAACGCAATCTAAATTGAATAATCAATTAATGCATTTTAACCAACCATGTTTTGTGCAAAAAAACTTAAATCTTCGTTGATGCCAAAATCTTTACTATATTAATATGCCTATAAATAAATGTTGAAACCTTAATCAATAAATACCACTTGCATAACATACTCAAAATACTACAAGATCCAATGGCAAAGTAATCAACCTACTCTTGGAAGACTTCCTTACAAATTATTATTTTGGTCCTTTTTCTTTTTTTTCCCACAGAATTAATACTACTATTCTTTATCTTCTTATCCCTGTTACTTTATTTATAAACTCCATGCTGGGTAAATACAAATTATAAGGTTGTAATTTCATCACTGTCATCTCTCTCCAAATGCTAACAAAGTAATATTAGAATAACATAATTAGAGGCATGAAATCTTAGGTAGTTGATTACAATTTAAGTTTTAATCCTACACTGAGAGACTAGTTAAACATAATGATAGAGAAAAAAAAAAGTTCATGAATGTCAATGAATTATGATTTTCAGATAACATCCACTAATAAATTTTCTCTAACTACGAATAAGGGATAAAAGGCCGACAATCATCCAAATTAAGGCACACACTTAAACTATTACTTTAGTTTTCAAACACAATATGAGGATTAGTATTTTCTAAGGAAGGAAGATGTGGAAGCTCACTCGTAGATTTGGATTGTCTCTTTGACAAAATGTGTACTTTGTGCATCAACATTTTCTTTAAACAAAGTTGATGTCGAGGAATCTCACTCGCTACGATCTGATCAAGCAACATCACTAGCATATCAGGAATAGTTTTAGTTCTCTAAAGATTGCCTTCACCTCGTTGGTCTAATAAACTCTACTTATTTTTTATCATGATGTCAACGATTGAACTTGTACTTCCTGCACTTTTTCCACCAGTTGCCCCAAAAATATATAATTCAGACATAAACTTAGGAAGTTCAAACTGTTAAGATATGTTTTAAAAGTTATTCGTATTATTAATTTTAGAGATATTTTATGCTGTATAAGTATATAATTTTATTACTGTTATTAATAAAAAATAATTTTTTATTCATAAATATAAGTTATTTTTTTTATTTTGTCATGTATTAAAATAAAGTATATTTGTCAATTATTTAAATAATTTATTTAATTATTAAATAATCTTATTAAAATTATTCTCTACATAGGTAATTTTGAATTGGCAATAATATCTCATAGCAAGTATACTGAATATTTTTAATGAATAATATAAAATAATATTAGTACATATTATTTCCTGAGGTCTCAACAACTTCGAACCTATTTCTTGACGTCTTAATAACTTTGAGAATTCAAGGGTTCAATATTTTGACAAAGATCTTTAGAATTCAATTCGATCAAAAATTCAAGGATAGTAACGATTATAATCCTTAAAATTTAACTACCTATTACAAGGCAATTACAAACTATGAGGAAACTACTCATTGTTGGAATTGCCCAATAGTAAAAAGTAGATAAACAACTGTCAAATAATTGAAAACAATTAAAAAGGAGTCTCAAAAGGAAGAATACACTTATAAAAAGGGTAAGAAATATTATCTTGTGGTTGTTATTGTGTCACTTTAATTTTTAAATACTAATTCTCTATTCTAATTTAAACATCGAAGAGTTTTTGTAAGGAAAGTCTGTATCTCTAATTTGTCATTATTTTATAGTAAAAACTTAAAGAGTTCAGAAAGAGATTTGTGAGTTGGCATTGAACAAAAATTTAGTGTCAATAGTTGGCATCATTTGTAGGAAATTTAAATGAAAAGCCCATTCAAAAAAGGAAAATGTAATCTTAAGAAAAGAAAAGATAGAGAAAATTCTAAACTAAATGGCTGTGTAATTACATCAGGATGAGGAAGTAAGTTTGAACAATTATTCCCCTGTAGGAAGAGATTATGTGATAAAAGAATCAAGGCCTGATGAACATTAATCAATGGAAATAGAAAGGCAAATATAAATCATGAAAGAGATGATGATGAAAGTTTGGTAAAAAATGGTTCATCAATTAAATAGAATTGTTAGAGTAGCATGACTTGAAAAATCAAGGAATGAAATGGTCGTAAGTTCACATAAACTTGAAATGGAAAATTGTCAACTTAAGAGGTTTATTATAGTACAAAAAGGAAAAAAAAAGTTTGAAGATGAGAGAAAGAAACTTTAGTAAGAGACCAAAAATTTACCTTCATAGATACTTAAGGAAGGTGAACAAATGTCTGAAACAAAAGGAAATGAAAATGAAGTAGTTAATTTTGATGGAAATATTGAATCCAAAAAGGATCCAAAAAGTCACATGAGGTCAGTTAGTAAAAAGGGAATAAGGATGACACAAAAAATGGGAGAGACAGAGGTACTTATTCAAAGAACTAAAACGATTGAAAAAAGAGATGAAAGAATTGAAAAAAGATCGGAAGCAAGAAAGGTAGACATAATACCAACATTGCACATTGACAAATACATGGAGTTGATGCATATTTTGTGTCATCCTTTCTCCTTGACACTAGAAGGGAAAATTCAAGTGTGGTATAAGAACTTGCCATCGAAAAGTATCAAGTCATTTAATTAATTGTGTTATGAATTTGCCAAAGATTCAAGAAGGCCAATATACCATCAAAAGATCCCGTTTGTTTGAGGATGATCAAACAAAATAGAAATGAAAGTTTGACAAGATAGCATGCAAAAATGTTAAAAGTAAGGGCATATATAATTTGCTAATTGTTACGAAGGGTTTCAGAAAGGGAGTTAAAATGGGAGATTTTTGGTATTAGATGAAAAAGTGGCACAAGACAATACATAAGATAGCCTTTCAAAAAGCCGAAGAAGCAATATTGATTGAGGAAAAAGCAGTTGATATAAAGGAAGAAGAATGAGAGAGAATCATGGCTTTGTGAAGCAAGGCATAGATCATAAAATCTATAACAATTTGTATTTATTTACGAGATACCTATATTAGAAGAATTTACAACCTTGAAGAGGACAATCACGAAGGAAAAATTTCAATCACAGGTTGTGAGATAAAAGACATAAAAAAAGTGAAAGAATATAAGGCCCTTTACAATTAGAAAATCAAGAATGCGATCGAGAACAAAGGGTATCGATAATAACTAATTAAAAGATGCTAAAATCAATAAAGATGCCAATTAATAAAATGGATCAAAGCAAATATTGTGCCTTTTATCAAAGTCATGGACATAATACCAAGGAGTGCATAGAGCTCAGTAAATAAGTGAAAATGTTGGTTAAAAATAATTATCTACAAAACTTTGTGGAGATGAGAGTTGATAAAGATAGGAAACTTGCAGTCTTGATGAAACAGTAAATGATGACTATAGCAGGAGAACTAACATTGGCGAAAGACTTAAATAGGTCTCAAGAAAACTACTCACGATATGCGAATAAGAAATCAAGAACAAGTAGAGTCCTGATTATATTAATCGAGAAAGACACCAGTTGGGCAAATTATCCATATGATGCTTTAGTAATTATACTAAGCATAACATCAAGAATAGTAAATCGAGTGTTCGTGGATCCAATAAGCTTGGAAAATATTCTATTTAAGGATACTTTGCAGGAATTAAGGATAGAGAAATTAGTGTCAGAAAAGGTGCATATTTCATTGACTGGGTTTGGTGATGGATATGTAACACCTATTGAAAAACTTCGATTACTTGTTACATTGAAAGATGCACATAATATAAAAGTGTTAATGGTTGATTTTTTCAATGGTCGAAATTCAATAAGACATCTTAGCAGATAAACTAATGAGATAATTAGCAGGTTAATCAAGTAATTGAATTGGTCACATTTGAATATAAAAGCTAGAAGACCAAAGAGTTTCAAGTATTGAATATCTTCAACATTAGAAACTAGAGGACTCTTATTTCTTAAAATCCCGACAACTCCAAACCTATTTTTTAATGTTTCGATAAACTCAAAAAGTTCATGAGTATCTGAAAAATAAAACAAATAGAGAAAAGTTGGCTATTAGAATCGAACCGATGA
Organism: Swietenia macrophylla; assembly: GCA_032401905.1. Classification (NCBI taxonomy): domain Eukaryota; kingdom Viridiplantae; phylum Streptophyta; class Magnoliopsida; order Sapindales; family Meliaceae; genus Swietenia; species Swietenia macrophylla. The sequence goes on from CP135571.1 coordinate 8,879,947, forward strand.
CCATTGCATTACAAATGAAGAATTGATCAAAACACTATATTTAATATTTTGACAAAAATCCCTAAAATTTAATTCGACTGAGAACCCAAGGATAGTAACCGTTAGAATCTTTAAAATCTAATTGCCTACCATATGAAAACTGTACACTATAACAAAATTGTTCATTAAGTAGTGAGAAGTAGTTAAATAATTATCGAGTAATAGGAAGCAGTTAAACAATTGTATAGTAATGGAAAACAACTAAAAGGAAGTCTATAAAAAGAAGAAGATGCTTTCAAAAAATGTAAGAAAAATTATCTTAAGGGTTATTATTTTGTTACTTTAATTTTTAAACACCTATTTTCTATTCTAACCTAAGTATTAGAGAGTTTTTGCTAAGAAAACTAGCATCTTTGATTTGTGATTGTTTTGCAGTCAAAATTTGAAAAGTTCAAGAAAAGATTTACAAGTTGCCATTAAGCAAAAATTTGGTTTCAACATATGTAATGATGATAATCATGTAGTATGAATTAATAGTTAGAGAATTATTTTTTAAACATTACCAATTAACAATAAATCATATAGTAATTTATGTAGTCAGTAATTTGTCATATAATTATATTAGTATGCAATATAATTTTTTGACCTCAGACATCATTGTTAGGTTATGCCTTATAGGTCACTCGTGTTATCGATTTCAATGATACTTTTTGTTTTGTATATACATTATGTATTAATAAAAGAACTATTCATAAATATATGTTATTTTCTTTATTTAATCATGAATATAAATAAAGTATATTTGTGAATTATTCAGATAATTTATTTTATAATTAAATAATATTATCAAAGTTATTTCTTACAGAAGTAACATAGACTGGACAACGATATTGCATATTAGACATATTGAATATTTTCAGTAAATATCATGAAATGATATTAGTGCGGTAACATAATTGTCATGTTTTTAGGACATTAGTATGTAATAAATAGTTAAAGAACTATTTATTAAAACATGACCACACAACGATAAATCACATGGTATTGTATGTAGCCAATGATTTATTATATAATTATACAAGTATGTGATGTTGTCATTTGACTTAAGACATCATTGACGAATCTAGTATAGATGCATGTGGTTCACATAGTGAATAAATATGAGACTAGTCATGTATTGTATGATAAAACTAGTTTGGTCGAGTATTATTTACATTTAGAAATGTGTTATGGTCAAGACAAAATCTATTGATTGAATACATATTCGATCAGAGTTTTTGTTGACTCAATCTAAATTCAAGTTTTTAAATGAACATCGATAAATAGCTGAAAAAGTAAATATGTGGCGAAGTGATCAAATGTCACATGAAGAAGTTCATAGTGACAGGTTCAGCTCATATAAATCGATAGTTCGTGATTTTATCAGTAAACGATTTTGACATACTATGGACACTAAATCGATTGACATTAGACAATAGAATAACTTTACCCACACAGTATGTACACTTAAGATGGGAATTAACGAAGTATAATTTTATTATAGATTAAAGATTATAGTATATTAATAGATGTTAACAATAGTCGTTAATAATTGAATAGTTTAGTAAACCTGAAAAATTTGAAATAAATTCACGATTATTCCACAATAAATCTACATAGTCATACTAATAACCAAAAGTAATGAAAAGTATTTGAGAGCAATAATATTATCATGAACAAAAGCTAACATCGTTGATATTATATTTAAGCTAAAATAAATATATAATAGTTATATATATTTATGAATTTTTTAAAGTGTTTAAAAAATTTTTCTTAGTTTTACATGAAAATTTAATTTAAAGTAAATTATATGGTCAAATTGATAATATTGATTATCTAAGGATTAGATAAAAATATATAATTATGTAATAATTACACATTGGCTCAATGTATATATACTTAATTTCAATTTAGTTACAAGTTAGTCGAGTATTTATATTTAAGTCCAAGTACTTAAATGTATGAAAATAAAAACCATTAGATGATTACCTGTTTGTCGATGCCACCTTTACACCTTTATTAAAATGCAAAGGTGAGATTGGAAAAACATGGATAATTATTTAAGAATATAGGTGTGTGTTGTTTGACCAATTAAATTAAATTTTGACTTGGAAAACAAACAAAGCCATGGAAACCCATTCTTCTTCCTCCTTGTTTGGCCAACATTGCTTCTTAAGCCCTTAGTGGTATAAATTATGGGGATTTCACACACTCGAAGGTTCCTCTATTATCCCACATCATCCAAGTAAGCAAACTCATCAATAATTTGCCATAATATATATATATATATATATATATATATATATATATATGAGATATATGTACATGTGGCATTTCATGTATTTGTGAAAATGCTTTAATGAATACATATTTTGATTTAATGCATATTATAAGTATTTCAATCTAACAATAATAATTGAATATAATTTCGATGCATATAGTTCATATAGTATGTAAGTACGAGAATAATTACGTCTTATATATTAAAACTAATTTGGTCATGTATTGTTTACTAGTGAAAATGAATAATGGTAAAGACGATATCTGTAAGATCAGAGTTTTTATAAACTCAATCAAGATTTGAGTTTTTAAACTAACATTGATAAATAGTAGAAACAATAAATCTTTAGTCAAAGTGCATTAAATATCATATGAAAGAGTTCATAATGACGAGTTTAGCACATATTGATCAGTGATTTGTATTTATATAGATATAGAATTTTGACACACCATAAATCTTTACTTGATTAGGATAAGACAACGGAAGAATATTATCCATATAGTACATACAACTGAGATAAGGTTTGATGAAGTACTATTTCATTATGGTTTAGAGTATATGGCATATTATTAAATATTAACCATAGTCATTGAACTTTCGAAATGTTTGGTATCTGAACAAATTAGAACAAGTTCACTACTATTCAACAATGAACCTATATAATTATACCAATAACTAAAATGGTGAGAAGTATATTCTAAAAAGAGAAAATATTATCAATAAAAAAGTTAATACCTTTAAAATAATATATTAGCCGAAACAAATATATATAATTATATATTTTTGTGATCTTTTAAAGTGATTAAGAATTTTTATAACTTTTTATTTTTATGTAATTTAATATAAATTATATAGAATTTTTAATAATATAGATTATTAAAGAACTTAAATACAAATTATCAATTATTAAATAATTATAATCAAACTCTTAAAATTATACTTAATTATTTATTCAATAATTAAATAAATATAATTATATAAAAATATAAGGACCATAGTGTAATAAATAATAATTATTAGATAATTTTATCAATTTTTCAAGTGATGAAAAATTGAAAAACCTAGTTCTCCTCCCAAAATTCGGCCAAAAAATAGAATCCCCTTAATGGTGTAGATTATAAAGATTTTATCGTATTCGAGATTTTCTTGGTCACCCTATCAAGTGAACAGTTTATGTTATGAATTTTTATGATTGTTACATGTTTTGCCACGTAATCTTCTTTTACAGACGACATCTCTTGTACACATTCTATAGTCACCCAATCTTCATCAGTAAATGCTTTAGGAAAATAGCAAAAGTCTTCATCAATTAGTTCTAGTTTGATAAGGGGGTCACTGTCTGAACATTCTTCTATCAACTTGATTTGATGAGGCAATTCCTTTATAGAGGCTTCAAAATAGTTAGTGGAAAAGTGTTACTGATCCGATTAGAACCATAATTTAAGGGGCATATAGTAACGTATCATTACTAGAGTCTGTGGAAATATAAAATCCTTAATCATATGCTGTGGAGGGAGGAGACGTTCTAGCCATTCTCTTGAAATTTAGTCCAAGTTGCATCAGTGGATTTATATGTGGTTTGAGGAGGTTGTGGTTGACATCATTCAGCGAATTACTGGAAATATTTTTTAGCTGGTAAGTGCAGAATAATTTCTAATGTAGAACTTACTAAAGTCGATTAGGGACATATTTTCCCAGAGGTGAAACTTGTTAAATTTGCTTCGTGGTCCCTGAGTAAACTGAATGTTGCTTATGATCTCTTTGGCTTCTACACTTTTTGTGGTGGGAGACTTAGTCACCTCCTGTTATGTATGTATGAAAATTTAGCAACCTCTTCTTTGCCTATATCTGCCTTTTCCTTTAATGGCAACATTTGCAGTTTGAATCTGGGTTTGCAAATGCCAATGTGTGTTTATGTATTTGATTACTTTCAATAGGGAATCTAGTAATTAGGTACCAGTTTGGTTTCCTTGACATAGTCTTTTATGCTATCTGCTGCACTATGATTTCCATTATTTTAATTGATTAAGATTATGCTTTAACACCTCATGCTGGGGGGAATCTTGACTGAGACTGAGCTATCATTATTTGCCCCTACTTATCATCACTTCACTTGACATTCAAAAATTTTGGCTTAGGGAGAACTTATTGGTCAATAGAATACTGAAATAAGGTTGGTCTGGTGCCACTTGTTTATATATTATGCGGATTAACATGGATCTGTCTTGTGCAGGGGTTTTGCGAGCCATATTAACTGATCAAAATAAGTTGATTTATGTTGTTGGGGGAGTGACTGCTCTGGCAGCAGGGATTTACACAACTAGGTAACAATTAAAATTCTCAATTGTAGATTCCCATCTGCATCTTTTTATATGTACATGCGGGATTTTCCATTGAAGCCAGGGAAATCTTATGGTGTTTTCAATGGTCTCAGTGTTTTTGTGTCAAATGAATAGTTGGTGGACGGGCTGTTGTTCGTAACATCATTCAACATGTGGAGAGGGCTGTCTAGAAATGTTGTCATTTTCCTGTGAAGTTTGTCTAAAGATTTTTACCTCTGATTTGCAACTGAACTGTATAAGGGAGGAAACCTGGCAATTATGCGTGCACCTGTGGTGTAATGGGCGTGGCTGATAGTTGTGAGAAACTTATCCTTCACTATTGTAAATTCTATCTTGTGTTTATACCATATTTTGTTGCTTTGCAATCTTAGGATAATGGGAGTGGTCTCAGGCCGGAGATGACTTTCAGTGTGATAGACAAATTTTGTAATATTTTGGTTTGTTAGCCTTTAATGCCTCAGTGGGCATCAATTCTTCAGACATCTTGAGCTTTTTAACCACAATTTGATGTTTGCTCAGCTACTCAAACTGTACTTTTACTACATAGCTTGTTCAACTAGAATTCTAGTATACTCAGGCTGCAGATTGTGTTTCCTGATTTGTATTTTATTATCTTATAGATGCTTTATATATATGAAGAGATATCTAGTAGCTTATACATGTCTCATTTCTCCTCTACAGAGAAGGTGCAAGGGTGATATGGGGATATGTGGATAGCATATTGGGGCAACCTTCACTAATAAGAGAGTCATCTAGAGGAAAATATCCTTGGTCAGGCTTGTTTTCCCGTGCCTTGAGCTCTTGATCTCTTGGTGGTAACAGAGAGTTGGCTGCAAAAAATGGGAATGGGTTTGGTGATGTGATTTTACACCCATCTCTTCAGAAAAGAATTGTACAGCTGACTGTAGCAACTGCAAATACAAAAACACACAAGGCTCCGTTTCGGAACATGCTCTTTTATGGCCCTCCAGGAACAGGGAAAACAATGGCAGCTAGAGAGCCGGTACGTGAATCTGTAAGATTGTACTCCTTTATGCTTTCGCTTGAAAGTTCGATTTTGTGTGTGTGCGCGTGCATGTGTGGGACTTCTTGTTGAGATGTCCTCTTCTCTTTCTTCCCCTTTCTCAGCTAATTCACCCAATAGTGGAGAATGGGAGGTTGAAAATTTGGTTTACCAACACATGTTTTGCTTGTTTTCATTGCTTTTTCCACTCTGCAATCAGCCTGATAGCTTTCAAGTAGGAGAAAATTATTGACTTTTGCTGGGGTGTTTGGTTTCATCTGTTGTCATATCATAATGAATGCAACTCATGAAGAAATTGCTAGCTCCGTTTTCTTCCTTTTCTGATTCTTAATCTTCATACAGGGTTTAGATTATGCATTGATGAGGGGTGGAGATGTTGCTCCTCTGGGATCACAAGCTGTTACCAAGATTCATCAATTGTTTGATTGGGCTAAGAAGTCTACGAGGGGTTTATTGCTTTTCGTTGATAAAGCAGATGCATTTTTGTGCAAGTGATACAATTTATTTGATTGTCTAAAGATAAAACTGTGATAAAACTAGCGAAGAAATCTGTGTATTCCAGTATAAATGATGGTGGGGAATGCCAGGAGCATGGCTTGACCTTGGCCAAAATTCTTCAAAATGTTAGAATGGTCTTTGATTTGTTAGGTGCCACCATCTTAATCTCTTCGCCTTCCAATCTTGCACCATAGTGTTGGACTTCTTTAATGAAGGTCAGCCAAAAGCCAAGTGTCACGTTATGAATTTTCCCTCTCATTAGCACATACTATTACAATGTAAAATCTAGTTGTGATTGTACTTTAGACTGGGAGTTGCTTAAATGCCACCCATGTGTGGAGAATTGCTAATAGTAACAAAAGTGGAAAAATGAACCTCTTATTCTCTGTGAAGTATGTTCTTTTTCTGTTCCTCTGAGGTTGGGTTTGTTGTCCAACAAATAACTTGTGTGTGTTTTTTTCAGCATTTGAAATCTGAGTTGAAAAGAATTAGTATGAAGAAATATAATATAATTCCGAAATGGAAAACTATTCTGCAATTTGTTTTACTGTTGAGAACAATTGGACTCATTGAACAAATTAGAATTCTTCAAACGCCATTGAAACTAAATACACTTATTTGGAGCGCCCTTGAATAAAAAACCCAATGATTTTTATCTATCTAAATCTCAGTTTCGAAGTGAGTCTTAAGTTTTATTATACTGAAATTGATGTTTCTGAGACATTATCATACACGCAAATCTTCCATATAAATAAGAACTTTTGTTCCTTGTGGTTGGGTGGTAACCCTGAAAGAGGACTGATTTAATAGATTTAACATTTTGGAGGCGGAACAAAACCTACATGAGTGAAGTTCAAAGAAGTGCACTCAATGCACTTCTCTTCCGCACAGGCGACCATCAAAGGATATAGTGCCTGCACTTGCAACTAACCGTCCCGGTGATCTTGATTCAGCAGTGACAGACCGAATTGACGAAGTCCTGGAATTCCCTTTGCCCAGAAAGGAAGAATGCTTCAAGCTGATAAAGCTCTATCTCGACAAGTATATTGCTCAAGCAGGATCAAGGAAACCTGGTTTGTTCCACAGTTTGTTCAAAGGAGAACAGCAAAAGATAGAGATTTAAGGGCTTGACTGATGATATCTTAATGGAGGCAGCAGCTAAAACTGAGGGATTTTCTGGAAGAGAAATTGCAAAATTAATGGCAAGTGTCCAAGCAGCTGTTTATGGAAGTGATAATTGTGTGCTTGATCCAATCCTGTTCCGTGATGTTGTAGATTATTAAGTAGCAGAGCGTCAGCAGAGAATAAAACTTGCTGCTGCAGGTGGAGGAAGCAGCGATTGACAGATTTGACGAGTCATTCTTATTTTTATCAGGTAGTCTTTTACCTGGGAGATAAAAGGAATAGATTGATGACAGTCTCTTCATTGTGCTATCGCCTTAGCTGTTTTAGAATAGCCCTGTATCTTTTTGTTATGGGCATCACATTGTTAACGAACTTTGCTGTAATTTTTTTTTTTTTTGGTTGTTGGTTAGATCATCATGTTGTTATCTTCATCTCTGGCCTGTTTCTGTGGGGGAATTTTTGTTCTCTATTTTAACCGCGCTGATGATTTTTGTTGAGTAATTTATTAGAGGTATACTAATGAAATGGGCTTTCGCCATTCACAAAGTCTGTTCTCTTTGTGTCTTGAATGTTCTTGTTTCTTTCCCTTCGTCTCTTTGCCCTGTCGCTGCTGTGTTTAAGAGTATTATCATAATGTAAATTTGAACTAACCTTAACCCGGCATCATGCCTATTGCTTCTGTAGAACATCTTGTATTAATGCTTGTCAGAAATGGAATTATTGAACAAGATTGAGATTTTACCGGAAAATGAAGTTTTAAATTTGCCCTCTTTCCCATCTTTTTTTTTCCTTTTGTTTCTGAAAAAAGATATTTGGAACTGCTTACCCATATAAGAAGATTGAAATGAATGAAATAATAGTAAATTTATTTATTTACTTATTTTTTTCCCTTTTTTATGTCGTAGTTATAGTGAATTGATAACATCTGTGCATTATGAACAACATTTATTTGAACTCTCCTTAGAATCCAGATTCTAATAACCATGTATCTTAAATACCCAACTCTTTGTTATTTTGGCTTGAATAATTTTAATATAAGAAAAAAATTAAAAAAAATTTATTTTATATAATTTTTTATAATAATTTTTTAACGCTTAAATTATTATACTTTTAATAATTAAAATTAAAATATAATATATATTAATTATAATATATTAATTATACAAATTAAATTTAATATTAATAATTTAAAATACATTAATTTAACGATTAAAAAATGATATAAAAAATTTAACAGATTCTTAATTCTTCCCATTTAATTTATAATAAAATACTAAATAAATTCTTGACGAGGATATTCAAATTTTAATTTTCTTTTTTTTTTTTAATTTCGCTTGTAATAAAACACAAATCTTTGTTCATTAAATTATTAAAATTTAAAGCTACAATATTATATTTATCAGCTCATCAATTCTCTCTATCTTTGAATAGCGAGAAGATTACCAACTCAAAATTTATATAACTACTCAAGTAAAAACTTAAATCAAGATATCCAACCATTTTGTTTTATGCACGACGTTAATTAATGCTATTGCTACCGTAATATAATCAATGCCCGAACCTGACATCAACACCCTGAGGCTTTGGGCATTTGCACACTCGTGCAATGAATTGACGCCTAGAATTCAATCAGAAAGTCAATTTAGAGACTGGATATAAGTAGAAATGAGGCCCGAAGCAGAGCTATTCACTGCAGCATCACATAAAGCATTAAAAAAAAAAAAAAGGACCAATCGAAGTACAATTTCAGAAAAGCTTTGATGCATAACAAATACTTATTTTGCCAAATATTAAACAAGGGTATAATCAGCACATTTGATTCGCAACTGGAGAGTACAAGAGGCTTGAAACAAGGGAACAATCAACAAATAAGTAATTCACATTTATCGCCCACCAACAGTCAAAGAAGACGGATACCGTACCATCATATTGTATTGAGATCCAATTCCTAATGATGGTGATCCTGAACATAGCGTAGGCCACAATACTTGCACACAGCCGGCTCCTTTAAGTCGAGGCATATGAACTCAATTGGGTGTCCAAGTGCAGGATTGCTGTCTATGATCGCAAAAAACCCAAAGAAAACAAAATTTTAGTGAGCAAGAACAACATGTACACTCCATACATAAATGGTATATCGATGTTTAAATAACTCATATCAAAAGATCAAAAATAAATACCTCGTTTAAAAGTGTAATGGTAATAGATAGCATAGAAACAAACTAACCTCCTTCACAAGCCACAATCCGTCCTTCAACCTTAATTGGTGGAACTTCGTTGATCAACTCCATAGGTGATTTTTTGCTAACATCCTATTAAGAAAAGCTAAAGCTAATCAGTTAAAATTTTACCTGTAATTAGTATGATCCCAGTCCCTACCAAAACTGAATCACCTCAGGATAAAACAGAAAAGAATTACAGACAATTGGCCCTCGATGTCATATCTTCGATCGCACAAAAAAAAAATATATATCATACAGGCTATTACTTTATAATCATAAATTAGAACTATCCATTTGTCATGTGTTGTACATATCTTTACAGCCAAATAAAAAGAAGTTAGCATAACTTTATAAGAAGCCTGGAAAATGATAATTTATGGAGAAAGTATTTGATGCTTCTATTAATTAATTCTAAACGATGGATATAGTAGTGCCTTTTTTGGTAAAAGCATAGCAGTGTCTAAAATGGTACATGTTTATGTAACATTATATTACTTGGAGCTATTACAAATGAAAGAATTATTTAAAATGTATATTTTAAAAGGTTCCAAAAACATGAAGAGTAAGTAGTTATTAGAGAATACAAACTGTGACCCATGAACGATGTGAGTTCCTCATCAAATAAAATTTTTTACGAGTTATTGAATATTACAATAAGTATTAATGGGGTTATATTGTACCTTAAAGAAGAAACAGTTAATCAATGCATTTAGCAGCGTAATACAAATAGGAAAAGAGATAACTGCTATGAAACATATAAAGCATTAAATATGAAATTAATATTGCAAACAAAGCTTTCAACTCATGTTCTGGCCATTGAAATTGGAAGTCACAGAAAAGTGAAATTAATACCGAGGATTATTACGGGAGAAAAATGAAGCATGGCACTAATAATTCCCTCATTCACAGCAAATCTTCCGAATCTAAATGGAACAGCACTAAGAATTCTCTCCAAATTCACAGTGAATCTTCCAAATCATTACATGAGCTGCAATCTTTAGAAGTTTACCTATCTTTCATGGGCAAACACATAACTATAACATCATCAAATCCACCTGATGCATTATAGTAAATTTCTAAGAGTATCCTGCATTCCCAGTTATCTTAGTATTTGGTCACTTGAGTAACAGTCTCGAATATAACACAACGAAGTCCATGTACAAATTTTTCATCAACTTCAATAACTCAATTACAAAATTTGATCACTATTAGTTCTTCTTTGAAACATGCAGAGAATGATAATTCTCATAGAGAATTAACTAAGCATGTACAGTGCTGTGAAATATTCTCTCTAAGGAAACAAACAGGAGTGAAAAAATAGGGATGACTACAACGTCATATCTACATGAAAATGAAATCACAAATAAACTAGCAGCAGCTAGGACAACACATTAAAGCAGTAAAAAGAAGCCATCTCTCTCTTTTTCTAAGATACTTCTACAAGTATAAATACAAGACTTACACATATATGCACATAACTATGCTGAAAATTTCATCTTTTAACACAAGTAAGATTTGTCATGGACTTGAGAAATAAGTTTTGTATGATTGTTTAGCAGGTCCCTATTAGCTTCCAGTAATGGATAACTTTGAGCCATTGGTTTTAGAAGTTTTTATTACATCAGATGAACCCCTATATTCATAGACAGCCAGCACATGGACTGATACCCATTCTAAAAGTCAATATTCTTTCAAACTTAGATTACTCTGTAAGAGTCATTTTTCTGCTAATCCCACCAAAGAACTAAACATGCTTCACCATTCTATATTCACTGTTCTCACTTATCAGTTATCTATAAATTGTTGATCCACACACACATTCTTATGGAATAAAGTTTTCACAATGAGTGCTACTCTGTATGACACAGTCCCTAATCTCCAATCAAATTGAAACTAAGACATATAAGAGCACAAAATGAATTTTTTAATCATTTATTGATGAGGCAAAAAGAATAAAATGTTTTTACGCCTGGTGAAAGTTTATCATAAAACATATATAAACATGTGCACTGCCTTGCATGTTCAGTAAAGGCAATTGATTAGGCCAATGCTCAATAAATTAGTTAAAAAATCTCTGTTACAGTTTCTTAGCTTTACAAAAACAGAAAAGCAGGCATGATATCATTTCTTTTCAATTACAAAAATGAAATTTCATACACGAAAATTATTCCAACAAATTTGGGTTAGGGTTGTGTTTATAAAATAAATGACAAGAAAATTCAGGCCAGCAATCATATAAATGCTTGCTTTTCATATATTAACAGCGCACTGCAAAATTAAAAACTTTCAATTTTTTTAATAAGTAATAATATGTCTATAAATCGCAAAAGCCTACTCTACACAAGTTCACGAAGAGGAAGAAATTGTCAAACCATAATCAGACAATTATGAGAAAACAATTCCACAATCCACGCAATCCAAATCGCAGAAGTTTTTTTTTTTTTTTCCGCAATCAAACTTTGTACAAAAACTTCCTAGTACCAACCAGAAACAAATTTGAAAAAAAAATGTTCCACGGAAAAGATATTACCACAAGTAAATAATCCAATATCCTACAATATGAAAGTAAGAAAGAAAGAAAGTAAATCAGATTTAGAATTTCAGATTGGAAAATTTTCGCACGATCGGTTAATACAAATACCTGCATCCATTTGGCAGTGTGGTTGCTAATTTGACTGGTTACAAGGCTGAGATTTCTAGTTGTTGATGGCAAATTCGACGATTTGATCAGGGTTTTCAGCAGAGACGACGCCATTGCTTCGCGTTTTTTGCTATTGCCAGGAAGGAGAGAGCGAGAAGCTCTTTGTTAAGAGAGAGAGAGAGAGCAGCAAAATGGTAACCTTAACGTAGAAAGTTAAACGGACCCGACGAAGTGACCCGGCCCGTTAAAGGCAGCACGTGCTCATCTTTTGTTTGCCTTGGGCATAAGTATAGTTATAGGCCCAACCCAAGTCAAACGCATAACTTGTACTTTTCCACACGTTTTACGAAAGTTTGATATTATATACTAAAATTTGATTTTTTTTTAAACACCTCCATCTTATTCATAAATACAAATTTAAAAAAAAAATTTTAAAATTAATATAACGCTAATAACAAATATTTATTAAATAAAAATTATTATTATTATTATTATTAATGTAAACAAGAGTGGAGTTAGTAAATACAAATTTAAGTTATATAAAATTAAATTATTTTCTTTTTTATTTTCTGATAGGTTTGATTATATAGTTCAAGAATACGTATAAAATTGAAGTATTTTAATTTTGAAGTTACAACTACTAAGAGTCGGAAAATAAGTAATTTTCAACAAGAGTAGATTCAGCGAAATGATTGTCTACAATGACATTAAATTTTATTAATTAATTTATTTAATTAATTGTAACAATATTAATTATTATTAAACAAAATAATAATATTAATTTTTAAATAATAAAAATAAAATATAAAGTAAAAAAATATAAATTAATACAAAACAATCACATTCTACAACCAACAAGTTACAGTATTAAATTTAATATAATATAATATAATATAATTTGATATAATTTAATACTTTTTCATTTACCAATTGAAAATCAAGAGTTGTTGAATCAAAGACAAAATGATTTCATAAAAAAAAAAAATCTAAATTTTATCCATAAGAAAATTTATTTGACAATAGAATAATCTCCTTATTTTTTTTTCTAAATAAATTAAAACATGGAAAAGAAATCCTAAATAAATAATAAGAACATAAAAATTTAAAACAACTGTAATTAATTGGCAAAAATAAGAGATTGCCCATAATAATTTGTTTCATGTTTGGTCTTACATCATATTCTTCCAGTTAACAAAAACTTGTCCTCAAGTTCTAACAAAAACACAGGGAGAAAAAAATTTGTAGTGCAAGATTAGACCATCTATGGAATTGAACTCGCATTCTATAACCATTAATCTTCCTTAAAACATGGTAATAGCCATATTTTGTCTTTTTTTGGTTGGTTTTATTAGTAATTCTTCTAATAAACTCCAATAGATTTCACCTTTTCCTCCAAGTAATCATCCTTCAGATCATCATCTCCTTCAGTTTTACAATTACATTTTATTCACAAGTACCACTTTAAAAATTTGGGAAAAAATTCTAAAAATAATCTTATTTTAAAATTATTTATGTAAATAATCAACTTCAATTTTTTTACCAACATAGTCAATTTTAAAATTTTGAAATAAAATTATCCTCGCGCATACGTAATGCTAATATAAAATTACTTTTATATATATTACTTCTTTATACTGTGTGTGCGCGCGCGCGTGCGTGTAAGTTAATAAAATAAAACAACTTAAAATTAAGAAAGTTGAACAAATTGAAATTATAATTTTTTCAAACTTGAATTTGGTGTTATAAATAAACTTTTTATTATTTTTAACAGTTATTTATGTTAATTTTATGATTGTAAATATTCAAATTTTGTTTGTATTTAGATAATTTAGTTTCAACCCATAAAAATTTAAGTTTAGTTAGACCACACTCTTCCCCTCTCCTTTTTCATTATTTTACAAAGCTCAGTCACAAGTTCAGTCACATTGCCACTTTTAAATCAATTCCCTACTCATCGATTCACTATTCAAACCCAAGTTTCATCATTGTCAGCATAGTATCTCAATTTGCTAAATTTTGTTTTAGTAAATGATCATCCTTTCCTAATTAGATTCCACCCTCCCGAGGAAACGAATTTTTCATTATTTTCTACGGTAGTTTTACCCTAAAAGTGGTGTAGGTTATGATTTGATAATAGTTTTTCCCTTAAAAAGGTGTTTTCGACTGTTACGATCGTTAATATTAGGGGGCAATGAGGTATTAGAAAAAATTAGGGAAATAAGTGGTTAAGTGAAAAAAAAAAGTACGACAGTAAATGTGTTTTTGCCTAAAAAAAAAATTTAGTTGATTGACTGATAGTTGACCGTCAAATATTTAAATGAATTTTTTTATTCAAAAATTTCATAATATTAAACATATAATAATATGGAATGTTTAGTAATTACATTGATTAAAAAGAAAGAATTTATAAATTAAACCTTAGTGGATTGTGAAATTTTACTGACTAGCTAGTATTTTATTAAATTCTAATATAATTGTATTTGTTACTTGCCATTGCAGACTTTGGTCAATTTCTTTTTATTAAAAATTCAATCTCTTTGAGCATTAAAATTAAATTAATTTAAATAAAATTATAATATACTTCCTAATTTTTAACTATAATTGAGAGTTCGATCACATTATCAATAAATTAGTGTGTTTGCGGGTTAATTAAAATTTTATAATAATCATGATAAAATTTATTTTTAATATTTGAGAAGCAAAATTTTGATGATATGCGAGCTGAATTTTTCCCTCAAATTTGTACAAAACCGAAAGGTAATTTAATTTTTACAGCATCGTTATTTTCATTTAACAGCATTTTTTATAAATTCTAAAGTTGTTATCCAACAGTATTTGTTGATCAGAACAAACTGATTATGAAAAAAAAAAAAAAAAGAAAGAAGCATAAGAATATTTTAGAAGGAGAAAAGGAAGCAGCAAATTTTGATGGCAAAAGATCATAAGACAAAGCATCAGATTGTAATAATAATGAAACATGAAAAACTGCGCCCTCAAAAATGCAGGAGGTGTGAACTTAGTTGTTGATGCAGCAAAGATACATGCAGGCTAACCTAAGCTAACCCTAATTTTGAAATACAAAAATCAGATCAGTAACACTTTTCCATAATAAAGGTCAACAAAATCAGAGAAAAAAAACATCAGAACCAGAAGCAAGAACATGGCAGCAAGCAACACGACATTGCTGATTCTTCTCATGGCAGTACCCATCTCGTCAGCCATGCCTGTCGACATTCCAGTCAAAAGCCAAGACCTTCTTGTCGCAATGGAGGAGATGCAAAAGGCCAACTACTTCACTTTTGTCATGCTCATTAACATGTCGCCAAATGATCAAAACCTCACAGGCAATGTCACCTTCTTGATGCCCAAGGATAACGTACTGTCCAGAACAAATATGCTTCAACAATCTGTCAGCGATTTCTTGCTTCGACATTCAATCCCATCAGCTTTGCTTTTTGAGAACCTTCAGCTTATTCCTTCCGGTTCATTGATTCCCAGTTCTTTGTCACATTACATGCTGGAGATTTCCAACGGTGGGAGGAAGAACTTTTCTCTTAACAATGTTAAAATTACTAGTCCAAATTTATGCACTGCAGGATCTTCAATCCGATGCCATGGCATAGACGGAGTTCTAAGTTTGCAAGAAAATAATACACCTCTACATTCTTCCTCAAACAGCTCGAGCCCAGTTGTTGTGGCTGAACCTCCAACAGCATCGGCGATTCCTTCTCACAGTGACTCTAATCATGCACCGATGGTTGCTCCACAACCATCGGATTCAAGTCCACGGAAGTCTGACTCTTCACGGAGGCTGTGTCATGGAGGATTATTAAACTTGTTATTTACCTTTGCCTTGGTATTCACACTTACCGGAATCTTCAGATTCTGATGAGCTAAGAACTTCAGTAATAGTTTGTGGATTGGTTTGGTTTGGGAAAATTTCAAAAATAACCTTATTTTACTTCATCTTTACCAATATAATCAACCCTAATGTATTCTTACGAAATTAATCATTTTGGACAATTTTGCCCTCTTAAATAATTCATATTCATAATTTTACCCCTCAAAATTTCTTCACCTCACTTTACCTCTCTTTTTCGTTTTTAAACACAAATACGAATTTTGAATTTCAACAATCACAACAACAACAACAACAATAAAAGAGGTTAGTATTACTTTGCATTGTTAAATTTTATTTATTTTATTGATGAATTTAAAATTATTATGTGTGTAATTTAAATAAATCCCAAAATTATTGTTAATTTATACCATGATTGCAAAAAATAATACTTAAAATATACAAATATTATAAAATGTATGTGTAAACTGTTAAAAAAGTGAATAAATCCAAAGATATTGAAATATTTTGAGTGAAAAATTGATTGAAAACGACGGAAGATGCATAAAACAGAGAAAGAACGACGAAGACGACCTGGCGCGTGGGCCCAGGGCAGATGCGTCCCTGGGTCCAAATGCTGTGCACGCGCCCAGTTCAAATTTTAATTTTGAATCGGGCGCGTGCACTGCACTCGCCCGCGCGTGATTCCAAAGCCAAGTCAGCTCTGAACCCACGCGCCCAGGCGCGTTCAGTGCACGTGTCCGATTCGAAACTATGATTTGAACTCGACGCGTGCACTACACGCGCCAGGATTCAAAAATTATGTTTTGAATTGGGCGCGTGCACTGCATTTGGACCCAGGGCGCAATCTGCCCTAGGCCCACGGGTCCACGCGCCAGGAAGTTTTTCTGTTTTGTCTGTTTTGTTAAATTTTATTTTTTTAATTATTATTAATTAATTACATTATTTAATAATTTAAATGTATAAATTTGTATATTATATTTATCTAAATTTTAGTTAAATAATTAAAATAAAAATAATGTTTATATTTTAGGAAATTTTTAAAAAATAATGTAAATTTGTTATTA
>CP135571.1:8906912-9090497 GCA_032401905.1 Swietenia macrophylla
TATATATATATAGAGAGAGAGAGAGAGAGAGAGAGAGAGAGAGAGTTGTGTTATATTCAAACGGTATAAATGTATCACTATATACAAAGACTGAAAAAATGTAAACCCAAAACATTATATCAATTTGGTATAGATAACTTTTAGATTTAAATACTAACATACACATTTATTTAATTAATATAAAATGACATAAATTAAATGTTGTATCAATTCAATAATATCTTTTTTTTTTTTTTTGGATAAAGGGCATCTTCTAGTAATCAAAAAGTAATTTAGTTTAATTAATTTATTTAGCAAAACAAATAATTAATTAAATATTTACCTAACATACGTTCATTAAATATCTATATTATATCAAAATTATACTCTTTATTTAATTTGTTTATTTATTTATAAACTTATTTTCTCACCTCATCAAAGTAGAATAATACTGCAAGGCACAATAACATGAGGTTGGTTTGGCATTAGTGGACTTTCATTTCAGGCCCAAGATAGCAAATTTGAGATCCATACTTAAAGAGTGCTTTTCGCACAAGAAGAAAAATACTTTTGAGAAGTGTCCCTTGATAAAAAGTACTCAATAACTACTACTTTCTCTCAATAATCATTTTGGAAAGCAATTTTCTGCATGAGTATAATTTATGAAATAGGGTGGTCAACATTTTCTCCCCTTTCGCGGCATGAAATGTTTGAAGAGTTCAGAAATTTCTGATTCTGGTGAGCAGGAACAACGAACTCTTCTCATATTCAAGTTTTCTTTCTATTTCTAACCAGTAGTCAATCATCAACAGAGCATCAAATCAAAGCCTTAATTCTTCTTTCTCTAGTTTTCTGCATTTATTTCTTTTTATTTTGTTAATTTATATTCTTTAGTTTGGAATATATTTCATCTCATAATTATACCATTATCAGCAACTAAATACACGCATTAACAAGAAGCAATTTATACGTTATACAAGTGCAAAAAACCATGGCAGAAAAATAACTTATATCTGCAAACAATTTAACTATCTTGTATTTATATTCAAATTCGTCGTGTTAAAATTGAACAGTTGCATAACAGAAAGGATCTTGTAGTAGCAGACACAGCTACAAAATCCTGATCATCCACGTAAATGAGAAACACTAATACAAGTGATCCTTGTCAGACATGAAACATTCAGAACGAAATGCCAGGAAAACCAGTTACCCATTCTCTTGCTGCACCCATCCAAAATTTTCCTAAACTTGATCAAAATTTCTGGTTTTGCCCGAATCAAGCTCAAACGGACAACAAGAAACAGAGCATATCTAGTCAGTCTGTTTACCAGCATATTCAACTCGTTGGAAGAAAGAATTATGAATATAATAAAAGGAATGTCTCTAAAATGATTCAGCTCAATAGAAACGAATGGCCCCTATTATGGGAACTGGAATGAGCCTCCGATTTGGTTTGTACTAGATGGAGGATTGATTGCCACCCAGAGGAGAGAAATGGTGATTGCTATAAGTCCAGACCAGACAAAAACAATGGTCGGTGTCTTCCCTCTTCTTCCCATAAGTCCTTTTGCGAAAGGATAGAGGTGGGCCAAAACCCAGAAACTGAAGAAAACCCCTCCCAGTAAGCGGCTCCATT
Organism: Swietenia macrophylla; assembly: GCA_032401905.1. Classification (NCBI taxonomy): domain Eukaryota; kingdom Viridiplantae; phylum Streptophyta; class Magnoliopsida; order Sapindales; family Meliaceae; genus Swietenia; species Swietenia macrophylla. Next base: position 8,908,528 of record CP135571.1, read on the forward strand.
GCGGTAGAACACTGTAAATTGTTCTGCTAAACCCAACCGCTATTGCAATTAAGTTAACCATCATGATTGTGATTGGTGGTATCATCAGGGATGTCCACTTTACAATGAAGAGGTCAGCAAACTCATCATCAACATCATCACCTGCTGATTTCGATGTCAATGTGAAAGAAATTTCAATTCCTGCAATGACTTTGAGCAACCCCTGAAGCACGGCAGCAAGGTGAGCACTGGTCCCTCCAATCAACCAAAACTGCTCATTCCTCCACCATTCCTCTAACTCAATGCCAGACCATTTAATTTCGAGCAAAGCTAGCAAACATAGAGTCACACTGATGATCAGAAGGTATGTAAGGAAAGTAACATTGAGGGTCTGGACAATGAACTGGCCAGAGAATAGTGAGAGTGCAGGGAGAAAGCAATAGACAATCAGGAAGATGGACGTAAAAGGATAGATCCCAACATTGAGGTATGCTATCCTCTGCAGCAACTTCATTCTTGGGCTAGCAAGTAGGGCATTATTTCGGGAGAAAAAGATCTCAACAGAACCAGTAGCCCACCTTAGGACTTGATGAAGCCTATCTGTCAGATTAATAGGAGCAGTTCCACGGAAGGCATCACGCTTAGTCACACAATAAACTGATTTCCATCCTCTATTGTGCATCCTGTACCCAGTTACCACATCTTCAGTAACAGACCCATAAATCCATCCTACACGCTGTCCCCATTCAGTCTTGTCTTCATACCAGCAAGATATGACACTGATAGCCTCTGCAACAGTTGAAGCATCAAGAAGTTCGCGGGGTATGGTGAGAGCACCAGGTGGGCGTCCATTCTTCACTGCTGGGTGATCTGCAAGGGGACGACCTTGGAACTCTGCCACTGGGATTGAATCAATGAGGAAAGTTGAGTTACCAAACCTCTTAGGGAACAATGAGAGGTTCATCTCGTCATCATCAGAATCACCCATTCTTAGGGCCCGACTCTCTTCCGGGGTGTTTGCAATGGAGGAATGCTTCTTGCTACGGCCAAAGCAGCAGCTGCGACGACCTGGGTGGTGTTCTTTTGCCCGTGGAGGATCAAATCCATAGAGGGCAGTCCTCCTAAAGAGACATCCAGTTCCGACATAAAATGGACCCATAATTCCATCTAGGGCTCGCATATTAACATCAAAGAAAACAGTGTTATGATTAGCATATCGATCAGATGGGTCAATACCCTCAAATCTCTGAGGGAACTGGACATAACAAAGGCGGTCACCTCCTCGATCCAACATGAAGCACATGCCTTCCCTGATTGCTTCAGAGTTGTAAATGTAGTGGTCACAGTCAAGGTTGAGAATAAAGGGGCCATTAGACATAATGGCAGAGGCTCGAACTAGGGCATTCATGGCTCCTGCCTTTTTGTTATGGTCATATCCCGGGCGCTTCTCACGAGAAACATAAACAAGCAGTGGGAGACGAATATCCACATCAGTAAGATCAATGAGCTTTGTATCATCAGCAGTTCCATGCAGTGGTTCATCACTAGGAGGTTTCAACATGACCTGAATCATTAAATGTCTTGAGTTTTAATTAAAAATAAATAAACCAGCATACCACCACAAGCACCTTACTGGCAACTGACTTAAAATAAAACATCAAAAAGTATTTATTTAGCATGCGCATCAATGCAGCCAATATAATTAAACCCTTAAAAATTATGAAAATATTTCAGATTTTCTGAAAAAATACATGCCTGTATTATACCAGCATGGTCACCCTTAGAATGCTCAGGAGCCGGCTGCAACCAAGTTCCTGGCCAATGCGTACCATCAGCCATCCATGTGGCCTTTGAGATCTTCACACTCTCCACAGGTTCATCGTCCCTGTTCTGTCTCTGAAGCTTCATGGCCTTAATTTCTTCCCTAGCATGATAAGCATCAGACCGACGGCGAATAGAGTCAGGTAAACCATTGATCCGGACCTTGAACTCATCATACTCACGCTTAAGTCGTCTACGGTCTTTCACAAAATCTGATCGTACTTTGTTCTTGTAAGGATCCCTCTTCAAATTGAAATAAGATTCTGGATTTCTGGGCTCAATATCATGTTTCCGACAAAATGGAACCCATACGTTAGCAAAGCTTGCTGCTTCTGCCATAGCCTCAAAAGTTAAAAGTGCACCTCCATCATCAGAAACATAACAAGCAAGCTTTTCTACAGGATAATCAGCAGCCAAAATTGACAAGATAGTGTTGGCAGTGACAAGAGGTGGTTCTTTCTCTGGATCTGCAGTAGAGACAAAGATATCTACGCCTGGAAGATCAGATTTTCCAGTGGGATTGTTGGGGCTAGGTGTTTCAAATTTCTCTTTCAATACATTAAGATCTGCAGCACGGTTGACTGGACAGAGCTTGGGGAGTTGGTCAAGAAGCCATGAGAAAGCAAACCAGATTTCACAAACCACTGACATCCCCCAAAGCCAAATTGCATCATTATTTTGGTGCTTCACCCTCCATGCCAAAAACAAGGCAAGAACGGCCATCCGAATAAAAATTAGAAGCCTGTATGCACAAATGCAACAGATCTTTAACATGAAGAGAATGATACAAAGTCTTGATTAAACTTGTATCATGATCTACTAAGCAAGAAAAAGGAAACAAATTTTGCATGCATCTATGGTCATAAAACAAAGTCAAGGTAACCCCCAAAAATTGCAATCCATCCACTCACACATCAAAAAATAAGGCACAAAGATATCTACAAAAACAATGGAACAATAACCATCCAAATGAAAATTAGATGCCTGCAATTACAAATGCAACAGAGAGCAAGACACATTGGTCAAAGAGCAAGGGGATGACAAATAAGTAAATGTTTTTCTTTTGCCATACCTTGTAATGATACAAAACTTTAAATAAAATGAAGGTAACGACATATGAAGCATTTTATAAAATTATAAATATTCAGGATCCATTAAGCAAGAAATGGAGCAAATTTTGGATGCACATATTGTTTATAAAACAAAATCAAGGAAACATGCCCGATCAATCCACTCTACACATCAAATAATAAGGCACAAAACTTTGCCACATAAAATGTGTTAACGTAAACCCACTTGAATCTAAATATTAATATTAACAATAATAAATCACTAAATAAATATTTGAGTGACTAGCATTGACTGCTACAAAAATTTATACAACGAGACATGTACATAACGCTAGAAGATTGTTTACACATTTACTATTTATTTAGTAAAGGGAAAATGTTGTAGTCGTGTTAAGATACATAGTTTCCATGCATTTTATGTCTTATCAACAGTTTATCAATGCAAAGCACAATGGAAAGAAATAGATCTCAGCAACAATTGAAACATAAAGGAAATAAATTTAAAAAAAAAAAGAGAGAGAGATTTACTTGATAGATAGGTTTTGGCATCAGCTAATCCTTCTAGTATTATTTCACCATTATTACAATTATGCCTATGTATGAGGAACATTTAAACAACATTCAATCTGGATATATATTGGTGAAAAAAAATATGACAAAGCGTTCACATTTTTGAACAAGTCATAGCAAATTTGATTTTCATGCAACATATGAAGTCCAAAGCAGAACAATGACATCATGAAACGATCAAGAACAAAGACTATACCGATATGGGCTAATAACAGCAGCAGGAATCTTAATTTTCCGAGTTAGAGGCCTCCAAGGCTTGTTCATCAACTCTTGCGGCTCTACAACTTCATCATCTTTCCCACTTCCAAAATTTCCATCCTTGGGCCATATTGCATTCCCATAACCATAAGTCCCTCTTGTCTCAAACAGCCAACGATTATGATCAAAATCCCCAGTTTGGCTCCTCATCAGCACTGACTTTGTTGACTTCATCAAAGACAACCTCCTCTCCATTTTGGACATCCCAGCTGGTGGAGGAAGTGGCAGTGGCCGCCCGTCATCCACAGCTATCTCGTCTAAATCTGTGTTCTTATATGGCTCCTTACACCCTGGGCAAATCCCTCCCCCAGTTCTCACTGCATCAATATAGCAATCCCTACATATTTTAAAATCACACTCGCAAGGCAGAATATCAATACCACGTTCATCACTCATCACCTTTGCATCACACCCTGGGATTGCACAGGAAGACCCTTTTGCGCCAGCCATCTGAGGATGACTTGCTTCAGATTCAATCACCTTATCCATGAGATGAGCTCGCGTAACACTACTGAAACCACCTGTAAAGAGTGAATTTGACACATATTGCTCCTCAACCTTCCGTGAGATTGATGGATCCATGGGTTGGTTGTCAGGGGTCGGTGGTATGTGCACTGTGTAGTTCATGAAATCACTACTCCCAAGCTCACTATCGAGATCGTCACGTGAGTAGTTAACATAGCGACCCGAAGAAGTTCTCCGGGCAAATGTCACAGTTGGAGGCAGCGGAGGCTTTTGTGAATCCTGAGCATCTGAGGATACCGATAGATTTGATCGGCTACCTTTGAAAGATTTTGACGCCATATTTAAACACTACTTAGAGAATCGCCTTTTAAGTCCTGAAGTTTAAAAAATGCAGAGAGATTCAATATCCATTGATATAAACTCTAGACAACCAATACTATGCATGTCTTGAGCAAAAACCAAACCTACAATTTTAGCCTATCTTTATCTGCTTAAGCGCAAGAGAATAGAAAATCAAATATTAGTAGATTCGTATGATTTCGATATCTCACCAACAGATCATGAAAGAAATATTATTCTGACGACCACTTTTCCGAAAAGCTGAAATCAGTCAAAAATCCGAACATAGAGACAAGAAAACAAACTTTATAACAACAGATCATTCGTAAATGTAACAAATCTCTGTTTAACTGCCCGGAAAATTAGTATTGAAAGAATACACTATCAGATAATCACCATAAAAGCTTAAATAAACTAAATGATAAAAGACACCATAGCATTAAACTCCATCAAATAAGCCCTTTCAACTTCATAAAATTTCATTTTCCCCAATCACCAACCAAAAAACGAAAGCTTTTCGATCTACAATACGTTAATAGAAAAAGATAGAAAAACCCGGAATCCAAACTTCATTTTCTTACACTTCCCATCAAACAAGCAGAGCAACAAAAAAGAAAAACCCAAAAAAACCATGTTACTTCTAAGCGAGAAAAGATCGGAGAATGTCTGAAAGAAGAGTTTTGAGATTATAGTAAAAGGCAAAAAAAAAAAAAAAAAAGGTATGTATACCTTCAATGTAAGAGTATATATAACAAAAGGGGTTATATAACAAAAGAGTATATATTTCAGCCGTTCACAAACCAAACGGCTGGCTGTCACAGTCTGAGTGATTCAAACACTCTTGGTTGATCTCTTCTCCAAGCGTCTTAGAGAAATCAGAGAGACGGTGATAAAGAAAAGACAACAAAAGAATGAGAGAGACTGAGACTTAATCGTGAGCAAGCACCGCTTCTGCATCATGATTCGAAAAGCTTGCTATTATATTTTTAGATTATGAATTGTAATAAAAAATATATAATATAAAATTTGTTGAGAGCTTAAAATTTTGTTCGAAGGACAGAGAAAGAGGGGAATGAGTGGGTTTCGTGGATCGCGAGCTGGTCATGAGTAAAGACCAGACCGGCCACATCTCTATCTCTCATTCTCTATTACTTGCTTGCTTGTTTGCTAGCTCTATGCATTGTTAGCGTTGGAGAGAGCAAAAAAAGTATTTTTTTTTTTTTCGTATTACCAAAGCCAGAAGGAAAGGACGGTTTTAGAGAAATTTAAAATACTTGAGAGGGGTATTTTGGGTTTTTGGGAAAATTGTTAGTGAGACAAAGGAGGTGTTTTTGGTATTTGGAAATTAATGAAAGTGGTAGACATGTCCGAATTTGGTTGACCAACAAATAAAAGACGTAAATGGTATGGGTGACTTATAATCAAATCACTAAGATCATGTTATGCTCTTTCTCATTATTATTTAAAGACATGTTATTGCGATTAATGTGTAAAAATAAAAGCACGCCGGACCCAATAACAATATATGTCTATTAATTATTAATAAACTTATAATAAATAAATAAATATAAACAAAATCGAACTTCTATGTTAATATTGAAAACACAAAAAATTTAGGTAATTGACAGACAATTTTGTTAATAAAGCCATTCAATGAAATTGTGTTAAATTTACTTACAGTGCGCGCAATGGAAGGACACGAAACCCCCGCGTCGACGCATCAAAATGCTAGTTGTTTTCTTGCTGTATTCTCCTCTCTCTCCACGCGGTACTCCCCGTTGGAAGGGCTGTGTTCAACCTTTCGCTTTTGTGCTAACTCTATTAAGATTGGACTTTTTAATCAATTAAATTCCTAAACTACCCTTTCATGTCAGACATTCAAATGTCTAACGTACCCTTAATTGCTACGTCAAATTGCGGAGTGGTCCATTTAAATATCTAAACGCGGGATGGGCGGAGTGATTCGCGAAATGCTTCGCCTGTCTGTCTACTGTGTGTTCTATGCACATCTATGAATACCGCCACACTTCAGTCCCTTAGCTTTCCTTCAAAATGACGGACCCACGTCCTTCGCAGAGCGTGTGATACACGCTCCAATCACAGAGGTGTTGTGCTATGCTGTAGGTCTAAGATCGGGCTCGAATGACGAAGTATTTAATTTATATTTACATAGTATTTTAAAAAATTATAATAATACGTCAAAAATACAAAATAAAAATCAGTAACTTAAAAATTTTACGTAAATACAATTTTTGTGTCGTACGTTACAGCTTTCAATCATTACAAGATACTGATATCATAAAAACATTAAAAAAAAAAAAAATCCTTCAATTGATTGAGTAGAATCAATCTGGGCACCAAGAATTTCATAAAGAATTCAAGAAAAGTAATGAATCCGTTCAACCCAAAAAAAAAAAAAAAGAAAAAGAAAAAGAAAACTTGCGTGGAATTTCAAAGCTATAAAATTAAGCTTAGTTTCGTGATTACATGGTGATGTGCCTTTAATCTTGTGCTATTCTGTTTTTACTTTCTTTTGGGGCTTAAAATTCACTTTTAATATAAAAATTCAAAAGCTAGTTGTATGATGGTGCAAAAAGAAAAATAAAGAAATAAGGAGGACTAATTCTATGAGGTAAGAAGTATGATTGACTTGAGAATCCTTATTTGTAATTATTGGCGCCATTGTACGGTGAATTAGGGAAGAATTTTTGTTCCTGGGGTTTTATCCGACCCCATGTGCTTGATCATGATTTCTACATTGGACGCTACTAGTGCCTAAAACATGCTCCATATGCTTGTCACGTGTGTGCCAAATTTTTTTTCTTTTTTTTTAATATAGATCTATACTACATAATAATAACATTATTATTATTATTATCAAGAAAAAAAATCTTCTTTTTAAGGCAAGGTGTATTGAATTTCGATTTGAGTATAATGTTAAGAATTTAAAAAAAAAATTGGTGAGTTCAAAGGAGATAATAGTCTATTGATTTATTTTTTAATAAATTATTTTTTAATTTTAAAGATATTGGGAAAATTTGTTATTGCCTTTTTTTTTATACGGAAAAAAATAAAAAATAAAAAAAATTGCAAGATTTTTAATAACTCTGCTTCTTAAATTGATAGCATCAGCAGAGTCCCTAGCCTAACCCGGCCAATGCATGCCATACCTGCCACAAAATAACTTTCCTCGTAGAGTCGGTCATAAGAAAATAAACCGGAAAATATTTTTGCTTGGTACAAGTGTTTTGTAAAAAAATTATTACTTAAAAAAATATGATTCCAGGTGCATACTATGTTTTAATTTTATTTACATATCAATTTTCTTAAAAAAATTTAAGATGATGCTCATTTTGGCAAAGCAATTAATAATTTATATTTTTTAAATTTAATCTCGTGTAATAATAATAATAATAATAATAAGCAATGAAGGAGGAGAGTCGGATTTATTTATTTAAAATTTTATCTTCGATTTAGTTTCTTCGAACATGTTCTGGTACGTTCACGCGTGCACGCACGCACATTACCGCCAGGTAGATTTGATTCCCGCTCGGCTCATGCCTCGCACGACTTCTTCTCGCATAAGGAGTCGTTGTGACTTATGGGCCCCGCACTGCCATTGGTGACGGTGATCCTTACGCGGGGAAAAGGGAGTTGTAACATGGACCACCGACTTACGAAATTTTCAAACTTGACCATCATTTTAAATCAAAGTTTAAGCAGTAATTAACTATACTTTATGATATAATATATATATATATATAATATAACATCTAATCTTGAATGATTTGAGGTAGGAAACGCAGGGGTAAATGAGAAAATAATTATGCGACAACGCGAAAGAACAGAGTATGCATGCAAAGAAACAGATGGATACTTACCTGTCATCCACAAGTTACTAATATGAATGAATATAGCAGAATTACAGCTCGTATAAAAGAATAATTTCAAGACAAGGGAGTAGCTGTACTTGTAATGTTGGCACGCCTGCAATCGCAACTGCATATGCTTCTAGACTCTTTCACCGTACGCTGTGATCTCCGACTGTGAAGCTTCATGTTTACCAATTTACCAGCCATCTGTTGTTGCACAACAAAACATCACATAATAATTAACTTCAACCATTAATCAACTCTAGGTTTGACATCATATATGCTCATTACAGAAAAAAGGTTTAGCAAATGCTCTCTCTCCAACGTCTCCTGAGATAAATCTGGGATTCATCACTTGGATCATTCATGTAAATTGTATAATCGGTTTAACTCATAACTCAGAGGCATTCAGATGTCCCAGCGAAATTTCTGGAACTTAGACAGTAATCATATAACCTATAAAAACAGTAATTGTCAAAATGAACTCAAAAGCAACACCTTGGTAGCCAGAAAACTTTTGGGATTTTAAAATCCTAGCTAGGTGGCCCCGAGGGGATTGAACCCCTCGCCTCTTGATTGTGTACAAGGGTGTTTTACCACTCAACTCAAACCCCTTCAGGTTGGATAATCACTGCCAAGTTATTCAATCAGATTAAAAAAAAATGGCCACCAGAATACTGACATATATTAATTATATGGCCTTATCTAAACACCCGAAGGAGCACATTCAATACCGAGCAATTTTCTCAAATAAATAGAATAAAAATATAACTGCAACCAACTTTTTGGTTGCAGAAAGTGACAGTACAAACCATTCTCCAAACCAAGTCTTCTGGACCCAAGGGTTGAGCTGGATTAGAATATAAGAAATGTCTCGAGTACTGGAAAAAATGATAACAGTAGTGTCAGTTATCTCACAGAAAAAAGAAAAACACTATTTTAATTTCAAATATCAAAGGACTGTAGAAAACAAAAAATGACCTAGCTAAAGAGAATGAAATTTGAGTTATAAGTATTCAGATGATCAAATTTATCTTCCCAAGTTCCATGTGGAAAATGGTTAGAAACTTGGATCCTAGAATGCATGTTCACATATCAACCATTTCACAAGTATGTGTAGCAATACTGCAACATAATAGTAGAAATCGTGTCAACGTTACAGTCACAAACCTGTAAAAGATTTTTCTGCATTTCTCTTATTTGAGCAGGTCTAATACCTCTTAAAAATTTCAAAAGCCATCCTGGTTGTAAAGCATCACTGGAAGAAACAAATAAAGCTATCTGCAAAAAAGGGAGAAAAAAATTAAAACCTCAGCAACTTCTTTGTATAGAATGGAATAAAGCCAAACCATCAACTCTTTCATTTCAAGATTTCCATGTTCACAAATGAATCAGCTACCGCTACAACTACAAAGTCTAATCCATCTTCTTGAGTGCCATGGAAACTTCACTCATTTTACTAATATTGAGAAATCCAAACCAATACAATTTATAGGATATCTTTAGGGAACCTAATCAGATTTAGAAATTGCTAATCTCCTCACTTGGGAAAGAAAACCATTTGTTTGACAATATGCACGTTAAAAGAATTTTTTTTTTTTTTATTTTTTTGTGTCCATACACACATCATATCACTTCCACAAAAAATACTTGAGCCCATTTTCAGGTGTCTCTGTAGCTTAAGAGTAAAGCAAATATATCCATACACACAATGTATCCGTAACTTTTCATTAACCAGACTAAAAAAATCAGATAATCTAATGCCAATAATGAAAAATTTAAATAATAATTTTGCATCACAACAACCAGGTTTCTTCCTACATCATTGGAGATTTATATCATCCTTCTTAAATATGCCTCATTTAATCAACTATCTTAACTTTAAGACTGCCAGGAGATGCATAAAGGAAGGGAAATACAGTAGAAGCTTAAAAATCAAATATACCTTCCTGTAATCAAGGATTCCTTCAAAAGGAAGCTCCAACACGTCACTAACAATAACAGGGATACAACCACTGACAATTGCATCAAACAATCTAGCAGATGATGGAGTGTCACCTGCCGGACTTAAGCAAAAAATAGACCTGATGAAAGCAAGCAACTTGATTATTATTATGACAAAGCACAATCTTTAAGCTACAAAGCACAGATGAACCATCATATTTTACCCGCGCATGCCATTTTGAGCAGCCGCTCTCCCTCCCTCCCCAGCTGTCCCCTCCTCTATAACCACATCCTCAGCACCACTCAATTCAGATACAAGTTTAGAACGTATTTTTCCCCCCTGAAAATAAAGCAAAATATATAAGCAACTGCACTAGAGAAACATATAGATGAGCACCAACCCTGAGGCATATATTGTTCAAAAAGTAATCATTGGCTCAGGAAATGATTTTTTCCCTGCAAAACAATTAGAAGTGATCCTGGGTCGGGACATTAGAAGATTATTTCACCAAACCCACCTGATAAAATATTACTATTCAATAAAGAAAGCTTGCATAAATCAACAGAAATGAAAGCAAATTAATTCGTTTCGCCAAAACTCTTACAGCATTTCTTTTAAGCCGTCCACGGAAAAAAAGCAATGTGCTTCTCTTGGATTCACTTTCTGATGCACATTTGGCATCACAGAAATCAACATTTGAGACATAAGGAAGAATTAAGTCTTTCTCCAGTGAAACTTGTCCTGGCTTGTACCTAAAAGTTCAAAATCAGCTGCTAATTGTCATTTTCTTCAAGTAATCATCAAGTCAAATCTAGAAAAGTATTTTTCCAATTCATGTAGTCTCATTACCAGTTCCCAGTGGAATCCATATCCGGTAACAACCAAATTGCATTTTTCATATATCTACGAACAGACTTAAAAGACCAGGGATGATGGACTGGAAGTATGTGATCCCTCCCCTCTGATCGTTTCCATGCAGGCTGATCTGTCACCCACTTCAGAACTTCCTACAGCCACCAGCAACAGTATATTACACTAAGCAGATTGTACAGCTCAATATTACATCCCTCCACAAAAATGCTGTAGAAGTGATTCTTCAAACTTATAATCCACGTATAAAAGAATTCACGAATCATAGTCACAAAAACTATGATAATGCAACACAAAAAGAAGTGCTCATTTGCTGAAATTCAGCCACAACATGATCCCAACTATTCACTTTAGTTTCTTAATACAAGTAAGTCTCCAGAATTCAATTTAAAGTTCAAATAGTTGATCGTTATACACCAAATGATATATGTGATATATTTAAAGCAACATTATTTATATTAAACTATTATATGAAAGACGTGTCCATCAGCAACACCAAAGGGCAAAGAAATTAAAGAAACACAAAAACATGCATTAAAAATAAAATGTTCTACTGGGATCTATATATTATGGCAAATTTATACTAACCTTAAAGTTCAATAGGAAATATTTATGGTCAAATTATAACTACTGTTGGTTCTAAGACCACCATGTTTCATAGTATAGTTTTCCTCTAATACTGCTATATAGGAGAATCAGTGAGAAAAACTCAACCACTCAGCAAGATATTACCACGTTTACAATCAGACAAGCAGTGTATATACATCAAAACATCAGCTTCAAGGGGGGTCAATTATCAAGGAAAATGTCTCATTTCTACAGAACTTTAGATCCCAAAACAGAAATTATTCCACAGAAATTCCCTCAAAGTGTGCTCTGTGTATAATCAGCGTATCAACATAGGAACAGATGTAATTATGCCGTTTATTCTCGCTTTAAAATCTTCAGTCAAAATGTGTATAATTGTGTGTGTGTGTGTGTGCTCGCGCGCACGCATCACTAAAGTTGGCTTTTAAGTTCATCATAAATTAGGCTATAAATTCAATCTCAAAGGCCAATCCACTTCATATCTGCCCATAAGCAATAATTCTCGACGTGCTACAGAAAAAATAAATATTCAAAGCCAATCAACTATCAAGCAAAATTCATGCTCACAACATAGAATGCAAACGTGCAGCAATAGTTAAACCTCGGAAGTGCACTCACACCCTATAAAGAGCCTTGCATTGTTGCTTCTCCATCAAGAAAAAGCTAATCGTCGTGAAAAAGGGGATATAAAAGAAATCTGCATCCTCCTGGTGATGAACTCTCACAACATTTTTCAGAAGCCTTTCTGATTCCGGAGCAATCAAATCCGCCCAAAGCCAATAATCAATCGAGTGCTGCATGAACAGATTTTTTTTAGCCACAATATCCAAAATAAAACAAACTCTAGTAAAACAAATCACTTTTACCATTAATGAACAGACATAAGATATGACTGCACTTAAGAATCTGGAAGGATCAAAAGCAAAACACCATTAAGTAATCACAAGAACAATAATTAGAACACCTGTTCGATCAAACGATGGACGGGACTACCGTTGGACGTCAAATTAGAAGTATCTTTGTACGTATTCCTGAACAGCCAAAGCAAATCGTAGGTGAATTTTCTCGGCATCTCGTAGACGTAAACCTTGAGCGGCAAGTTCAACGGATAGTACGAATCCGCGTAAACCCTCCGCCTCTCAATTTTAAACATAGCGTCATCAAATCTCCGCACATCCTCTTCACTGACTGTACTAACGGTGTCGTCTTTAACAGGAGGCAACCGCGGAGATTTTTGAGTAAGAAAGTGCTCGAGGGAAGCTACAAAGGAAGTCTCGGGTTTGGTAGTCGATTTCGAGTAGGGGTCGGAGTAGGGGTTACGGGTGAGGGAGAGGAGGATGAAGAGGAGAGAGAAGGCGAGAAGGAAGAGAGTGAAGAGGAGAACGCGCGGTCTGGCGTTGGATCTGGCTAATGGAGATTGTTTTATTGGCATTTTTTTTATATGGTTTCTTCAGGATTCAATTGCTTTGATGATTGTTTGTTGTAATGGTTTTTGATTTGTTGCAGAGAAGAGAAGAGAAGAGAAGACTGTGAGTAAAGCAGAAATGGATCGGTCTCGGGTGATTCGTAAGAAATAGGTATGCCTGTGCAACCCTTGAACAGTGGCAGCATACTGGCTTTAAAATATAGATTACAAAATTTGGCTAAACGAGAACGCAGCTTACTTTAATGCCCTCCGATTTAGTAAATAAATTATTGACATCTCTACTTTACCTTCTTCGGGTGAAAAAAAAAAAAAAATCATTTAAAAAAATCGAGAAAATAAAATTATTTTTTTAATCAAGAAATTGCCCATAAATTTCTAGCAACTTTTAAAACATGTTATTAGTGCAAATTAAATTTTTATTAAAAGAATTTACTTATTTTATTTTCTCTACAATTAAATAGTTAAAGAGTAATAAGTCGTAAACTAAACTCTTCTAAGTACAGTAGAATTACAGAGAAGATGAACAAAGCTGGTCACTGGGAAGAGACAATGTAGCATTCCGCTATAAAAACCGTAGCCATCGACTAGGACACAGAAAACCACAAGTGCATTCATTAGTAGTAGTACGTCTTTAATATATCTTCAATATATACCTCATCAAGCAAATTATGTAACCAAATCCAACCATGAATTACTTACAGAAAATTCTGAAACAATCAAAGTTATACTTCATGGATAAGTTCACAATAGCGGCCGAGTTTATGAAGGTCAAAGGATTTTGAAATCAAACTTTAAATTGTCTTCAACACTTAAATGGCCTGGCATCCCCATGGAGCGAGGCCTCCTGTCCTAAGATATGAAATGGTATGTGCACAGCATCTCAGAAGCTGATGAAGTCATCTTTTGGTGTTTGCTGCTTCTTTGGATCGTGTCTCCCTTCAGATGTGCCCACACTTTTCTTACCGAATATCATCTCATCAAGATCATCCAACATGTCATCATTGCTTGCTCCGGGGGATCCACTTTGAGAACCTGCTGGTTTTCTAATAAGAGCATCTTCCTTCGCACGATGAGGTGAATCATCAGGCTCAACTGCCACTGGAATCATGGCAGGTTCTGGATCAGCAGGAGCCACTGATGGCTTCTTCAACTCCGCATACTTGGAGAGAACTTTCTGGATCTCATCATTCACATTCAAAGATTCAAACAGCAGGGCCTCATTATCTCCTGCAGTCTCAATTATTCTCTGGACAGTGTACTGGGATTGACGGCACTGTTGTACGAGTGTGGTTAACAAGTCATCCTGCCAACAGCAAGAGAACATTTGATTATTAAAATCTGACCAATACTTAGTCCTCGTGAACACACAATTGTAGGCACCCAAAATTGATAATGCATTGCCCAATGAAAAGAAAAGGATTTACAAAATAATTCTGGAAGTCGAGTGAGGCAAGAATAGACAAGCAAATTGAAACAAGTGGAAGTCATTTACAACAGATAATGCAAGCATAAACTTGCTATAGAATTTAATTACCAGCCAAAGCTCTAAAAATGCCCAAAAGCCGTTAGTCATTGCCAATTTAAATTCAGACCTAACGTTCGTTTGCTCTACCTGCTCTAGGTTCGAATAAGAGCACTATCATTACAACCGACACAAGAACAACCCATATTATAAATGTGAGTTTAATCCATCAATTGTTTCTATTTTTCATTTAAATCAATGAAAAGACTATTAAGGGCCCATTAGGATGCCATTTGATTTTGAACAAAGGCAAACATTATGATCAACCACATTAGATAGCCAAAATGCCAGTGCTACTTAGCTCCTTGATCGAAAAAATTACAATTTAAGTGAGCGGTGTGGCACAAGGTAATTAGCAATAAAAAGTTCAGGAGGACGGAACTTGGAACTTGACAAAGGCAAGGGCAGAATTTTGCAATTTAACCAAAGAAAAAATGCAAACTAAAATATCCAGTCTAGAACTGTTCATCAATTTTACCGTGTCATTGAATAAATTATATATCTGAACAACTGCATAACTTTAAAAGCTTCAAGATCAAGTGCACCTGACAATGGATCTTATCATTTAAAAAAAAGTTTAGCAGTCAACAATAATTTTCATTACTTTACAACCAACCATTCAAAGGATCTAAATAAAAGAGACTGATTGAGGTGTAATACTATACAAACCCCTGAGTTCTAGCTAAAAAGTTTTTGATAAAAGATCTCTATTTATATAGGTGAGCAATTTACAGCAATCTAACAGCTGTAGAATGGCATCAGAGGTAGGGGCTAAAACTGAACCCATAAATATACTCTCTGCAGCCAGTTTTTAAATAAAAATTTTATGATGCTAAATTACCCATACAAATGTTTCCTGTTATGGACAATCCCATACAATTAAGTAAACTATTATTGCTCTTGGATCCACTCTTTACACCCATCTAATGCATACTCATTGTACCTCAAACCCCAATGTTTTTCAGTTCAACATCACATCTGACTTTTATTTTAACAATTCTATGGAGGGAAAAGATTGGTCTCACTCTATTATCTGCATTTTCTATGAATGTGTTTCAAACAATTAAAAGATCCTTAGCTTAATACAAACGACATCAACCCAAGCTAAAATCAAAATGAAACTCTAAAACTAATGAAGGAGAAGTTTTGAGCAGCTGAGTGATGCCAATTAAAATCATACAAAATCATTTACTTGAATAATTACCAAATAGACACCGGCAATCTGCACAAAAGAAACTTTTTCCTTAATGAAAGATAGGAGCCTTTATTGCATCAGATGTGAAAAGTGGCCTATCAACTAGTTCTAAAGGCCGAGGAAAAGCTAAAAAGAAGGACCCTCTCTCTCTCTCTCTCTCTCTCTCTCTCTCTATATATATATATATATATATATATATAGAAACATAACCAAAATTTCAATCTTATTTTTTCTCCACTCCTTTGACACTATTAACTGCATACCAAACAATGTTACAGAAGTTTTATTAATTCTCTCACTTCTTTGAAAGCCAAAATGAATCAACAAAAACAATATTTATGGAGTTATTGCTAGATTAAACTGATACAAATCATGGCACAACTTCAAAAGTCATTCTTAGCGAGATTCGTATCATAAACTCCAGCTTTTCATATTAATGTTGCCAATACAATCAAGAGCAGGAGTAGTTGAGAGAATACTCTTGGGTACAAAAAGAAGATTCAGGTGATACAAAACAGATTATCAGGGAGTAAAAATCTTGGGAACAAAAATCATCTTTGGGCTGTGGAGAATATTTTTATGGGTTCCAAAAGCACCCCCAGCTCCATCCCCAAATAAATTATGCATCTGACATATTGCTTGGCTACAACTTTGAGTTTGTTGTAGAACTCAGTATCTCTGAGCTGCAGGAAGTATTACAACAATTAACTCCAAGCATCTAACCATGGTCCAATTATCAGATTGGACCAACAAACAAGTTGATTTACTATAAACCATCACTACATTCAGAACATTTCTGGTAAAGACAGAAAGTCAATTCGACCAGCACAAAAAGCAAACAAACAGGTGATTTTTAAACTACTAAATAGCCCCAAAGAACCATATATACAATCAAAGTAGATGCGGAACACAAAAGCATAAGTAGGAACAGACAGCTGGCATGATATTAAAAAATACCTCTTACAGCTGATATGATATTAGAAAATACCTCTAAAGCATCTTGCTGCGGTGAAGAGGATAAAACAGTTGTAAGAAGCTCAATACTGTTTCTTGCCACATCAAAGGCTTCCTTTATTTGTTCCTCAGTGAAGCTTTGTACAGGAACATCATGCTGAATCTGCTCTGCAAGACTAGCATCCATTTCTGGTTCTGAAACTGAACGGGCAGGCGTAAAAATAGGTGCCAAACTCTCAGTGTCACGACCCGGAAATCGAATACCCCTTGATCTTAAACTCTAAGATAGAAAGGCATAAGAAGAAAATCTCCAAAGTCATAAATCCAAAATCGCCAGTGTGAATTCAATGAATACAAACTTCGTATATAGTAATGATAAACCACTCACACAGTGCGCACACAAAAGTTTACAAAGCAATTTAATCAAACATATACAAGTGCATGAATATAAAAAAGAAAATATAACACAATCATTTATTGTGGTCTTCCTGTAATATAACCAAGATTCTCAAATACTTTTATAAATCATTTTATCCGCTTGTGATCACAAGTCTTAACTTCATTAACTAGAACCAAATACCACTTCACATAAATGGGATATGGAATCAAAAGGATAAACAGTTAGATGAACTTTGACTTAAAAAATTTCACTATGTAAATTCAAGTGGACGAAAATCTCGAAAAAAAGCTTAAAATGCAATCTTACATAAAATTTGAAATCGTCTGTTTTTCTTTCCACCATTCTAAGCAACCAAACAAAGAATAAAATTTGAGACAAAATCTGTTTTAAGTACCTTATATGTTTCTTCATAAACAGGCAAGTAGCGAAGTTCACTTGTTGACTCACCCCAAGCTTCAATAAGCATCAAAGCCTTGTTCCTATTATTAACAACAGTTTGAGGATCGTCAATCAGCTTGACCATTTCATCAAGAACCCTCTCAGCTGCCACCTCCGAGAAAGCCTTCTCACAATTCTTCACAACTGTTTCAAGCAACACCAAAGCCAAGTACTGAACCCTAGGGCTCTTCAACATGATCCTCTTCTTTATGCCACGAATCAAATCAACACTGTTGATTTTCTCAGTATTGATCATGTCACAGAGATCAAGATTCATGGCCCAATCAGGCTCGTCGAGGGCCTCGGAGGTGGCATCTTCAACAAGCTTATCAGCTGGGTTTGGCCCTTGGAAAAGTTCCTTCATCTTGAAACTCATTTGGCTCATGCTTTCACTCATCTTACGACTCACCTCAGCCCCTCCAATCTTGAGGCGTTCACCAAAGGCACTAACCTTGTCCATCAAATTGTCACTCATCCTCACAATGCTTCAAAAACCTAAAACCAAAATTTTAACATGTCATACTGGAGAGAGAAAAGGTAAACATGCTAGGGGAAAAAAAACCTAATTAATAAAAAAAGATTTTCAAGTCTTCTCAGCAATCAAGCAACCGTATTATCCAAATCAAATTATAAGTATTATAGAACAAAGAAAAACTATTAAAAAAAAAACCTCAAACTCCTAAATTGCAAATCATAAAAATTACCACAAAAACCCAAAAAAGCAGATCAATAAACCCTAACGATCAGTTCAGTTACGGAACAAATGAATTAAGTAGTCAACACCTGTTTCTCATATTTGTCATAGTTTAGGTGACTTCTTCGTAAACTAAACACCATTTTGCCATCTATTTTCTCAGCAACCAAACAATGGAAAGTAAATAAACTACATAGTTAAATGGAAAATACGAAAAAAATTTATTAAAAACAATTTCTCATCATCAACAATTTCTCATCATCAAATGAAAGGAAGTGATATGATCAGATCAAAGAAAGGACGCAGAATTTATGGAATTGTTTTGTGTAATCGATTAAATGAAAATATAAATAAATTAAATTTTTTTTTCCTGGGGGGTTGGGGGTTTACCTTAAAACCGAATACAGAGTTGTTGAGTTGAGACGACGACGGGCAATGACTCAGCTATCGATCTTCCTTCGAGTTTCAGTCATCTCTCACATTGACTTAACCGGCGAACGCGAGAGAGAAATAATAAGAAATTTTATTTCTTAAGACAAAAGGAAATACTGTACTTTACCGCGTATAACAGGTCAATCGTTCGTTATCCTACGCGGCACCGCATCGTAACTGATGGATCTTCACTTCTGCAGACTTTCGATTTTATTTTATTTTTATTCGAGTGGGGATATAAATTAATTGTTTTTTAAAATTTGAATTAATTAAAAAACTTTTTTTAGGAAGCAATTTGAATAGATTAGAACATATGATTCTAAACCATATATTTATTGCTATTTTAATGTTTGAATATTTAAATAATAAATTTGAAAATTAATGCATTTTATTATTTAAACAAATAATTTAATAAATTAAATAAATCTATTTTATATAAAGATCAAGAAAATTATTTAATTAAAGAAATATTGACAACAGTAATTTTATTATACTCAATAATATAATAAATTTATACATATTAATAAAATATATAAAAGTAAAAAAAAAATACTGATAAATATATAAATTAAGGTAGCATTATTATATAATTATCATATAAATTATATTCTTATTAAGTAAAATAAAAAATTTTATTATATATTTGTCAACAAAATAATATTTTTACGTCAATTTATATGAATAAAATTTGTATAATAATACGTAATTCTAGTAATTATTAAAATAAAATATTTATAAATAATAATAATAATAAATAATGTAAATCATCAGTAAGGTATATCGGAATCATGATTCCATTCATCAATCGCAAGAATAGCGTGAGATAATTCTTTATCACCACCGTTCAATCTGTATTTAAGATGAAGGGCCATGATTTGCTTCCGTACTCAAATTAGAAAATGCAGGCTGTGATTGAGTTTTATCAAATAATCGCTCTCACACTGCTACATAATATTGTAATCGCATTTCTAATTTTTTACAATGCTTTTGTGTACTGTACATTCTTTCACTTTTTCGAAGTCTAAAGGGTTTTTGGACGGGGAAGTGGGGTCCTCCGTTTGTCACCGTTTTCCGTTAGATCAGTGTTTGTCCCATCAACACGCAATCGTCTATGACCTGACGCAATATGTTAACACAAAGCAACGAGCTAGCGTCCCGAGCTACGCGTTGAAAATTACGCGAATCATAGGCGCGTTGTTTTTACGCGGAACTGCTCTGCCACCAACTACGGCGCGCGACAGCGTTGTGCATGTAATCTTGAATTTCTAAGGTCTGGGAATACAGATAATTGCTTGCGTCACGTGGACGTTCTAACGAAGCTTCTCACGACAATTTCAATCCTTTGACACTTGTAATAAAGGTTTGTTGTGTAATTACATTTTAGTCCCTAATATTTTTTAATATTTCGATTTATTTAAATAATGTGACGATAATGTCATAAATATTTGTAATATTCCATCTCAATTTTAGTTTTCGGACTAACATAACATAAAGTTAATTCTATATAATGGGAAAGGGTTATGAAGTAACGTTATAAGGCTCACAAAACTATACACTTTGTCTAAAATTTATTCATTGATTTAACAGATTTAATGAACAGAAATAATAAAATTGTGGTTAAAAAAACAAAAATAAAATTGACTAAAATAGTAAAAAGTAAAATAAAATAAAAGATGGAACCTTATAGATATGATTAATTGATTACATGACATTTCTCAAAAAATTAGAGACTCAAGGGATTTTCCTTTATTGTTTATTTGATTAAATTTAGATATTTTAGATAATTACGTGCGTGGCGTGTGCGTGTATTTATTATGTTTAATCTAAATTTAAAACGTCTCAAAATTTTTATTAGATCTCTTTCAAAAATATTCTTACCTAATTACATTTTTAGGTCATTATGCATAAAAGTATATTAAACAAGAAGATCACCAGTCCTCTCAATGCATCAATCTTCACTAAATCTACCAAATCCAGAATACTGGAGAACATTAAATTGGAGGAATGGATTGAATTAACACTATTGTTGTTTTAGAAACATATAAACATTGAAGCAACCAATGTGTTTTTGTTTTTGTTTCTCGAAACATAGAAATGTTTTTTTTCCCAGAAGAGTTCCAAGTGCAATTGGTGGAGCAAGCTTCATCTATTTGATAGGTTTGAATCGAGAGAATTAGAGACAGGGTGCATTTAGGATTCCCCGGGCCATTTTATGAAGCACTACACGAAATAAAAAGATGAACACAGATTGAAACAACATGATAGCATAGTTAAATCAGCATGGTTGGAGTAGTGTTTGGTTCATATTCGCAGCAGCACAACAACAACAACATCAACAACAAAAAATCAAAATACAAAGTCAGCAATGTACAAATTGATGCTTCATTTCATGCATTGATATTCCATCTGGTTTGCGGCTTGCCTATGTCATCAAATAGAAGTTTCATATGCAATGAAGACAATTAAGCTAATAGAAAGTTTTAACATAAACCTAGTAGCACAGCAAAATCAATCATCTTACAAGAAAAAAACATAAGCTGTCATTCAAGGTGAGAAAAAAAAAATTAATACAACAAGATGATGTAACTTTGAGAGATGATGGATGGTAACTCAATAAAATTATAAATATAATATTATATCAAGAAGTTAAGACATGCTAAAACTACTGTCTTTTAAGAAAAGATTTCGTCTAAAACAATATTTTGGTGCAAATCACATTTAATTAGTGCCTAAACTCTAAAATTCAATAACTTGACTTTATAAGGATGCAAACTTAAATATAGAATTCTAGAAAAAAAAAACACATAATATTTTGATTTTTGGAGTTAAAATAGACAATAACATAAGAGAATTATCTTACAATTCTTCTCATCTTAGAAATATAGGTGATTGGTTTTTTATTTTTATAGCGGCAACCAAATAAATAAAAATTTGGTTACATTATTAATATATAAAATGGTCACTTAATTAAGATATTGTTGTATTTTGAATTACACACAAAATATCCAACAATCCCCTTCTAGTTCAAAATACACAAAATAATTACAAAAAAAAATATTGTAGAATTCAATATGTATGTACCGATGCCTGTCGAGCTTATGAATTAGCCATTAGACAACTAGTCTTGTCTTATAGGAACTTGATGAAATATAAAATTTTTATAAACCAATGTTCTTTTGCATGAGTTAGAGGACTAGCTATCCATAATAAATTCTCTACAATTGAATTGTTTTCAGTTTAACACTTTAATGGTCTTGTGCCTATCTAGAATTCATGAGTACTGTAGGGATATTGTCTAAGCTCTCAAAGAAATCAACTTAGTTTTGAATTCATATAGGGTAACCTTCATCAGTGTCCACAGTTTAAACATACTACCATCCAATTTTTGGACTATGGAATTTATTAAGGGCATGTTTAGCAAGCCTTATTAGACTGCATTATTATCGCTGTATGCATAACTTTTCATTTGTCCCATGTTTGGCTCCAAAAGAGAATTAGACTAGTTTGCATTATAATGCATATCCCAGCCATGGTAAAGCCTATTTCTTTAGGTGTTTTAATATTTGACTTGTCAGTTTAGTAAAATCAATTCCCTCAAGGTCAAACCTCGTTTTTTATTCAGATAATATCAAACCATGCTATGTATCAGCTTTTTAAAATGTTAAAGGTGCTTATCATGACTTTAAACTTCAACAATAGAAATTAAAACCTTTTGAAATGATTACCATCTTATATCTAGAAGAGGTTGGAAACAGGTCACATTTATTCCTTCAAAGAACAAAAGTTGGAGTCCTCAATTATGATTGCACCCAAGTAAATTCCTCTGTATCTTCCATTCTTATATCAACTAGCTTTTACTTTAGAAAGTATGGGAAGCTACGTTTCCTTGGAACTAGAAGAGATGGATTATATAAGGACTTTAAAAGACTTGCATACAGGCTTTAATTTGGGTTATCTGAAGGGAACTATAAACTTTACACTTGCTAAATAAATATTTACATCATAAAATTTATATAGGTTTAATGGGTACAGATGAAAATGTTGGATGGATTTTCTCTCAAGCTGTGTTTTTGAAATTTCTATCACTCGAATTAATGATCTAATGCGAATTTATAGACTATTTTAGTTCGTCTAAAATGAATACAAGTCAAAATTTCTCAACAACAATAATCACCATTTCTAATTAATACAACCCGTTAAAACTTAGCAACATCCATCCACAAATAAAATAAATAAATAAATAAATCAATTGAAAAAAATAAAACACAATTAACTTTAACGAAAAAATCTTTGATTCTTATAATTTATGTTAAAAATATTAATATGTGATTAAGTTTAGGTGTAGCCAAATAATCTTATTTTAAAAAAATGAGTTTATAGTAAAATTAAATCACTTACATCTAGCCTCACACCTATAAGGACTTCTTGTCAAGTATACGTCTCAACCCCCTCAATTCTTACAATTTTTATCTAACAAGATTAATCTCCTCACAAGATAAAAATTAAAATGTTACAAATTGGTAGAAATATCAAACTTGAACCTAACAACCTTATGCTCATAAATCCCATATCCATGAATATATTGAAACTAAAAAGAAGTTAAGAAAAATCAAGGTTAGATTAAATAAAAATTATGAAATAAAATATGTAACTCGAGCCTTTTAAATTTTTGAATTTTTGCTTGTTGACACTGACGTATTATTAGTAAGACCAATTGATAAAAATTCTTGTTGCTGGAAAATTGTAGAAGATAAAAAAAGCTCGTGTGCCATGCTCCACTTTCTCCTTTCTCAAATCTCCTTTTTTTTCCCTTTAAAAACCAAGATAAATTTTACTTTTTACAACTTATAGCATGCTTGATCAAAATCTTACCGTTGGATCAAAAAATGGATGCCCTAGATTGATTTAAAAATAGGGCAAGGAATCAATTTCTTAATATGATGATGACATGTGACAACTTTTGGACCATTAAAATTTCAATTTTTATTTTATTTTTCAAATATTTTTATGGGCTACTTTGCCTTCATTTTTGTACTTTGACCAAATTGCCCTTGCCTATAAATTTTTAATTTTTTTTTTTCTGAAATTCATGTTCTTTGACCTATTTGTCACGTTCCATAAAATGAACTTTTTGCCCTCTTAATGAATTTTGACACAATTTTGGTCATTTCAGTTTTAAGAAGAAAATTGATGAGGGAGGAAGAGCTAAGGTATCTAAACCAAAAGTTTGTGTTTCAATCTTTGGTATCTCTTAGCTATCTATAATTCCTATATTTCCTTGAGCCAAGTCTTAGCACCTAAGAGAATATTAATCTCAAAAATTCTTTCTTTCTAGTTATAAACCCTAAAATACGCCTTTTCGGCTTTAACAAAAGGACACAATAGTAAACTCGAAAAAAGTTTCTTGATGTATAGATAATTAGAACTAAAAATTCAATCTTTTATTAGAAATAATTGCAATATTTCTAGTGTGCAATGAGAGAGTATATACAATCACAAGAGTAAGAAAGGCTTGAAGTAAAACACCTTTTGGGAGTGTTAGCTCTAATACCGATTTTAGAATATACAAAGGAAAATGATTTATTATACAAGGACTCAATGACACATTACAATACTAGAGATTCCCTTTTATAGGCATTAACAAAATCTCTATAGTTACAAGTATACCACATCATATTTTATGATGATTCACCGTATATATTATCGTATTATAGAAGCTTTAATTACACACAATTATACTTCTTAATTTTATGTCACTTTATAACTCACTATACTTTTATGATTTATTACCATTTACTTTTTACTCTTTTTCGTTCACTATAGTTATTCATCATAAATACTAGACTTCTACCTCTGTTTGTACTTTTTTTAAACTACATTTAATTCTAATAATTATCCTATATGCATTTCAATATTTTTTTTCTATCTTCTAAACTATGAGATAAATATTTTTTTTAATCATTATATCTAGATTAATAAATTCTTTTTGAGAAAACAACATTATTAGCTCTTCTAATTAGATTATTTCCCATAATTTCTAATTTTTTCAGTTTTCTTTATATCTTTAGGTCATTTTTCACATTCTGTACTCTTAATATCCTTTTCTACATCTAATATGTCTTCCAAAAATGTATCTATATATATATCTTCTTGAACTTTCAATTCTTAGTCTTCTATAATCATAAATCTTCTTTTAATAAAGAATCAAAAAAATTCTACACATGTTAGCTTGTCTACAACTAAGATTTTCTTTCCTATGGTATAATATTAATCTCATATTTAGGCTGCACAAATGTTTATTTTCTAAAGAAACTTATGTTATACTTTCATTACTTCCTAACATAAAGTTTAGTCCTAAAACAAATTTATACCACTTTTTTGAGTTGAAATAAAAGTTTGGGATAATGCATGCATTTCACCTTTTTATTCTAATTGATATACTATATTATACATTTTGTTATTTGTATTAAATCACCACCAAATTGTCTAATATTTATAGGTACTCTTAACTTATTTCTTTGTTCTTTAGGTGCTAAGCTTTAATGAATAATATATTTATTGGCTCATGTGTCTATTATTGCTTTAATGTAAACATTTTTTAGTCTTGAATAATAATTCTATATCCATATTGATTAACTCACTTCTTCCTCTATTAACCTCCCCTGCTTGACTCTTGATTTCTAGTTGGCTTTTATTATTATAACATGTTTTACAATAAAATTAATTAATAATATTATCTTTATATCCTACTTCAAATTTTTTATTACAAAAAGAATAATTTTTATTTCAAAAATAATGCATAAGATTCTAACATGTTTTTTATTTTTTTCATTTTTCGAGCTATCGCAATCTATTTTATTTTCTGAACTATCATTATTTATTTCACTTTCTTTACTAAATATACAAATGCTATCATATCTTATATTTCATCTAAGTAAAAAATTTCTTTTAATTCATCTATATAATCTTTAGTATCTAATATATTTAAGTGGTTAATCTTTGTAATCTCGGGACAAATTTGTTTAATATCATTTTTTCACATAAATAACATTTATAATTTTTTCTTGTTCCTTTTAAATATTTTCTTTCCCTTGTTAAAGAATTTTTTAACTTTTTACTTATTGTTTAAGAATTTGCAAAATTTTCTTTTAAAATATATTTTTTTTACAATTTCTCTTAGAAAAATTTTCAAAATTAATAATATGTATAATTCGTCGTATCAAAATAACAATCTTCATAATTTATTTATCAAATAAGTTAAATACGTTATTTTTGGACCAAAATATCTTTAATTCTACAAAAATAAACTTATCACATTCATTCATTTTTGCCATAGATATTCATACTTTTCTAACAACACCAAGACTTTGCATTTGAAAGTAATTTTCAATAAATTTTTTGCACGTCGGACGTATGTTCTACAATTTGTTAATTTTTTGTATTGGTTGTATTTGGTGATTGATTTGGTTCGGAAGATTTTTTTGTTGTTGTTGTTGTTGTTAATTTTTTCACTTCAAAGATTAATGGGAATGAAGGAAAATTGGTGTGATCAAAACCAAAATAAATGCAACTGTGGTTTCGATCAACTATTTCAGCGGAAAGTTTATGTTTTTCCAAGAAATTCAAGTTATTTTTTGACCAAGCCCAACAATTTTCTGGCAAAACACAACCACCTCAGACAACAATCTCTATAAAATCTGACCAACAAACCCAAACAATAACAAACGAAACATGCAACCATAACACTTCTTCAAACAAATCCCATTTTTCGAGCCACCTATCACCATTTTTGTAGACACTATTACACCAAAACATCAACTTAAACATGCAACAAGTAAAAACTAAAACCCATCTTAGTTATATTATCAATGCCAACTTAACAGTCGTTGATCTATAACTTACGCCATCGTGATAAAATGAGTTGCCGAAAAATGAAAACACTATCACAATGCAAAATAAATGACAAAATGAAAGGAGAGACAAAACAAACTTTTTATTTATGTTTTGGTTATAGGATTATTTTTATTCAATTACATATTTTTTGGCTTGTTTGAGACACGAATTATGAAAATGATTAGTTTAGTAAAATGAATTATAAATATGATTATTTTTGAAAATTTTTTTCTTTCTTACAAGGGTACTTATAATATTTCTTATACTTTTTTTTACCACTTATGGTATATTCTTTGATTTTTCTTCTAACATATTCTATTGCTAGTAACAGAGTTACGTGGTAATTAAATCCTTCTACACTTTTAGTTCAAAACTAATTTACTAGCTCTCCATGTAGTTTCTCTATTGTATATCCTGGTGGATTTTTTACAAACTTCATTAATAATTCAAAGGGTTTGCTTATTTGGTTCTACTACGTATAAAATAAATTTGCATAATGATCCAAATATTGTAAATCACAAATTCTTAATTGTTCTAAATTTCTAATGGCTATTATGTAAAAAATCCAGAATATACATATACGAAAAAAATATTTTTGGTTTCTTCATTTTGATTCATGTAATAAAATTTTAGTATTATATATATATATAAATTAGATTTAAAAATACATACTTACGGCTATTGATTGGCTTATCAAATTATGAATACATATTTAATACTGTCTCTATGATATCCACATGATCGGATAGAAATTAGAGTGCTAACTTCTACGTCTTTTATGTGTGTCAACTTTTCTTTTTTTATATTTTTCTTTTCACATGTTAAAGTAAAAAAAAAAAAAAAAAAAATCCTTAAACACACCATTAAAATATCACATATTTGTAATACTAATTTAAACTTTTAGTTTAAAAACAAACTCATTGAGTTTGAATCTTTTATTATAAGTTTAATCTAATTAATAAAGTTTGTACTAACAAATTAAGCCCAATTTCACAAAATTATTGTAGCCAAATTTAATGCCCAAATAGTATAAATAATTTTAGTCAAAACTAACATTCTCTATTTATATCAAAATTCATCTCATAAATGTATGCCTTAATTATTTTCAATCGTAATGTGTGACTCAATAAATTTTCATAATGTTAACAATAACACTAAAATCTAATTTTATTTTATTTTTTTATCACAAGTAGTAAACGATGTACAACAATATATCACGATTACTCCAGTCATAAAAATGTTAGTGGTTCGATATTATTTTGTATGTAACTAATATTATTGTATAATTTAATCTTTTTGTTTTAAGTATCTCATTTAAACACAAAGAATGAAATGTGTCATGCTTATATAATTTAATCTTTGCATTGTTTTGATATTCTGAGTAGATTTATTCAAACAAATAAAATCAATATTACATATTGACTCATTTGAATATGACTATATATTTTATAATCTTACTTAATCAAAAAATTTAGAAATATTACTTATATTATATAAAATGGATAAATTCTATTTTAATTACATAAATCCCTCTACATGAGTAATGGCATAAATGACTATTTTTTTTTATAGTATACCTTATTATAGATAACATTTGAAAATATCAAAATATATCACTTTCAATGTTAGAAGCTGTGATAATTTTAAATCTATAGATCATATACATTATTTTCACTATAAAAATCGCTTATAATACTCTTATAATGATTCATGTAGCATTCTTATAGCCAAGTCGGTTTAGTACATTAATTTATTAATTCTTACTCATATATTAAATTGATATACAATATCATAACATATAACTTAATGTCATCAATCATTATATATACTAATTTTTATATATTATTATTGACTATTCACAATAATACTTAATTAAAAAAATTTAAATAGTATTCAACTAATTAAACATACTATTTTAAATTATTATTGCATTTATTAAACACATAGATATTTAATAATGACATAGCATAAAATATGATAATATCCTGATATATAAATAAATATGTTAAATATTCAAAAAAATACAATTGAAACTTAAGGTATATACCAACATATTATTTGTTTAGTAATATTGCTCTTTTTTTTTTTTTTAAAAAAATATATTCCTACTCTTAAAACTAATTTGCTAATTAAGTCAATAAAACTTCTTACAGTAATATTTGCATCAAAATTATCTAATTCTTCTATATTATTGATTTCATCTAATCTTGCCATCTTAAATAAATTTGTTTCTCACTAAATCCTAAAGTACTTTTTAAATAAATTAATATATCTTTCAAATCCACTATTACTACTAATATTTTCATAAAGTGTCTAAGTAAATTTCCTTCCCATTTATGGCACGCTTGTTTTCAGTCTCCAAGTTTATGTCCTTGCAAATCTAATATTAATAAGTTTTTAGTTTAAGACATTAATTTTTCAATTTTTAGCTTTAAATATTCTTTCCATTTCTATCTATTTTTCTTTGTCGTCTGGATTTCTCTTTTCTTTTTTAGATATTTTTCTATTTCACATAATTTTAATATTGGTTTAGGGATTGATGGATTATTATTATGGGTTAAAGTGCAAATTTCTATAATTTCAGTTCCACTTTCTGGTTTATTCTCTTCTTCTTCTACTAAAATTTTATTTTCTGAATAATATATCTGGTCTAATTTTAACTTTGTAAAATCTAAATTATGAATTAGTATTTTATCTACATTATTATTTGTATAGTTATAAGGATGATTGAATGTTAATTCTATTATTTGGTGTCCATTAGTTTTTAATTTTCTTAGTTTGTCTATTCATGTTCTGGGTAAGCAATATTGATTTCTAAATTATTTATTCTCTTATGATTATTAAATCTTTGAGAAGCTCGATTGTTTCTATTATAATATATATATATATATATAGCTAATTTGTGAAACTTCTAGCGTTTTGTTTTTGTCGTATTTAAGTAAAGTCCATTGTCAACTATTCATTTCCCCAGTGTCTAATTTCTTGGAAACAATTGTCATGCCTCAAAATAAGAGTTAGTAAAATTTAAATTGAAAAATTAAATTATTAATAAAATACTATTAGTCAAGTAATCAATTATGCCCCGATATTTTTTAAAACAAGTTAAAATATAAAATTGATTTAAAATATTACAAAAAATTATAAATATTTACTATATTTTTTAAAAAATAAATTTAAATTTAAATGGTCTATATAAATTATGTATTATTTAATATTCAAAAGTGTGATAATTTAAGTACAAGACAATAAAAACATAACAAATATCGAGCAGCTAAAATTCTATTCATTGTGCCTCCTATTACCCAGGCATACTATTTGATCTGTAGTATCCACCCTATATTAATAACACTTTTAAAGGGAAAAAGAAAAGGGTGAATAAAATTACGATAACTCAGTAAGAATTAATGTCATTTATCTAAATTGATTTTACTAAAATTCTGTATAGTTAGTATATAAAATATTCCATGCTCACTTTAAATAAAACCATGATGATGTTAACATTAGAAATTTTATATTTTATACATAATATATAATATGTAGTTAAAATAAGCATTATCAATTAAATTCAAACTATATGAAACAATTTATATGATCATGCACGTTAACAATACCTACAATAAAATCACAAAATAATCTCAAATAATCACAACACAAGGCTAATAAACATCGTAACCAGAACAAGTCTTGGATTTTAAACGCACTCTCTTATCGTTCTCTCTCTCTCTCTCTCTCTCTCTCTCTCTATATATATATATATATGTATATTCATACACACACAAAATACGCGCTAATTAATAGATGTATAATAAAATTTTGTTGACTATTGCTACAACGTGGAATATGTTTATATTAATTTTTTAAATAATTTATATTACCAAATTTTTCTATAAATTTACTTTAAGATTTTGTATTGTTACTAATTTTGAGATCTAAATATTTGAAAGATCATAAAGTATTGTCTTATTTTAATTTTGAGTAATAATTCTAAAATCTTTAAATATTCCAAATAATAATAATTGTTCACAAGATATACGAGGTTTCTTACCTTTTGCATTTTTTTTTTGTTTTTTTCTTTATAATTAAGTATCGAGTCTAATATTATATTGCAATGTTTTTCTATACATGTATGCTATGTTTGTGGAATATTATTCAAAGTTAATTTCTGTTGATTTAGTAGGTTGGCTTTCAGTTTTAAAGAAGCTTTCAAAATAAGTCCAAATCAGCAAAATAATATGCTTTAGTGCCAAACTATTCATAAAAGGAACTTCTTTTTTCATGATAAATCAATCAAATTTAAACCTTAAGATGATGAGTTGTGAAGTCTGTCTTTGTAACTGCTGTAAATTTACTCAAAAGTAAAATTAAAAGGATCAGCTCTAATGCCATTTTAATTTGGGAGAAAACTCTTTTTTTTAAAAAGATTATTTCGACAGTCATGTCTAAAATCACATTTAAAATTTTCTGATGACGCCCCAATTAACCTTCAAATCACAACGCGGGGGCAACAGAGTAGGTTTTTTTTTTAAAACGACCCGACCTGGCCGACCCGCGGGTCCATATGCTCGACCCGTTTTTATTACTAAATTCTAACGCAGTCTCCCCATCTTCTTCTTCTTCTTCTGGCCCTTGCGTCGAGCGGCTCCAACGTATAAACCCAGAGCAAAACTGCCATGTTTGCGTGAGTTTAACTCCAGTGTATCGATTCTGGATCAACAGTCCTCAGATGCGGCTACTTCACTCTCGCCTTCAGGTTCTTTTCTTTTAACAAAGTCGTCTCTCCGTTTTCTCTAAATTTCATATTCTACATCAACTATGTTCTTTTTCTTCTGTTATTTTTACTCTCAATTAATTTTCTATTCCCAATGTTTTTTTCCTAATATTTTTGTTTGCTTTGGAAGAAAATACTCCCTTTTTTTTTTAAAAAAATTTAGATGTATTTTGGCACACGCACATATCAATATATGTTTCAAAATGAACCCTAGAAGATACTAGATCTTCATCTCTATGTGTGTAAATAATCATTTTTATTGCTATCTTTAGTTTTAGATCGAAGAAACATTGGTGTGATCCCCGCTTACTAATAACTGAAGTGAAGAATTTAATCTTTGATGGCTGATACCGTGATAGTTTTATCGAAAGGTGGTACTTAATCAGATTCTTAGTTTAAATTAAGATTATTAGTAATTTTTTCCCAATTTTGCAATGATGAGAATTTGAGGAAGTTAATCAACATATTAGTAACTGATAACTTTTCGAAGTATTGGTTATTGCAAAGTAATGATTTGTCTAAGGGCATTGAGTGGTTATTATTTTAAATGCCAAAAACACATTTTACCTTTTTCTTGAGAATTTCAACATATGTATCTGTGCAATCTATGAATCCAGTTTTGTGGGATGAAGAAGAAACATTTCAGAAGAAAATCATTTACGTCACTTACATTAAATAATATCTACGTATGTGGATCTGTGTAGAGTCCTCAATATTGAATTATAACCACCTTCCACTATGATCTTCTTGTCCTGGATAGGCTTGTCCTCGCACATGGTGAAGATTTGGTGCCTGCTTCTAGCTTGATTTAGGCTGATACTAAAGTACAGTCAGGGCTCATTTGTATTCAACAATGATGGATCTGACATGGGTGAGCACTGTTTTAGTTGGAGCAGGCTGCCTTGCCTTAGGATATTGCATTGGGAAACACTGTCCTGGTTGTTTTTTTGTTTTGGCTAGAAAAGCTAAAAGTGCTATAATTGCTAATGAAGACATGAAGAATAAGGCAAAGGAACACCTTGAGATTGAAAAGTTGGCTGATATTCTTGATGACTTTAAAATGGTATAATGTCTATTTTTCACTCTTAATTGACATATGTGACTGTGTAGAGAAAGCCAAAAGATTTATGCTTTTCACTTTATGATTATTATTTTTGATAAAAAAGGGTTTGCATAAGTAGAACAGAAATTATGCTTTGCCCTTGATTTTCTGCAGGTTTTGGTTGTGAGAAATGATCTTAAAATGGGCAAGGGAAAAATTGCTGCACAGTGCAGGTATATGTGGCTTGCAGTCGTTAAATCCATTTTCATGTTTCGTTTTGGCTTTCCTTTTACATGTTTTGTTATAAACTAAAATCTCCAATCATTTGGTATGGCTGTTTTATTTGTGTTGGATAAATGATTGTTGACTAGTTGAACTAGATTGTTAGATGTTACTTCTTAGTGCGAATTTTCGTGATTTAAGATGACTGTTTCTCTGGCTAGGAAGAGGCAAGCGGAACTCTGATTACTAGCAGTTAAATCATAATAATTAATGGAGTTTACCAAAAACTAGATGATGCTGAAATGTTGGAGTTATTCTTGGTTGGCAAGCACTTAGGTGAAGAATGCCACAGATTTGTTTGTTGAGTAGGGCTTGACGCGTAGAAGGTGCTTTGATTGGAAATTTCAGATCTAAAAGCTTTTCTCTGCATCTTTTTTATTGCGTCTAGATATATAGCATTTTATTGTACCAGAACCAACCTTACTTTTCTTTCTTGATATAATCTTCTGTTTTGTTGCTGGAAATTCCTCTTAAGCCATTGTTTGAAAAGACTGCGTCTTTTTACCAGGTATGATGAAATCTATGCTAGATTTCAGTTATATAGGCTGCATTAATCTCCTCTATTCCCTGCCCTAACTGCAACAAAGAGAAGAAGGCTGTCGAGCATTTAATATGTTTCTGTTCTCAGATTCCAAACCCCGTTGTTAATATCATTATTTTGGGTGACTGCTTGCGAAAAACTACAAAAGTGGTGGTAAGCCTTGTTACAAATAGTCTTGCACACTGGCTTAACTAGAAGGCTAGGAATGAATACCATTGGTACCTTGGAGTCAATAAATCAGCTGCAAGGCTGTGGCCTATCTTGTGTATGATTCTGCTCATCATCCTTTTCTGACAAACAACAGTTTTTGCTATAACAGACACAGAATATCTGCTCAGCTTGAGTGTTCTGAATTGTTTCAAAATCATAATTATATCTCTCGGACTTGAGAAGCTACTTGATGGCTGGTCTGTCTAACTATAGGAATGCTTATATTGGGATTGATTCCTGCCAGTCCTATTCACTATTCTCATAGTAGATGAGTTACCATGGGAGATTAACCCTTTGATAAATAAAATTAAATCTTTATAGTTTAGAAGATGCTAGTGCCTGTGCTAATTGGACTAAGTGCAATGAGGATGCTATTGTGTAGCTAGAGCTGTTTCTGTTAAGAAAAGACGTTGCCATTCTTGCTGGCTAGGACTCCTTTCTCTTGATTTGTTGTGGAAGAAATGGGTTGGGCTATCTGTTACTTTGGATGATATACCTTGATGATGATTGCTTGTTCTATTATCTATATTCTTTTACAATTGAACTGCAGTTTCAATTTTATTTATGATCCAATCGTTGCTTTTTTTGGATAGTCATGCGACTTTAGGTCTCTATAAGAAGCTCCTACGTCGGGCGCCAAAAGCCTTAAATAGGTACAGCTGCATACTAATCTGGATCTATGGTACAGTTAATGTATGCATTTTGTTGTCTCACTTTTTCTCTCTTCTTTGTCAATCTTGAAGGTGGGAGATGTGTGCTCAACCTAAGGTGGTGGTTAAAATCGAAAGTGAGGAAGATATGCTAGTTTTGCAAGTTAGTATAGCTTAGAAGTTCTGGTGTCATTTTCTGATTATTCTCTGGTTTTACTTTTCTCTGCTAGGCACTTCGATATCTTTAATTTTAGCTTTGTTGTAGTTTCCCATATTTTTGTTTTATTTATCTGAGCTAGTTAATTCTTTACAAAATTCTTTTCAACTTGAACAGGAGAGAGCAAAATCACTGAAGTTGCCGGCTCATATTACAGTTGATGCAGGGAGAACACAGATTGCACCAAGTGAGTTGCAGATTTCTTGTTTGGTTGATTGAGATTGGTAATGGTTTTGGTAGGCATTAATATTCATGTGAAACATGCATTTTGAGAATTTTCTTTTGCATGGTTGTTTGTGTAACAGTGTTCTCTCTTTTTCTCTCTCCCTCCAGAAACTTGCTTAAGTTATTTTTCCTTTATGCTGGGCCTCTAATAGGACCGCAATAAATTTATGTGCTGCTAGGGTAAGCCAAAAGTATTATGCAGTATATGGGTTTCCTGATAGTTAATGATACTATTCATACCATAGTTACAGGCGTGCTCATTGTAGAAATAGTGGTTGGAGGTCTGGACTTAATATTGGGGGAAGGATGGAAAGTAGAATGATCAAAGAAGTAAAATGAGAATGTTGGTATAAGAAGTAGGATAACCTTATTAGTATCCCTGAGGTTTGTCCTAATATAGATGGTGCTCCCCCATGTTCCAAAGTTAGCTTACAGTACCTTACTGTTATCAACATTGTTATTTTAATTTTTTTTTCTCTCTAACCTGTGTACTTTATGTTTTATCTCTTATCTCTTCTCTCTCTCTCTCTTTTTTTTCTCTTCTTTGTTTCCATTTCTCTCAATTACTTGAAGTACCTCTTCCATTTTTTCAGTTTTCCTCAAAACCATATAAAAATATTCCTCAAAATTAATTGAATGCAGTTCCTTTTCTAACATCATACAATCAAAATTAATTTGCATATACACATTACACTCAACTGAAACAATTATGTGCAACAAATACTTTCAAATGTTTAACAATCACAAGACAAAGTTGAAGAGCATCGAGCTCTGAAAAAAAAAGCCCCAAGAGGAATGAAGGTGGCTCAACTTTTGTGTTTAAGGCTGCGAGAAAGATGACAAATGATAAGTGAGATGCTCCCTCTTGATACTCTCAGTATCTAATTGTTGCTGAAGGTTGATTTTTGGGTTTGGATCAGGGTCTAGTATCTCTTAGGGCATGGCTACAACTTTGGTGGCATTTGTGGTGCGGTGAGTTGGGTCATATTTTGATGACTCATTATTGTAGGCTAATTCTGAAGCTTGGGGGTATCGCCAATAACGAATACCAAGGAAACTTGTATTAGATATATAATTATGTATGAACTATAAATCTTCTTGTTATGAATCATTAATTTCATCTGAACTGTGTAATTAGTATGTCACATTTGCTGAAGAATGTTACTACTGGGTTTATGAGCAAAGTCTTTTGTATTTTGCCTCTATCTGAAAGTATAAAAACTGACTGGTATGTGTTTCCCAATGTTCAATAAGAGCTATTGAAGCCTTAACTGCAGAAGTGCCATTTTTAGTCAGTATTAGTTTAAAGTGGGGGGAGTAAGAAGGTTAATTGCTAAAGAAGTGATAAAACCATACATGAAGAGTAAAGAAAGCATGCATTTTTATTGTGTAAAACCCAGAAGATGCCTTTCAAATATTACTGCACAATTGGTTCTAAGAACACAAACTTGGATTTTTCTGAGAATTCAAAATCTGCATTCTCTTCTTTTCTGATTTCTCATGCATGCCTTAAGCTTTCCTTTTCTGGTTTCATTTTCATGTTAGCTTTAAAAAACTTATGATTTTCCATATATTATTTTTTCTTTCTGCTTTTCCAGATTCAAGGACGGTGATGGCTATTCTTGGTAAGTTCATATTCTGAGTGAATCCTGTAAGGTTCTAGTTTTGTTTGATTGAGCACCAACCCACAAATTCCATTGAGAGTTTTGACGTAGATAAGTAATTTAAGGTTTTCCAACAGACCACTATCTAAGATTTCCATTTTCTACCTGGTTGGTAGGATGGACATTGGATAGACAGTAGTAGTTTTGCTGCAGTTTCATTGAATTTGATCTCGCTTTTTGCAGGACCTGTAGATGTTGTGGATCATGTAACAGGTGGATTGAAGCTTTTATAGTGATATGCTTGGAAAACTGATATCAGTTACCTTTTTGTCATGTCAAATCTGATGATAAATCAAATCTGCTGTGCTCGGACAGAAATACATTTGCATTCATTTTTTTTAACTATTCTTATTTTGTTGATGACGATGAAAGTATTATGCAGTGAACCCAATTGATGATAATGTTCTACTTTCCGGATGTAAGTTTTTGTCACAAATCATATTCAACCAGATGTCGTATTCAATTTCTAGATATGAAATGATAAATTAGATTTTTTTAATGCACAACTCATTCTTGGTATGCTACTCTTTTCCATTTCAAATTATTTTTGTTATACACAATTTTTTTTTTTGTTAGTATTAACATCTTAATTAGATGTCTTTCGAAATATTGATAGGTGCATATAATGTATGCTATGGTTCAATATCAGTGACCATCCTTCCACAGTGATCTTCAATACATGCCAAATTATGATGTTTTATATTTTATATTTTGTTTTTGTTTTTTTGTTTTTTTTTTTGGGATTTCTAAGTTCTGCCCGAGCACAAAATAAGCAAAAATTAAAGGTCACAAATAAACAATTTTATCATTTTCAACAACTATAAAAACAAACGAAATTTTTGATTTTTAAAAATACAAAGTATTTTAACAATTCAGTCTCATTATCTTAATAATTCTGAGGCAAATGAATCTTCACCCTCAACGTCAATATTTGCATGGGCTTTAGCTTGATTTCTAGGCTTTCAAGAAGCCAGTGTGGTTATATATGAGCCAAATAGCATGAAAAAGAACTCATTTGGAAGTTTAAACCTATCAAAGAAACCATAACATAATTTCTTTATTACTTTTCTCCTTAGTTCATCAAGCATAACACTCTTGTGAAATTGCAAATGCATCTCATGAAAAAAGTAATATATTCAATAAGCCAACCTTAGGAGATCATACTTTGACTTTTGTGGAGGACCTAAGAAAGTAGAAGCAATGCGAGAGGCAACGAAGGTATCAAGAGCAGCGACAAGCAACACATATAGTCACAAAGGCTAGCATGTGCAGGGAAAATACACCAATAGGGGAAAATTTAGCACGCCAAGATCTTATTGCACGTATAGGTGCTCAGCAAGTAATGTAAGACATTATGCAAGTAAGCACATGATAGGCCACAAGCTACATGTGCTAACAAGCAGGTAGCGTGCGATACCCACAGACAGCATGTATCAACCAACAGGTAATGTGCACTAACTCACAGGAAGCACACAATGATACAAAAGTAGTGCACACAATGATACAAAAGTAGTGCACGCAAGCACACAGTAAGCAACAACTGCCTTGTGCGCTGTTATGCATAAGGATGCATGCGACAACACCAACAGCGCAAGCTAGGTGCCGAGAAGCACGCGAGAAATACTGAGCACCACATGTGGGGTGCCTAACAGCGCCTAAGAAAAGCCATACAATGTGCATGAAATGTTGCAAAGCATATCTAATAGTGCACATGAAATGCCGTAAAAACTATCCAACAGCGTTCGCATAAGCCAGCTTAGTACACATACCACCAACAACAACTTGCTGCACATCATTAGTGACCATGTGCCATAAGCCATCAATGCACACATGCCAACATGCAATAGCTAGCATAAGCATTTGCAAGAAATATTACCAGCAACAAAGAAGCATTGCTACACCAACCCATCATGATCAAGCCAGCAATGAGGCCCAGCAAAGTTTTGACCTTGTTTGCAAAAGTAAAGAAATTCTGTACCAAGCAAAAGTTTAGTATCAACAGGAATCATCACAAACCAACAAATTTGACATCAAGTGGGATATAATAAGGCAACAAATTCGAATATAAGTAGGAGTTTCCTTTCTTTAGTTATAAATAACTTAAGAATCTTTTTCATGGGTAAATTAAAACTTTAGTTTAAAATTAAATAAGGAATTTAAGATTTGTTATCATTATAAATACAGCCTTGCATCATGCAAATATATCATCGGAATAATATAATAGATTTTATAGCAAAATTGCTCACATCTTTTTATTTTCGATTATCCTTTAAAAGTTATCTTAGGATAACTTGGGTTTAGGTTAAAGTTAAGAGTTGTCTTTCTTACCTAAAAGTTGTGAGATGTTTAAAAGTTATCTTGCTTTTCTAATATATCAATTTATAGGCAACTAAGCGCAAAATGGATTTAGGAGCAAGGAACACAAGGGATTTAAGAATGTATTTTAAGTAATCACTAACGTCCCTAAATGCCAAAATTTTTATGGTCTAGTTTTTAGTCTCCAACAACTGGTGCTTTCGTTAAGAGACTCAACGTGATTATAATGACATCCTAGCAACAATCACTACAACAAGAATCCATTGGTAAAGACTTTTCTATGACCAATCGAGGAAGGAATTTGACCTTGGAAAGGGAACAACGTGTCTTTTATGAGCAAGTAGGCAATTGGGGACAACATCTTGCTTATATAATCCATTCTATTGAAAAAAGACATGTCCTAAGTAGCGAGCATCATGGCGAAGCTATTCACCAAGCTTGATCTAAAGACCAGATATCACCAAATCTGAATGAAGGAAGAATATGTGCATAAAATGGCTTTTCGAATACAAAATGGTCACTACGATACTTTATCATGCCTTTAGGATTATGTAAGGCACATTCTACCTTCCAAGTCACTATAAATGATATTTTCAAGCCTTACTTACGCAATTTGTACTAGTATTCTTTGATGACATATTGATCTACTTGAAGAACCTTGATGACCATTTTAAGCACTTGAAGAAAACAATGAAAGTTTTAAGGGTTAATCATTTATTCATCAAGCCATCTAAATGCACTTTTGTGTAAGAGGAATTCGAATACTTAAGATACATAATTTTCAGTGAAAGAGTAAAGGTTGATCAATGCAAATATCCAGGCAATGCAAGCATTGCCATGCTTAAAGGATGGCAATGTTACTATCAATGATGTATTTGTACTATGGTACTATTGCAAGGCTTTTGACCGAATTATTGAAGAAAAACAATTTCTTATGGACTAAAAAAAAAATGAAGCAGCCTTTAAAACTCTAAAACAAGCTGTATGCAAGACCTCCGTGTTAGCATTACTTGATTTTAGTCAACCATTTGAGCTATACACCAAAGCATGCCAATAAGGCATTGATGCCATTCTTAGCCGAGTAGGAAAGTTGATTGCCTACACGAGTCAAGCCTTAGGACTTATGAAAAAGAGTTGGTCAGTATATGTAAAGGAGATGTAAGCTATCATCCATGTAGTAAAGATATGA
Organism: Swietenia macrophylla; assembly: GCA_032401905.1. Classification (NCBI taxonomy): domain Eukaryota; kingdom Viridiplantae; phylum Streptophyta; class Magnoliopsida; order Sapindales; family Meliaceae; genus Swietenia; species Swietenia macrophylla. Next base: position 8,948,363 of record CP135571.1, read on the forward strand.
CAACCTTATTTTCTTGTACGAAAGTTTACCATAATCATTGATCAACAACTTTTAAGAAACTTAATGAAGTAGAAAATCACTACCCTAGAGTAGTACAAGTTTCTTATCAAGTTACTTAGATACAAGTATAATATAATCTACAAATTAGGTAAGAAAAATAGGGTTGCGGATGCTTTATTTAGAAAAAATAGGGGAACAAATATTGTGGGCTATATGCGTGCCCAATGAAGCATATTTTATTACCATCAGTAGGGCAGAATGGGTTGTGTGGGCAAAAGTTAAAAAAGTTATTTTACTTGATGCTCACAGCCAAGAGCTCACTAAGAAAATCAATAATTCTGAACTAACTATAAACAAGTTCTTGCTTAAACATGGAATATTTGGTATAACTAATAGATTTATGTGCTCAACACACCAGGACGTGAAGAGAAAATTCTTAACCACTTTCATAATTTAAAGGAAAGAGGTCATTCTAGTTGTTTCAGCATTTACATAAGGGTTTTTTTTTCTTCTGGTAAAAAAGTCTCAAAGTTAAAATTAAGAAAAAGGTCAGCGAATATGATATTTGTCAATAGTCTAAATCCAAAAAAGGCAAGACCAAAGGTTTGCTCTAACCATTACTAATGCTAGTTGAGTTTGGGAAAACTTTACAGTAGATTTCATCACGATAATGCTAAATAATTAAGGATACACAGTCATTTTAACCGTGGTGGATAGACTTAACTAGAGCAACATTTTCTGCCATTCAAGCAACTTTACACCACAAATAAAATTATGCAAAATTTATTAAACACATTATTCGACTTCATGGTATCCTTAAAACCATGCTATCCAATAGAAATATAGTTTTTATGAGTAAATTTTAGAAGAAACTCTTTATCGAACTAAAAAGTAATTTTATAGCTTCATCGGTATTTCATCTTTAAACCGATAGCCAAAACGAAGTAACTAACTGAACCTTAAAGCAATACCTAAGGTATTTTTATCACGACCATTAAAGTGAATAGAAGAACTACATACTATAGGTAGAATTGTGGTATAAAACTACCTATCACACAATCATCAAAATATCTCCGTATCAAGCAGTTTGTGATAAAACACCATCAAACTAAGTATGCCATACAATGAGAAATAGTATAATGCATAAAGTAGATACCACACTTCTAACGCAAGATAAAGTTCTTGAGAGATTCAAGCACGAGCTCGAACAAGCAAGAAACTAAATGAAGAGACAAATTGATAAGGGGTGTAGAGAGGAAAAATTTGAGACTCGAGACTTTGTTTACTTTAAAATTCATCCTAAGAGACAAATTTGTGCCGATAGACCAACAACAATCAAGTTAGTTAGGAGATATTTCGGGCCATACAAAGTTATTACACTAATTACAGTTGTAGCATATCGATTAAGACTGCCTCTGAATTCACAACTTCACCCTGTCTTTCATGACTTTTTACTAAGGAAATAATTAAAAGATAAGAGAAAAATAGCTGATAGGTTACTGAATGTCTACAAAGAAGGTTAAATAAAGTAGTAACCAAAGAAAACATTAGGCTTTCACATAATAGAAAACTAGTATATAGAGTACTAATATGATGGAATTAATTGCCCAAGGATGAAGCAACTTAGGAAGACTACAACGACATCCAATAATGATTCCCCGATTTTTACCTTGAGGACAAAGTGACTTTCCAAGAAAGGGGGATTGTTGAGGACATAAGAAGATAAAAGGAGTGTGAGAGGCAACGAAGGTATCGAGAGTAGCGATAAGCAACACGTACAGCCACAAAGGCTAGCAAGTGTGGGAAAAATACACTAGCAAGGGAAAGTTTAGCGTATCAAGATCTTACCGCATACACAAGTGCTCAGCAAGTAATGTAAGACACTGCGTGAGGAAGCATGCAAGTAGCACGTGATAGGCTACAAGTTGTGTGCGCCAACACATAGGTAGTGTGCAATACCTTGCTGACAGCATGCATCAACCTACAGACAATATGCGTCTACCCACGAGAAGCACACAATGACACACAAGTAGCACGCACAAGCACAGAGCAAGCAATGCTTGCATTACGCGCTATTATGCATATGGATGCATGCAACAACACCAGTAGTGTGCGCGAAAGTGGGTTTAGGACAGGAAGCACGAGAGAATAAAGAAGATACCTAGGCAGCAAGTTTGACTTATTTTAAGTAATCACTAACACCTCTAAATGCTAAAAATTTTGAGGCTTAGTTTTTGGTTACCAATAACTTTAGTGTGGATGGAAACATGTCATTTTCGCACTTAATTTTGGAGTAGAAACTAGAGATGAATGCATTGCAATATCTTTCATGAAGCATCATATATGAATTTTTAAAATCTAGAATTATTTGGATGGCTAATTTAATAATTTTGATTATCACACTAAGCTTCAAGTAAAGTTTTGTTTTATGATTAATATCAAAATAAGAACAACACCAATAGATGTATCTCAACAAAAGCACAGAGTTTGAGTAAAATGGGCAATTTTTTACCCCAATAAATGTAAGTTTTGTGCATTAGAACTTAGTGAAATCTTTTAATAGGTCATGCCTCCTGCACAAGTTCAATAAGCAACGTTGGTAGCTTTGTTGCAAAATATGCAATTTTTTTCATCCACTTAAATACAATTCCAGTAAGATGAGGTGTAAAAAAGAGTTGAAAGGCAGAAAACAATTATCGGACTTCCAGCTAACTCTCCAACTGGCAAGATATGCCTTTGCATATGATGTGATTCTATCACTAGTTCCAAAAATTGCACGAACAAATTGTTGTTAAACTATTACGAGTAACAGAAGAAGACTTTTAAGGCCGCCAAGCTCCAGGACACAAGAAAGAAGTAAAAATGCACACTATTTTCAATTAAAAAGCACTTACAAATTAATTACATGAAGTAAGCGCATGACATCGAAAATTTTTCCTTGACGCAGCAACTGCACGCATTAGAAAAGGAACAAAGCTACTTGTTTTGTAAGTCTCGTATTAATAAACAGTAGAAACAGAGAGAGGTTGCACCTTCCTAGACATGACTGGAGATTTTCTAACCTCTTTGCTAGGCTTGAGTGACATGATTCTGCATCATGTATGTCAATCCTATCGCTATCAGAAGCAGTTGGCAACATATCCAATGGGCCATATCACAATTCACATACAATCCAAAAATCAGATCTACAGTACCTCACCAAGTGTAAAATGTCCCCTATAGACTTCCTGTCCATTTTCTGCAAAGATTTTCTCCTCTGGATAAATTCTATTTCTTACCAATATACAATTTTCAGGCGCAGACACCGGCACCTGAGAGCGACTCTATATACATATGACAATTTACATCTAGTAGCGTAATTTAACATTTTTTATCTTCTCTCTCCATTGACAAACTAGACAGACATTAAAACCCAGAATCTAAAATCCAATTTACAGAATTTGTACCAAATGATCAGTACAATTATTTTTAAATGTATTACATATTTAAAAGCAACAGTTTAATTAGTAAAATACATGGTGAAAATACTCTGATTAGAAAAGCAAGGAAGACAACACTGGAATACGTTTTCTACAATACAAAAATATAATATCCAGTGCTCAATGGAATTTTTAAGCAATTAGTAGAGAAAGAATTCTGTGCATTAATATTTTTTTATTGTCTCCCCATTTTTGTCTTTCTTTAGTTCTTACAACATCAATTGAATTTTAAATACAAAAAAACACTAATATCACAATTTTCACTTTGTTATATTACCAAATCATCGGTGAAGCTGGAAAACAAACTCAAAAGCCATTAGCAAACAATAAAATAAACGTTGAGTTACCATTGAAACTTAAGACCCCTGTGCTTGGTAACTGTAGCATTTCAACAAGTTTCATCAATCCAATTATCTGCATACAGTAGAAAAACAAGAATGTATTTGTAGAGCCAACATTAGTGATTGTACATTTGAACAACTCATACAGTTATCAAACATACTAAAAGCACAGCCATATTCAGTCTCTCTATGAGCTTCAATTAAGAAAAATTAAAACATATCCAAACTTGAACTTTCATTCCTTCTCCACTTGACCAAAACAAAAATTGATCCACATAAATTAAAGAAAGTAACCATCGAAAGGATTTTGAGTAGATAGATAGTTCATGGTCCTCCAAAGATATTTCCATTATGTTTTCGTTATTTTTATCAATATTTTTCAGCCTGTGTAACCAATGAAACACATCAAAACTGCTAAATATTTGATCACAGACAAAAAAACATATTAAGAATAAAAATTGCTACAAATACGTAAATAAAGTGAAAAATAGATGTAACACCTGTTTCATTACCTTGAGAGTCCAAAAATCATCCTCATCAAGTCAAACGCATAAATGCCATAAGCATAAAAGAATTACAAAGACAAATTATGCAAGTAATATGAACTTATTCATGAAAAACACTCACGCTTTGCCATTGATCTAGCACCAACGCAATGAAAAAAGATCAAATGCAGTTCATATTCACCGCGCAGGTCACTCGTAAACTCCTACCTCAAGTAGTCGGCAATAATAATATGCCCAGATCAAATACTTAAAAAGTAAGCGGATATGTAATGCAATTCACAGTAATAAAGCACACTTTATTTTAAAATCACCCAAAAGAACAAAAAGCGTAATTCTCGTCAATTTCAAAATCATAATGAGATGATGAGATCCTTTTTTTTTTTTTCAAAAAATAAAGGTCGCCATTTTCTTAATCAGGTCCCAAGGCAAGTTCTAGATTAATAATATATAAAATTATCATTACGCTAACTATATATTTGTGTGTGTGAAAAAGAAAATTGGACTTAAGCATAATTTCAGATTTGAGAAATAACCTTTGTCAAAATTTAAAAACCTGTAAAATGAAGCTTTGATGGTAGAAAGGCCTTCGCTCGCGCCAAAACATTAATAAGACTTTTATTTATAATTTAAATGTTTGTTTTGAACCGACCGTTAGAAGATTGTGAAGAATAACTTGTTGGCGCCAAAATATGAGCTCGACCGCTATCGTATCTGCAAACCCGCATATTTAGATTGACGTAGGAATCTCATTGATTTAAGAAACTTATGGAATTAGGAAGCCTGTTAGGAATCACAACTACTTCACTCCCCATTAGGATTGATAAATAGCAGTATAAATATCACTGCTTTCTCTGTTTCTCAGTTTGCTATAGAAAACCTGGTTTTCTGGCTTCAACGTTCACAATCATTCATTCGGATAAAAAAAAAACCTTGAGTTTGATCAACAACCGCCGCCGCCGCCACCACCGAAAGTAATCCTTTTTCCTAATCTGTCGTTAATCAAAAACATGCAAGAAACCAGACCTCTTGTTCCCGCTGGCTTCAAGTTCAGACCATCGGATGAAGAATTGGTTGTAAACTATCTTTACAAGAAGGTTTCAGGTATACCCATCCCCTTCGTTGATTATATTGTTAAAGAATGCGATCTTTACTGTGAGCATGAACCCTGGGAGATTTGGAAAGCATATGGAGAACTATTGTTGAATGACGATGACGATCTCTATTTCTTCACCAAGCTGAAGAAAAAGACTCCGAAGAGTTCCAGAATAAACCGCAGAGTTGGTTTGGGTCGGGGCAATTGGCTAGGGGAAGATGCTCCGAGCAACATTGTATCCAGCAAATCTGAGCAACTAATTGGCTCCAAGAAGAGGTTTCGTTATGAAAATAACAAGTCTGAGGATAATGGCTGCTGAATAATGCACGAATATACTCTTAATCTTTCTTTGTCAGGCCAGAATCAATCAACAAATTATGTGCTTTGTAGGATTCGAAAGAATCAACCAACTGAGAAAAATAAGAAATCGAGTTTATCAAAGAAAAGAAAGCTGCAGGATTTCCAGACAAACCATCAATCTGTAGAGCCAGAGAGGCTTTTGACCCGAAAAGAAAACAAGCAAGTGGTTGGCATTAACAATGTTGAATGTCAGTGCTCTGAAGCATCTATGTTTACCACTGTGCAACGCAAAGCAAATTGCAGCAATGTTTATGGCAGTGCCTGATCCGACAGTTCAATCATTAACAGTTGCTAAACAACACGAAGCACCTGTGTCAGTAGTTCCTGATTATCAGATAGGAATGCGGCAACAAAAAGAATCTTCAGATGATGACCACCTAGCGGAATACCTGAAGAAGACTTATGCTTACTTCGTAAGATTCTCCTTACAGATGAGTTTGACAATCAACCGATTGGAGAAAGATGCCCAAGTGCAAGTGTTGATTTGGTCAGTATTCCATGTATGCAAGAGATGTTGTGTGAAGAATATGTTTTTGTTCCAAGTGATGACGGAGAAAGAGTTGACATGGTGATAAACGAGATTCTGATAATGGAAGGGGGGGCATTGTACAGAGAATTAAATATGTTGCTCATTTGCTAATGGCATTGCCTGATCAGACAGTGCCGAGTGAGATTTCTTAGCATCAGCATGTGTCTGAAGAAAATGTGGTTGCACTAGGTACGAGTGTTGATAAGGTGACAATACATTCAATGAGTGAGCTTCATAACCAGTGTCAACTTCCACCACTGTCATCTGAAGAAAATGTGATAGCCCCCAGGTGATGGAGAATATGCCAGAAGTAGAAGTAACCGTTCAAGTGTTGACTGGAGGACAATAATTGATGAAGTGTTGGGTGAGGTTCCCCATATTGTGTCTGAAAATTGTGGAAGTAGCAGTTCAACTGCGCGGCCGAGTTTAGATCAATGTAGCCTTTGTATCCTTCTTCTTAGTTGGAGAAGATAATTGTTTTTATTTTGAGAAAATTAATGAGTTGAAATTGAAATAATGAATGCATCAACTAGTAATATGGTTTTTTCATGTCTTTAACTTAAAAAACATGCCTTGATGCATTATCAAAAGTGTTTTGAAAACACGTTTACATCAAACATGCATTTCTGAAAAATAATGTCCCTTACCATAGTTAAAACTGTTCGAGTCATGGTCAAATTCCATTAGAGCTTCATCGTCGTTAAAGCTTTTAAACTATCACCACTCTTATTATTTGCATTCTTATTGCTAGCAATAAAATAACAAATAAATTAACCATAATGTAATAATACAAATGATGGATTAGGTCTGTAAATTGACTGGGAAGTAACGCTAGTAATCTTGACTTTTGGTTTTATCCGTCCTCTATTTTATTGTTAAAAATTCCATAAAAATTAAATTATTTACTCTTAATTCTACAATTTTGTTAACTTCCTATCTTAAGAATCGAACAGGGGTGATAATTTAAATTATTGTGTTATAATTATCTAAAATTATAATCATGTCATGTTAAATATAAATCAACTGTAATATAATTCATTTAATAATTATATTAAAAATTAAAAGTACAATTCAATACGGTTAATAAATGATTAAACATATTATAATTGTATTATTTATACTATAATAGATTTTTATAATATTTATGATACTATATACATAATATTATTTAATTTTATCATAAATATAATTAAATATCTTTTATAACGTGATAAATATATTTAAATTATTTAAAAAATATAAAATAAATGTATTAAATTATAAATAAAATAAAATATTATAATTATTCAAATAATTAATCGTATTATAAACGAGTTCATGTCAATAATTATAAACTTAAACCTGACATAATTATTAATTCGTATTATATTATATTTATATATTTAATAATTATATTATTTTATATTAATATGAATTCACAAATTTATATCGAATTCGTATAGGTTGGTTGAATCATGGCAATCGCTAAAATTCAAGTGCAATTTCCATGTAATTGAAATTCTGCAGAGGGCACCTGGGGGTTCAACGACAGAGAGACAAATGAATATTACTTGAGTTTGCACAACTCTGGCTGAAATTATACTTCAATATGTGATGCGGTTACTTTCTCCCCTCAAAAGCCGAAGCACAGCATTTCCAAAATTCGCAAGGAGAGTACGAAACTTTGGGTGTTAAAGGAGCTGCAATCGCCAAAGACAGTTTAATGGATTGCCCGTAAGCAAAAGACAGTAAATAATCAGCACAAGAACAATATGAATGCAATTGAGACCGTAGACTTACTCCAATTCTTCTATTTAAGTATAACATGTATGAATCCAGACATCATGCACCAAAGGGGCACAAACACCATGTATGCGAAATAAAGACGAAAAAAGGATAAAAGATTCATATAACTTAATGAAAACAAAATTAAAGAGTAAAAATTTATAGCATTGTCTATCATCCCTGTACTTCCCAAGTGTAAGGAAGAAAAAAAAAAACTTGTTTCTAGTTTTTGAATCAAATCTTTTTTTCATATATTTCAGCAACTATGAAAGAAAGCCATTGAAAATCTGTCGGGACCTTTGAACAGCATAGAAAAATTGGCCTTCATATTTTACCATCGTCAAACTTTCTCTCCAGCCAACAAGCTTTCTTCTCCATAACAGGAACCTTCATTTTAAATTGTACAAACAGGGGGTTCCTTGTGTCATTCTTCAACTTCACAAACACTGCTGCCATCCCGATTACTTAATACAGTTAATCCTGATAACTTTTTGACAAAAATCACATGCTGTCCCTTGCATAACACATGTTAAAGAGGTTGATACTATTTGGGCTCTTACACAGCTTAACCTTTGGATTAAGTGGTAACTTAACAATATATTTTACTATTGAACAAAATATATGATCATTCATTTGTTATCTGAGAATAATGTTTGAAGAATGAGACGACAACTAAAATCAGATCTTCTTCTTTTGGTTTTTCTGGTTAATTCAAATCACACATATAAGCTGAATAGATACATTAAGCTCATTGTACTGAACAATTGTGCGAGATATTGGCCTAAAACAAAATAATAATAATAACAAGAAAACTTTATAAACAGTTAAAATTTAGAAAGATCAAACACCCGCCTTTTCTTGACAAGAACTATATCAGTATTTTGAAATGTTGATCAACATCATGAAGCCTTACATATGCCTTTCCTCAATTGAGCTTTACAAGTCTACACAGTATGAACAAATTATTAATTTACATCCACAACCCACAAACAAAACTTTTATGTATTGTACACCCTTTTTATTCGTTTATCCCCCTCAGTTGACCTGACAAATCCACTCATTGTATCAAAAACCCTTGACTGGAACAGCATACCAAATTTCATAGTCATTAAATATATATAATTTCTGTTTGTTGATCGTAAGCAGATCCTTAGATCAGAACTTTAGTTTTCTTCAACATCTGATGACGTGCTTTCTTATCTACAGAAACTTGAAATTTGATGATCGCAAATTAGTTTGTGAGAAAAAATATTCACAAAACCCTAGGTGAATTTGTCATCATACTTGATGATATATCCTACAAAAGATCATTAAACAGTACAAACGTAAAAGTTATATATGGGTGTAGTTTGTCCCTATACTTTCTCCCGTTTTCCCGTCATCTCTCACCCCACTCACTGCATGGATAAACAGATGGGCAAATAAAACCAACAAAAAGAGATGAAGTGAACAGGATGCAAACCCTCAATCTTCATTGCTGTGGCAATATCTCTCAAGTCAAAAGGCTAAGGGTGTTATGTTGTAGTCCATAAGGAATCTGAACATCAAGTAAACAAATTCTGAAATGGACTTCCTGCTATCAAAATAAACCTTATAAACAAAATGAGTTCTAAAAGAATAGTGGCTCTACCACTTTGGCATCCATTTTTTGCTGGACAGGAATTGCACGGAAAGGTTATCTTAAAAAAAGATTATTTTTGAATTAATTGCCGATATTATGTTACAGTTCAGGCTTAATTAATTGAAAGCTAATGGTGCAGAATAAATAAAGGTGAAATCAGTACATCAAAGCATTAATTTTTCCCTAATAATTTAGCATAAAAGAGATTCAATATTCGTAACATCAAGGCAGAAACCTTATTTCGCATATCATTGACAACCGAAGAGCTATATTATCTAGGTACTATTGTTCCGCTAATTCACTCCTAATTGGAATGATATTCCCTAATTATTGCACTTTGATTTATAATCCAATCAACTGGAAGCAAACCCAATTTTTTCTTGTTCACTTTTTGAACAATGTGTCTAACTTCCATTGCGCATGATAAGAAAAACAGAATAAAAAGGTCCTTGTATAGACTTGACTTCAGAATTACTATCCTGAAACAACATAATCCGAACCATCAGAAGCTCTTAATGACCAAAAAAATATTTTTCTACTGTCCCGCGCTTAACGCTGAAAACATCATCAACAGAAATAAAATCTTGAGTGAGTTGTGCAAGGAAACAGAATGAACAAGTACTTCTTGTTTTGTCCCATCTAATTGGACCTCTATTTACATTGCCTAAATTAAATCAGAAAATATGCATCCCAAAAATCACTGAGGGTTTAAAGTTGATTCTCCAGCATTTTCATAACACAGTTTGCTAAATGCCTTTGAACTGCAAAATGGTACTTCAAAACCAGTAAGTAGCAGCCTCCTTGTCTTCATGGTTGCTATTACTTATTAAATATTCTCTGCGAGATCAAGCCTTTCAGCAGACCTGACATGATAGAAAATGTCAGACAACCCTCAGATACAATATGCTAGCAAATTTAGCTAAATTTGGAATTATTGAGTCTTTCGCGTGTAATTACTTGTTGAAGGCCATTTTTATTTTAAGATTAAGGCTTGGTAACTTAGGTTTTATGCATGTGTATTGTTCCTGTGCTTCTAATTTGAGCTTTACTTTAAATGCCCATGTTTCAATCTTTATACTTTTAATGTAAAATATGGATTAAATAAATTTCAGCCTGAAATAAATGTCATAAGGAATATAAACAACTTTGACTGGAAGTTATATCGGTACTTTACTCAGTTTCTGCATTTCTTTATGGGTCCAATTTCATCTCAAGACATTAATAGAAGAACATAGTTCTTTTCTAAGACAATCTCTCTTGCTGCTATAATATTCTAAATCAATCATGTCAGATGACCAAATAGTTATAGAAACTAAACAATGACTAACATAAATTTACGTTAGAACATCTACTCCAAAATAATCAACCCTCTTCAACCAAATATTACAAGCAAAGAGAAGTTCAATGCAATATAGAAGCCTTCTTCGGTAATCTATTAGATGCCATGTGTCCAATCAAATACTGCATTCAGTGCCAAAACCAACAAAATATTTCATCTTGTTTGGACATATGCTGCAAATCAAATTTGAGCCAATATTTTCTCCAAATAAAATCATAAGTCACCACAAAAACTATTATGATCCCAACCTCCATCAAAGCTGATACAACATCTATCTTCCATTCTTACAGTGCAATATGCAAGTAAGAAAATCCACCGACAATATTTGCAGTTTTAGTGTCTGCCTACTATTATGTTGTTGAGGAAAATATCACATTGGCAGCATTTTGTTTATAAGAACATAACGAAGCAACATGCATCTAATGAAGTACATAATATTTTAAGCCTTTTATTGGATTATAACTTAGGGATACACACACACACACACACATATACATAGATGCTAAACTTGACAGACCTAAAACATTTCTCTGTTTTAAAATTAATGTTCATTGAAGATGTCAAGTCTCAGAGAAGCTTTGGTGATTGGTAAAATGTGTTGTTAAGCATTATCTTTCTACCTCTAGAGGCCAATGTGGGATGATTTATTGTGATCATTAAAGCAGAAATTTTAAATAGAAAAGTTAGTGTATATTTGTTACACATTGAATTAGACTATTGTAAAATACAATTTAGTTAAATAAATATTATTCATCTTAATTTACATAAACTTTAATAAGTTTAATGGATCTTAATTCTAAGCATGTAATAAACTTATATTTATGAGTTATGTCTTTTGAATTATCATTAAGTGAATTCTATTATATAGTCAAAATATCAATGCCTTGGAGATATAATTTCATGGATCATATGAATATATATTTGTAATATGAAATCTATATAAGTGATGCTTTCTCAAACTATTTATAGTACTTGATTATTTAAATCTATAGTTACAATTTATTCAATAAAATTATTTATTGAATAATAATATTTATTTGTAAATTTATTTATAAATATAAAAATATTAAAAATGATCATTAGAACAATTTAATGACTTGTGGTAAATATGTAATTAAATAGGCATAACATTTACAATGAAATTGACTTAATTATGAATATTAAATAGATGATTGATCAAGAGAATATTATTGGTCTGTAACCAAACTCAAATTTAATTTAAAAGAGTTCCAAATTAAAATGACTTTATTATATATACATAATTTTTTTAAAGTGCAACTTTAGGCTTTTAGTAAAAGAGAGTGAGTTAATTTAAAAGATTAGATAATCATGAGACGATTGAATCTGAGTTTTCTAAATTTAAAATTTAAATTAGGACGCCCATGGGTTTGAAGTTCTTTTACTAATTCAAATATAACTTATAACGTAAATTAAGTGTGTATCCTATATAAGGATATTAAATGGTGAAAAACTTTAAGATTTTTTTTATCATTAGAAAAATACACCTTTTTTCATAAGAACATTTTGATTCACTACTAACTAAGGAATGTGCCCATATGTGAGAATAAAAGTTGATAATAGCAAAAAAGCCATGAGTGTTTTGAAGATTTTTTTTTTTTTCTAATTTCCTATATATGAAATAAAACAAGATAATATTTTTCTACTGCAGACCATATTGGAATAAGAAAATTGTTTTAAAATTTCTATATTCCAACACTGGTGCTGTCCTTCCATCTTTTGTCTTCTTAACAGAATAGGCTCGAATTCCATCAAGCCCATTGCTGTCATGCATGGTGTTTGCTAATTCGGGATCACCACTTTTTGAGATCAAACTGTAGTTAAAGTCAACGAACAGTGCCTTGTTTCTAAAACTTTCAATTCCAAACAACTTCGTCCAATCCCAATCAAGTTGTAAACTACGGCAACCACCGAGGAACAGCGTCCGGTCAGATGTAATATTCAGTTTACATTGCACTGAAAATCTAAGGCACTCTAAACATAATGAGTCGTGCGTTGGACATATTTTCCACTTTATCGTAACATACTTGAAGGAAACCAGAATATAAGACTCCATTCAGACAAGCCACAACAAGAATCTCTCTATAAAGAAACAAACTCAAATTTTCTGTCCATTTTGTGTCCCCAGGGTAACATATGTTGATACAAAACTTTTTGAAAGAGTAGTTTGCCGCATATATCACACAATCAGGAGAAGCTAGACTTGCAGAAAATAATATCTTTTTCCAAACGACATCACTGGACAATTATGGAAGTCGTACAATGTTATCGGTGAAAGGATTGTAGAAAAATAGTGCGGTACCATGCAGCAACATCAACGACCCATAGTTTGAAGCAACGACTACGACATTCTCCATATCAATATTTGTATTTTTGAAGTTAGTCCCGTATTTTCTCTTGTGAGAAGGGTCATATAGTTAACATTCATTCTTCTTCCTTTCAGTACTACCCTTATATCTATAAGAAAAAATCCATGGAAATTCTTTATCGGCGTATTTGAGAGAATCAATATTTGATTTCCAATCTTTGCATACAGCCCGGCAACGTATTTGATCGGAGTAACAAAGCTGCTCCATGATCAAAGTCACCATATCATCATGAAGATCGGACCACGATTTGATATTATGATTCCAAATATCATACTTCGTCTTCTTATTGAATTTCATGCTTATTTGTTCTTACTTGCTTAGTGCGAGAACGATCTCAAGAGAATAATTAATTAAAAATATATTTGATTGACTGAATGACAAACCTATTTATACTAAAACAGGCCTAATACTAAGTTAACAATAATTTGCTGCAAGGAAGCGATTTAAGATAAAGCTTAGGTAAACATGGAAGTTGTTGACGGCGATTTTTCATTTCCCCAACGTCAACAGACGTTTTCCTTTTCTAAATTATCAAATACTTTCTTCCTGTGAACACAAAGGAATAAACAGAGATGCCAGTGTACCAACGAAGGATCTCCGATACTTAAATTAGTGGGTTTTTTTTTTTTTTTACGAGGACAAGAAATATAAAAAATGCTAAAAACAAAAGAGAGAGAATTTTTCGATGAGTTGAGAGAGTATTGATTGATATCATGTTCACCCAACTTTTCCCCCATTATTAGGTAGTTATGATGTAGTGGGTGATTTCACTATGCAGGTATCAACTAACACATTGTTTATGGAAGTAATCTGTTGAATCTTCTCGAGCTTCTTGAATTCTCGGGGATAGGGTGTAGTCAGAGATCATAATTTTGAAATGATATACTCGAGATGTTATGCCATACATTTGGTGTATTGAGACATTTGGATACTTAGAGTGTGTGTTCTAGGCATTGTCAGGTTATTCAGGAAACAGGAGTCTCTCGATTTCTAGTGTTGAAGGATTCCAATACTAAGAACTAAAGAAATTTGACCGCTTAATGTTCCCACACTTAGGAAATAATTTGGCCGCCAAATATCACATTTCATCAAAAAAATCCAATCCACTTTAAATTCTGCCGCTTCACGCTCCATGAAACTACTTAACTAACACCTCGTGTTTCGTGAAACAATTGTACTCATTATTAGTACAAAAATGCTAATGGCTTTTCAACATGTGGCACATCGACGAGTTTATAATTATTTTAAATGATATGCCTTTGTTCTTTCTTTTCCATTACTGTCTACCTTCTCCTTATCTGCAAACGAAGCCTCTAAAAGGAGTCATTTTTATGACGACTAGCTATTCTTAGGCCTGGTAATAACGCTTCAAATTCAAGTTCATTATTGGTCAACTTGAAACCGAACTTCAAGGCAAACATAATTTCATCATTCTCTAAACACTATACCTGCACCACAACCATGTGTATTTGAAGCCCTTCAATATACAGTTACCATACTGGGCTTTCTTCATCCTTTTCGATCACTATCATAGACTCCGTTGCTAATCTAGCAGATGTCAACATTTCTGCAATGAAATCCACTAATACCTGTGCTTTGATCATCCTCCTGGGCTGAAAACTGACTTCAATTCACTGAGCTCAATGTCCATCTAACCAGTCAACCTGAAAAGGTAAAGGTTATGCAGAATTTATTTTGACATCTCATTCGTGAGCACACATTGAATGAGCTTGAAAATGAGGCGTCAACTTTCTTGCGACCACTGCCAATACGAAGATTATCTATTTAGGTTGTGTATATTTTTTCTTCACATCCAACAAAGCCTGTCTGATATAATAAACGGGCCTTTGCACTTTCTCCTCCTCTTCCACGAATACAATTTTTTGAAACCACTAAATAAAGAATGACAATGCTGCCTTTTTATGGCTAGGCCAACAAAAGTACCTTAGCCTAATATCTCTTCAATTCTTGAAAACTATTTTCACAATTCTTTATCCATTTAGTCTCTTTGCCTTTTCTCATTGCTTGGAAAAATTTGAAACATCTGTCAGTAGACCTTTCCCACTAACCTCTGTATGTCTTTGAGGGTGGTTGGAGGTTTAATTCCGTTATTGCCTTTATTTTCTGCGAGTTGGTCTCAATTCCACATCTGCTCACCATGAAGCCTATAAACTTCCCAGAGCTTACCCCCAAGACGCATTTCTCGGGGTTAAGCTTCATTCAATATTTCCTTAATAACATGAACATCTCCCTTGAGTTTTTCACGTGGTCTCTTGTATACTTGGAGTTTGTGATCATATCATCTGCATATATGATTATAATTTTTTTTTTTGTAATTTATAAAAGAAAAATTTGTAAACAAATTAATTAGTTAAATATTTTTAATTATGAATAAAATTTGTAAACAAATCAATTAGTTAAATATTTTTAATTATGAATAACTACAAATTTTTAAAATTAAAATAACAGATAAAAGAAAATTTTTAAAAATCTTAAATGCTTATAAAATCAAGTGACAATAAAAACTCAGCTAAAGCTATCTTTTAAATATAAATTTTTTAATCATCTAAAATCATAATAAATTATAATGAGTTTTAAACTCAATAAGTATACTAATTTTTTTATATACATAAAATACATACATAGTTACATATAATGCACCTACATACAATATATGTACATGATATGGTATAAGATGAAATTATATTTATTTTTAAAAATTTCCTAACACTTAAATACTGTATGAAACAAAGAATAACATGTATGGTCATGTAATTGATAAATATTGAGTATTGTGGAGGTGTTAAACAATATTAAAAGTGTGTTCTTACAATTTATTTATATGAAAAGTACACGTTATACATAGTCTTGATTAATAACGGCCTTGATTTATATTGAAAGAGAAAGTAAATTTACAGTGTTCAACCAAATGCTGTGTAGTGGACTTGCTTGAAAGAGGGAAAGTAAGTTTGCAGTGGTTGAGGTGGGAACGAGAGAGAAAGAGAGAGGAGAGAAGGAGTTTTTTGTTTTGTTTTAATTAGTGGGCTCAGAACAATGTTGTTGTTCTGCACGGAGGGTATGTTGAAGAAATACAAACATCATTACTGTTTTAATACATGTATACTTAATAGTCTGATGGCTCTCGTATTATTATATGCAAATCAGCAGATGCAATAATAAAAATGGTCATTAGGAATTTATATTAGAAATGCATCATAATCTAACGAATTTGTTACTTTGTAGGTGAGTCTATTTGCACCTTAAAATATAATTTGAATTTCATTTTATTTTGCACGCTCATTCAATAAATTTTGAAATTCAGTTTTTAGTTTACACACTTTTTTAAATATCAAAATAATTCTTAATTAAATCCTGTGCATAAAATACTTGGATTTTTTTTCATAAGCTTATATCAATATTCATCACTTTCAAAATTTTTCTTCATAAAAAATCCATGATCTTAATAAAATGCATTGTTATATTAATGGTGTTTTTTGCTTGTGTTTATAAGGAAAATACTGAATTTCATATTCTTCACTTGCATAATTGCTAGTTAATATTATTTCTTTTCTAGTTTTTTTAAACAATCTTTAATTTTCTGTCAAAAACTATTTTTTTTCTCAGCAAATTCCTATCCATTACTATTTTTTTAAAAACTTTTTTTTTCAGAAAATGCAATTAGAAATTTATTTTCAACTAGGCTAAAATTGTGGTATGATTTTTTAAAAAAAATAATAAAAGTATGCTATTAATTTTGAATAAATACTCTCGGAAAATTTTTTTATTATAAATAAATTTATAATTTATAAGAAATTCCTTGGTAATCTTATTGTAATGTATTATTTTATATTCAAAATATATACTCTGTCATTACTACGAAAACCAGAAGTGTTAGTGCAAACTAATTTAATTTACAAATCAAGTTAGTAGTTCTCTGGCTTTTTTGGTTTCAAATAAAATAAATGTTGACATAATTTAAAAATATAACAGTGTTCCAAAAGAAATTTGGTGACAGAATATATCAATCTTTTAGTTTCTAGTGTTGTTTCCTCAAATCATTTCTTTGATCTTAATAAAAAAATACAAATAAATTTTCATCATATTAAATTAAGTAATATAAATTTTGTAAGTTAAACACTAGTGTAACAAGATTAATGAGACAAAATATATAATTATTAAAGTTTTATTCGGAGGATGATTATATATGTATGTATGTATGTATGTGTGTGTACAATTATATAATTATTCACTTTTGAGGAGGTAGAGTGGGTAATATATATATATATATATATATTTAATTTAAAAGGTACATATGATGAACATAAAGGCTATATGATAAAGCCTAGAGATTTACAACCAAGGAAAAGGAAATCTAAATAATTATCAATGAAATTAATTAATTAATTTGAGGAGGTTGAACCCAGATGTTCATCATATTTAGTTTCTTCTTCGTCCAACTATAAGGTGACTGTGGTGGACACCTGCTTCTTTCTTTTGACTTGCTAATAGAATAGGCTCGAATTCCATCGAGCCCATTACTGTCATGTACAGTTTCGGCTAACTCAGGATCACAACGAGCAACGCCTTGTTTCCAAAACATTCAACTTCAAACCACTTTATTTGATTCCAATCGGGCTGTAAACCATGGCAACCACCGAGGTAATCAAAATCAACCAGTAAGAGCTTTCCGTCAGACGTAATATTCAGATTACGTCGAACTGCATGTCCGATGTTGTGTAATGAACCGTGAGTTTGATGTTTTTTCCACTCTTGCATAGCATACTTGAAGGCAACCAACAAACCTTCCAAGAATACACAATATACGACCCCATTCAGAGAAGCCGCGTCAAGAATATCTCCGCAAGGAAACAAGCTCAAATTCGGTGTCCATGTTATATCCCCAGGGCAACATGTTCTGTTTGTTCAAAAAGTAGCCCACAGCAAATATCAAACAGTCAGGAGAGGCTGGACTCGCGGAGATCAATATCTTTTTCGACATGAAATCACTGGACAATTCATGAAGTCGCATGATCTGATCAGCGAAAGGATTGTACAAAAACAGTACCGGCCGATGAGGATCGGAATCCGAGTCAAAATGCAAGAGAAAAATCAACCAGCCATAGTTTGAAGCAATGACTTGGGCATCCTCTAGATCAATTTTTGTATTTTTTAAGCCAATCCTGTATTTTGTCTTGTGAGAAGGTCACATAAATAACATTCGTTCTTCTTTCTTTGAGTAGTACGCTTATGCCTGTAAGAAAAAACCCACGGCAATTCTTTATCGTCGTATTTGAGACCGTAATCAATATTTGATTTCCAACCCTTGCATACAGCTCGGCAACGTATTTGATCGGAGTAACAAAGCTGCTCCATGAGTAAAGACACGATATCGTCGTGAAGATCGGACCATGACTTGATCTTGTGATTCCAACGGTCACAATTCTTCTTCTTCTTCTTCTTCTTCTTCTTCTTATTCTTATTGAATTCACGACTTATGACCATACCATGCTTACTTGTACTTGCTTGAGAACGATCTCAAAAGAAGAATTAATTATAATATATTTGATCGGTTAAAAAACAGACCTAATTGTACTAATATCAGTCCTAATACTAAGTTGACAATAATTTCCTGTGAGGAAGGGATTTCAGCTGAACCTTAATTAAACCAAATAAAAATCTTAATCAAACAGTAAAATAAAATTTAAATTCAATTTCCATAAAGTGGTTATAAGCTAAAATTTTATTTTATATATATATTTTTAAAATAAAATTACTTCATATTTTAAACAATAGACAATTTTTTTAATAAAATTTTGATGACATGAAATCCCAAATTAATTGGGTTTTTTTATTTTATTTTCAATGTAATATCCCGTTTGTCCTAAAAAACTCAAATTACCTTTCAAGTTAAAGAAACTTAATTTCCTAATTGATTAAGTAACAGTCCTCCATTAGTAAAACCACAAACTAATACGACAAAATATGCTAATTCTACTAATTGCTTAATAATAAATTGACTCTTGATATTACTGTGCCGAATTGAGTATGATCGAATTTTCTTTCTATAAAATTTAACTTCACTTGCTCTAGTTTTTTTTTTTTTTAATGAAAAAGCCGTTAGGACTTTGATTTAATTAATAATAAAGGTTAAGAAAAGTACAAAAGGAAAGTCATATAAAAGGAAAATAAAGGAAAAAAGGACATTAATCAGACAGTAGCTTAGCATAATGCAGCAAAAGCACAGAAGGAGAACCAACATCAACCAACTTTGCCTGTAAATGTTGGTGCGACAGTTGAGCCATTCATTGAGAATCCTCCAAGGAGGCTTATAAGCTAGATCCAACAAGCAACAAATGACAAATTCAGAACCACATTCCGATCAATGCCATAAATCACTGATGGTTCAAAGTTAAGGTTTTACTCTTCAGCATTCCAAATAAACTATACCAAGTTGGCCATTTTCCAAAACTTTTTGACAGCTTTTTGTTTCTACAAGACGTTGTACTAGTGGAAACTGAAGATGAAAGCAGACCACAACTGCTTGGTACTTAGCTCATTGTGCCCAACATCTCAGCCTCAACAATCCAGCCCAAGCATGTTTGCCTTGAGTCTTTGCTTTGCAATAAAGAAATTTAAGCAAATGAAGACAAATTCAGCTGTACCTGAAGGACATCTTTTACAGCAGCACAACATAGTACAACAAAACATCCACTGCAGCCTTTCTTTGTTCAATTGTTCGTTTTGCTAACATTCTTTATGATTTAATTTTGCTGAGTGTATATATTCATATCTTTATCTTAGAATTAGAGTAGGGCTGTAAATTACTTTTGTTCTTTACGTAGAAAATTAATACTAAAAAGATTTGGAGCTTTCATTCATTTTCTCAACTTGGTGTTAGAGCAATGTCGAAATCCTCAATCCATGACAATATTTAGCCAACGTACTCAATTTCTCAAACACTAGCTATAATAACTTTACCTTTCCAAATACAATCAAGCTCAAAAAAGCTAATTTTCTCCTCTGAAAATCCCAAAATCTTCCCTTAATTGGAGGAAACAACTTAGAGAAATATCTAGGCAAGAACATACCTGCACCCAACAAATTTGACATCTCAGTTGATAGTGATAAATCTGCACCACAACCTTGAATCCAACATAGAAGACATGGAAGAAACAAGATCAATACTGATGGGATGGTCCAAAATTACTCTAGCTGAGTCCTTGCTAACCGTTTTGGTAGGCTGCACATCCTCAATAGCACTATGGGGAGCACTTGAGAGGATCTTTGTTACCAAGTCTTGGTTCAAGATTGTCAACTTGTTGAGCCTCGTCACTTCAACCGAAAAAGAAAATCTCAGCATTACCAAATACAAAATGAAAATGAAGAGATTTTCCAATGCCTTGAAGGCAAAAAGGTGATTTTGTCACTGATCAAGATTTAATCCTCTACATTTTGGAGGCTTAGCAAGAGACTATGACTTGGTCAAAGTTAACTTCTCTTCGAAAGTTGAGACACCTTCTGTTGAATAAGTGTGTTCAATGTATCTAAGCCAAGAAAACAAATTGGAAGGTTAGAATGGAACACTTAACCCAAACCTTCCTCATGAAGTCCTTATAAACTATGCAAAAACAAGCATCAATCAGAAAAGAAACCACTCTACTAGAAATTAAAATAACTTTAGCAAAGAACCTTACTATGGCAGAGGCAGAGGAAGGATTGAAGGAGGAACAAATTCAAACCCGAAACCTACATGTCAAATTTGTCTCAAAACAGGACTTGTTGCTTTTGATTGCTTTACATGTTTACTAAGGATTTTATACCACAATAAGGAAAACAAGAAGCCAAAGTTGCCCACATTACAGCACCTAAAGTAGTAGCTAAGCAAGCATGGTACATAGATAGTGGAGCAAATAGCTATTTCACCAACTCACTGAGTAGTTTGCCATCAATCAAGAATACGAAGGTATAAAAAAAGGTTGTTGTAGGTAATGGAAAAACTTACACATTGGATGCACTAAATCACTTGAATGTTAACAATGTTGTTATTAAATTCAACAAAAAATCTTGTGTTATAAAATATTTGAAGAGGGGGATGATTTTGCTAGAAGGAGTGGTTAAGAGGGCCCTATATGAGCTATTGAAGTGTGTTGCTTTGAAATATGAATCTCTAAGAACAAGTAGTTCAGTTCATTTCTTAGGCTTGTTAGTTTTCAATCTAAAGTTCATCAGTTAAAGTTTGTGGAATCAAAGGTTATGATACCCAAATGTAAGAGTTCTGAAAGATCTTATCATTCATTAAACTAATTTTAATCTTAAGAACATTTGAGTTGCTTCATTTACTTTCTATTCCAAGTATAAGTATAGTGATAAGCATGTTTAATATCATCAAATTTAACATTTAGATAGCTTTTGAGAATTTATTACTTTTTAATGAAAGTTTTACTTGATTTTGCAAGATTTGAGAAATTTTATTAATTAAACATTTGATGAAATCTAAGGGTCATATGCATGTCAAAATGGCTCAAAATAGCAAGAAATAGAAAGTGGAGTACCTAGGCGTTCAAGTCGCACTTAGGCACAAATATCAAGAAATTAAGCTATAAAAATCTCACTTTTTAGATAACACATTGCCTAAGCACTGGCCAAGGAATGCCTAGGTATTGCTACAATGATTTGCTATTATAGCGCTACTACAGTTATATGGGTGCAATAATATTGCTACAATAACTCTTTTTAAATGAGAATGTGTCATTAATAATGTCGAGCATCTAACTGGAAAAGAATAGGGCCTGGAAGCTAGGTGATGAAAATAAGAAAAAAAATTCGTCTTCTAATCATCCAAGGAGAGTATGGGTGTTATTTTAGGACTTCTCCTAAAAAAATATATAAAAGAAAATAAAATAGAGAAATGAGAGAACAACAAGAGAGAAGAAAAAGAGAAAAAAAGATGAAGGACTTAGAAAAGCTTGGAAAAAATGGGTAAAATATCATCAACTTGTCTTGTAGTTTAGTTTTGATTTCTTTCTTTTTATACTTTTCTTTGCTAATATAATGAGTAAGATGTTATTTTCTTTCATTATAAATTAAATTTTATTTTTTAGGACTATAATTTAATTGATGATGATATTATAATTTTATTTATATAATGTAATCAAAATTTATCTTCATTGGTTTAGTGTTTTGCACTTTTCTTAATGTTTCTAGATAATTAGTTATTATTTAGTTAATTTAAAATTCATAATAAAGCTATTAAAAAGAAAATTTACAATTTAATTCTTGTATTAAATGCCATAAAATTCACGTAAGATAGGAATATAATTACGTACTTTGTATAATCATTTGTATGAAATTATAGTTGTTAATGTACTTTTGACTATTCTAATTCACATAAGAATATAATGAATTGATATTTTAAAATAATTTTTTATTACCCTAAAAAAAGTTAAAAATAATTATAATATTTTTTATTATCAACTATAAATTTAAATTTTAGTTATTAAAAACAAACAGAGTTTTAATAAATTAGTTTCGGTGAAGTCATATGCCATAGAATTCTTTTTTTTTTTTTTTTTTGCTCTTAATTTTACCTTTACTTGTTTTAGTTTAGTTTTTAGTTAATTTTAATATAAATTATATTGTTATTCGAGTCATTCAAATAAAATTAAGATAGTATAAATAAGTATTTAGAGCATAAATAATTAATCTTTGTAAAAATTATATATACTTATTATTTTATTACTTATTAGGAATAGTGTGTATTTGAATTTATGTAAAATTTCACAACAAAGTTTTGATGTTGTTGCTGAAGATTTATTTATTCATTCATTCAAACATCAATCCTAACTATTCTTTAGGCTTACTTTGAATTTTACTTTTCCTTACTTTTTATTTGTTTTACTCAAGTGCTTTTAACTAATTTATGCAATGATTAGAAAGTCATTAGCTTTTTTTGGCCTTTTGATTCAAAAATTAAAGGAAACAAACAAACCAAATAAGAAGGAAAGAAAGAAGCTGCTTAGCAATCAAATACAATGGTTAAACATTTTAGAGAAGTAGAAGACAATTGAGTTTTGAGTGAATATAGAATGCCAACAATTATTGATGATATGCCAATAGATACTAAAAAAAATGTCAAATAAGTAATACAATTATAACTCATTAAACCATTCCCTAATAATGTCAAGTTATATTTGCATTTTTTGATACAATTTTAAAAGAAGTTAGTCTTTTGACACAACAAGACACAAATATAACATAAGAATTTGAATTTTTACCGCTATATATGATACATAAGTAGCCAATTTTGAAAAGATTTAAATAAAAGTCCACTAGTTTTAAATATTTACATAATTTTGTCCAATTACTTGAATTCAAAAGTTTAAAAAGTCTAAAATGTTGTTTTTTAAAGTAGAGAAAAAAACTTTGAGGTTATCTTATTCAATATTGTCATTTAAAAGATTTGAGTTGATATAAAATAATGTGCCTATTAAAGGGGTAACAAAAAATAATACAATTAAATTAGGTTCACATATACAATTCTTGACATGTAAGCATTTTTATGTTATAGTACAATTAACTATTTTAGTAATTAGATGGTACTTTCATTTATGATTTCATAAATTTATTTTATATTTTTCATATTGATAAAAAATTTAGTTATATTTAACATATTTTAAGAGGTATTTATTATATTTTATTAGCATTTAAGTAAATAATAGTATAATAAAAATATATTAAATATAATAAAAAATATTAAACAAATAACATGATTATAATTTATTTAACCCTTTAACATTTGTGTCAAGTGATAACTTTAATTTTTGACAAATTTATTAAACAAGTTGAGTTTAAATTGATCTCTATTGACACGACACTAGAGATGGCAAAAGGTTAGGGATCGTCATCCCTCATTTCAAAACATTTCCCCTTCCTAATTTTGGGAATGGGATTCCTGTCCCCGTCTCGTCCTCTTCTTATTTAAAAAAACTAATTAATTGAGAAAATACACAAAATATTAATAAAATTAATAAAATGGTAATAACTTAATTTGCCAATAAATAATAATTTTAATATTTAATAAAAATTAAAAAATAAAATTAGAGAAACTAAATTAAATAAAATATTTAAAGTTTATAATTTTTATTAATTTTGTAGAAAATATATTTTGTTCGTAGATAAAAAAAATGAAATTTTAGTAGTCTTTTTGTTTCTTGTCAATCTTGTGTTAATACACTACAAAAAGTTAAGTTAATGATTATAACTAGTCATTTAATTTACTATTTACTAATTTTTTTATTTTAATATATTTTATATAATTGATTAGCATTAGAGTTTAATTATATTTATTAGAATATAAATTTACATTAGTTATTTTATATTATTTAAAAATATTTTAAAATAAAAAAGGGGTACGAGGTCCCTGATTTTTGTTCAAAGATGAAATCGTCCCTGATCTCACCCTAAATGAACTTGACATCATGGGACTCATCCTCGCTGAAAATTTTGCCAATTCTATATGATACTAATATAATATAAAATAAATATGATGTGGAAATTTGAATTGTCATCACTATATGTGATATGTAAGTTTGAAAATTTTGAAAAAAAAAATTAAATAAAGAACCATTAGTTTTAAAGAATTGCATGATTTTATTTAATTAATTGAGAACAAAAGGCCGTAATATTGGTTTTAATTTTTTGAAGTAATCTTGTCAAATATTATCATTTTACTAAGTACTTGTTATGATGCTATGAAATGAATATTTTCACATACCACCCTTAAGACTTATGAAAATAATATTTAAATAGATATTTTGTAAAAATTATTACAAACTTCCTCTCCACAATAAATTTGTTTAAATTGACCGCAAGGTAACTAACTAAAAATGATTAAATTGCCTCTAAAACACCAACCTGAATGTATAATAATTATATTTTTTGTGATTTAATTAATTCACCATAATTATCTCCAAATATATATTACATTTGTTGATCATGTTTATATTTATTTATTTGTTGGTTACAAAATATGGTCTAATGAATTTTGATGGTAATTAATAGACTGTGTTATAAAAAAGGAGTAACCTATATTTTTAAGAAGAGTTGAATTATTAGATGGTTCTCTAATTGTCGTTTTCTATTATAACACCAAAACTAAAATACCATATGTTTTTTTTTGGTGTGCACCCTTATATTATCAAACCATTTAAGACAACCATTGAGTTTAATAACACCAAGATATTGTCCTAGATGGTCGAAATCTTTCCTTAAAGACAATGTTTTTATTATGCTTGGCTCTATCATGTATTTGCAATTTTGCAGTGTTAGCATCCATAATCTCTTAAAAATTCTACCAATCTTAAAGAAAGACATATTTTGCTAGATGATAAGTGCAATCAACATGTATAATTAATATAGAAGAAGAAAGTAACTGGTGTTAATGATGGTGCATATTGGAAAAATCGTAAATGAATCTGAGTCTCAGTAATTTGTGAGAAAATTTAAAGGTACATGTAATATAAAATTATTTTTGATTTTATATATCATGTTTTCTACATGATATTTTATTTTGATGCTTAATATAAATAGCGTGGACTAAAAATTACTTTAATGGATCATTTAAATAGTTTTTTTTTTCCAAGTTGTTAATACTTTACATGTATTAATAATTCATATTGAGTTTTTAACTTTTATTTATTAGTTTAACAAATAAGTTTGATACAGCAAATTGTATTTAAGCTATTTTATTTTTTTATAATATTAATTTTTTGATAACTGGGAAAGATTATAACATTCCTATGTATGTTTTTTCAAATGCTTGAAAATTACAACACTAGAAAATGCAAGAATGGAATTATGTAAATATGGCCTAGTACATGAGCGAGAGATTATGATATTCGTATATGCATATATTGTAACTGCATAGGCAATAGATTTTTATGGCATAATTATTGCTATTGATTAAACACTGTTTAAGGATTGATATCATGAAATAAAGAATAACGTGTGTGGTTATATATGTTGCTGATTATGAAGCATTGTGGAGCCGTTAAATAATATTAAAAGTATTTTATTACAATTTAAGTTCATAAAAAGTACACGTTATAAGTGGTACAATAATTTATGAAAATGGTTTCGTTGATTTGATGCAAATATTAAAGCTATGAGTTCATATGTTGAAATCATTGAATGACCATTACAATTTTATTTTCTTTTTAGATAATAGTCCTGTTCCTACCAATTGAAGCATTATCTCTGATGAATTACATTGTGCATTGACATGGCATATTGATTTGTGGTTAAAGTTATAATTTTAGAGATAAAATTATGATATTAGAGCTAGTATTATAGATCAGTTTAATGACACTACATAGAACATAATTTTGATGTGAGTCCAAATGTAATAAATTATCAATGAGATTGAAATTTTTTTAATTTATATTTTTTATAAAAGTTTTAGGTATTTATGATTAATATCAAAATTAGAAAATATCTTGTTCTAACCCTTCTAATAAATTAATATTATTTTATAACTCAAAATTTTTTGAGTATATAAATTTATATGGTAAATTTTGTAAAACCTCTTAATTTACATTATCTATTATGCATTAATATATATTTTTCATTAGGTGATCATTTATACTTCTATTTTTTAATATTAAAATATGAAAGAAGTAATTTTTTTGT
The DNA here is from genome assembly GCA_032401905.1 of Swietenia macrophylla. Taxonomy (NCBI): domain Eukaryota; kingdom Viridiplantae; phylum Streptophyta; class Magnoliopsida; order Sapindales; family Meliaceae; genus Swietenia; species Swietenia macrophylla. Next base: position 8,975,468 of record CP135571.1, read on the forward strand.
TACATAAATACGTAATGATCTTATTATATCACATTATAATCTTGTTAATTTTTTCCTAATTTATTGGTTATCTGATTTTAAATTATATTGTGTGAATATCAAAAGTTGCACTATTTAATATGTAAAATTTATTAATGATCTTATATTATTAAGCCTATGAATGATAGACAAGTTTATTGAAAGTATATACACATATATTTTAAGTCTTAAATAATAAGGCTAATGGATTACTTAGAAAGAGAATATATTTTCAAAGAACGCTGTAACATGACTTACAATATAATAATCTTTTATTTTTTTTAAATGAATCACAACAAAAATTGTGTTCTTATCTTTGTCTTTCATAGAGACTAAATAGATTTGTAAATTTTGATCGTGATATAAAAACATGTTTTGAGACTAAATGATTAGTCAATCTCTAAAATATCTTTCCATTAATAAAAATAAAATAGAAAAAGAAAAAGACAATTTTGTATGAGTTGTGCTATTATACAGCAATTTAAATATGTGTTTGTGATGTAAGTTATAAAGTCATAGTTGAAATTGAGTAAATTCTTTTACATAAATCTTATGAAATAAGATCATAGAGTAAAACTAAGTTGTTTTTTATCTTATAACACTATTGATATAATCAAAATGTATAGAGTCACTTCTTATAACGAAATAATGTTTAAGTATGGTAAATATAGGATGAATTTTTATGCTCTTAATGAACTCCATTACCTAAAATGTTGTATAGTGAAGTATTTAAATTATAGAACACACTTGTTTGAGGTTCACTTATACGAGTGTAAAAACACGATTGCTTTCTACGAGAACTTAAGCAAACATATCTAAAGTATTCATGAATTCTAGGTAAGTACAAGACCATAAAGTGCCAAATTGTAAAACAACTTAATTGTAGAAAATGCATCTTAGATAGCTAGTCCCTTTACTCATACAAAGACAAATTGGTTCATAAAAATTTAGATTTTGCCAAATTCTTCTGAGATACAATTAGTTACCTACTTGTTAGTCCATACCTTAATAAGAATCAATAAATAAAAACTAAATTCTAAAAGATTTTTTTGGTAATTATATTTTTGCATTTTAGAGTAAAAAAGAATTGTTGAATACTTCGTGTATTTCAAAATACATAATATTTTAATTAACTTGCTATTATATATATTGATAATGTAACAATGATTTTATTTATTTTTTGTTTATAACATATGGTCTAATTCTCCATTATATTTTGTAATCTATGTTATTATGTGATTGTTGGCTATAAATTTTTATAATTGTTATTTTTATGATTATCTTATAATTTTTAATGGTGATTAATAGCTTGCATTTAAAAAAGAGAGTTAGCTAGATTTTAAAAAAAAGTAGAATTGCCAAATAATTTTCTAACTGTTGTTTTCTATTTTAACACCAAAGAATGAAATAATATATAATTGTTCAAGGGATTTATATTTTGGCATACAGTGTTTATAGACTCAAGCTAGTGAATTCTAGAGGTTAGATCATTTTTAAACCTGATTTGCATCATAACATTCTTTTGAAAGAATCTTTTTACAAGGACATGCTTTAACTTTTTAATATAATCTTATATATAATTTTATTATATTACCTTCCAATTTCTCAAAGATTATAACATGGATTTGTGTGATTATGATGTTTTTGTACAGTGATGAAGTCGTGGATGAGGTGGCTAAGTAGAATAAGCATGAAATTAGGCAAAAAATTTGCTTTATTGGAAATAAATGAACCAACAAGAAGAAAAAAGTAAATTCAGTAATATATATATATATATTTTTTGAAGTCAACAAACAAATGTTAAAAGCTAACCCTAATGAATTTATTATAGTGGGGATGTGTATTTATATATATTTTTTAGATTTGACTAATTCATGTATAAATGTATATTTAAAACAATTAATAAAAATTATATTTAATAATTAATCATCTAATGATAACAATTAAATAATTAAAATAATTTTATCTTTTTAAAAAATATATTAATTAAATTACATATTAGCCATCCTCTTTCAAACTATTTATATAGGTGCTTCCAGACACGAGAATTTTTCCCATCATGCACATGTGCAGTTCCGAGCTCTGAACTAGCTTCATTATCTAATAGATATAAAGGAACATTGGATGTTTTCTACAAAATTGTTGCTGTGGTTGATGGATGCGAGAACTTAATAGTAAATTGTATCTATATTTTACAAAATAAAAAAGTGAAATGAAGTTTTCCAATAGTGTATAAGATGATGCTAGGGATAAATATTTCCTTTCGTATATTTAGGAATATTTTTGTCCTAATGCAATATCTATTGGGTTTTTATAAAGCTGTTTTTATCTCAAAAGAATGAGGAGATAAATTAGAAGATAATACAGTATTTTTGTCCAAATTTGCGATTTAAATGACATTGTGTTGTCCATTAAGAAGTGAAATGTCCATCCATCAAACAAAATAACTCTGTAAAACCTAGAGTTAATGCTGACTATCTTCTTCCCCGCTCATAAATAGATAGTAAGGTGCCATTATTTTATCCGTATTGTAGCATTTGCATTAATATTAATCACTTATTATCAAAGACTTCACTAAGCAATGACAGATATAAAGAGGCACAAACACATGCAACCTTAACATTGGTTATGCCAACAACAAGTATTAATTTGTTCTGTTACTTAAATGATATCTTTTAATGGTTGTATTACATGATTGGCTAATTGGGTGTGGTAAGTCAAAATCGAAGAATTCAATTTGAATCCCACATTAAAGCTCAATTTAATTGGAGGATACAAACAATAGCTTAAGGCAATGGAAGTATAGGGTGGCAATTTTGATTGGATGTCAATGCAACAAACTCGCCTATAAATAGGCACCTTCCTTATTTTAGTTTATTCTTTCCAATTTATCCCAATTCAATTTTTTTCCTTTTCATAATTTCTCTTAGAGTATTATCAAAACTCTACTTGAGAGTATTTTTTAAAATATTTGAAAAAATTATATTCATTGAAAAATTGTAACCTAACCTTTTAATAATGAATTATTTTACCTTATCCGTAATTTTTACCCTAATCAATTTAAATTTCATGTAAAATATATGTTATTCATTTTCATCTTCAATTATATTATTATTATATGGTAAATACTGCTACTTAAATATGATGAAAAACTAAATCTTCTATTTTAATGTTATTTTATTATTATTATTATATAATAAGTACTATCAGTTAAATATTATAGAAGGCTTAACATTTCGTTTACATAATATTTTTATTATTGTATTTTTATAGTTAGTAACGTCATCTATTTATAAAAGATGAAGCATTTTATACACATAATAACTATTTTTGAATTTTATTTATTGCTGTAGTTAAAATCTCAAAGTATGATAACAAGTGGTATCAATGCACTAGGTTGTTATACTCGTTCAGGGAAGCACTATCTAATCATGTGATACTATTCACATATACATGAAATAATGGGAGCTAGTTTAAGTAGATTAATATTATGGATGTAAAGTTTGAAATTCAAAAGTTAAATAGGAGTAATTTCTCATTATAAAAGATAAAAATAGAAGCAGTTTTGATTAAAAACAAGTGTTTGGTAGCTATTAAAGATAGACCAGTAAATATCATAGATGACAAATGAAACAAAATGAATGAGGATATAATGGCTAATCTATGCTTGAAATTAGCTAATAAAATATTATCAAATATTGAAGAAAAGAATACAGTAAGGGAAATATGAGATGCTTTCACAAAATTATACGAGGCAAAATTACATAATAATAAGATTTTTTTTAAAAGAAAGCTTTACACTTTTCAAACATTAAAATCAATGACTGTGACAGAATACATGAATACCTTAAAAACTCTATTTTTTCAGCTCACAATATTAGGTCATAAAATAAAAAAAAATAAATGTTATAAACTTTTATTTTAAAGTCTATCAAACTCGTTTGATCAACTCATTATCAATTTGACAACTCAACACACCTACTCTAACAACTTAGTTTTTAATAATAGAGCAACGATTGTATTACAAAAAGAAATCATGAATAAAAATAAGAAATACAAGTTAGTGAACTTGCAATAATCAGAAGGGTTTTATTGGTGACAAGAGGGAGATAACAGAGCATGGTTCTAATAGAAGTTAAAATCATGGTATATTAAAATTCAGAAGTAAAAAAAATAAATAAATGCTATAGTTGTGGCAAAGTCGGACAAGTGAAAAAGAAGTGTTGGAAAAATAATAAGAATGTAAAAGTAAATACAAGTTCTCAAGAAAATGTGGCAAGCACTTAAGAAAATGGAGAAATCTTATATAGTAAGGCAACAATAATCACTAAAAGTATAAAAAATTTTACTGATATTTGGCTTATGGATTTAATAGTAACATAACACATGACCTCTCAAAAAGAATAATTTTTATCAATACGAACCTATCTTTGAAAGATCTTTGTTAATGAGAGATGATCATGTGTTAGAAATTATTAGTATTAGGACTGCCAAGTTAAATATGTATGATGGTATGAGTCATATCATCTAATAGTAATGACATGGGAAGGATTTCAAGAAAAATTTATTGTCTCCAAGACAATTGGATAGAATTGAGTGTAAAACTTATATATGTTATAAGAAGAAAACACTACAAGAAGTAAAGGCATTGGTTACATCAATAAATTTTAGAGAAAAATCAACAATGATATGGCATTAAAAACTCGTACATATGTCAAAACCTAATTTAAAGATTCTCTTAAAATAAAATCTATTTTTTGGTCTCAAAATGGTATCTCTACCATTTCGCAAGCAATATATTATTAATAAGCTAGGGAGTTTAATATGAAGGATTTAAGACTAGTAAATAAGATTTTAGGAATGTACATTCACTGAAATAAAAAAATGCAGGAAGATTTATCTTGATCAAAAGAATTATTTGAATAAAATCTTGTAGCTCTTTAATATATAAGATTGTAAGCTAATCTCTGTCCCTTTTTTTATGAATTATAAATTATCCTCATTAATATCTCCTAACAATGAAACAAAAAGGATAGAAATATTTTGAGTATCATATGCATCAGCAGTAGGAGGCCTAATATTTGCCATATATAAAACCAAACATTGCACAACAATAAAAGTAGTTAATCAATTTATGATAAATTTTAGCAAAGAGCATTGAAATACCATGAAAAGGATCCTAAGATATGTCAAGGGAATTTTATATATTGCATTATATTATGGAGAATCAGATTTTATTATTAGAGACTATATAGACTAAGATTATACAAGTGATCTTGATTAAAAAAATCCACCACTAGTTATGCGTTTACATTTGTAAGAGGAAATATAAGTTTGGTTTCAAAACTGTGAACTATGATAGTATTATCTATAATAAAAGAAGAATATATGATAATTACACAAACATACAAGGAAGTAATTTGGATTAGAAAATTTATAAAAGAATTCGAGCACAAACAAGAAAAGATGGTTTTATTTTGTGATAGTCAGAACGTTTTGAATCTTAGAAAGAATTCACACTTTTATTCTAGGACAAGTACATAGGCGTTTAATTTCATTTTGTATAAGAAGCTGTGGAGAATGAAAGTATAGATATATAAAAGATACACACCAAAGATAACCTAACAAATGTTTTAACTAAACTAGTTAATACTAACAAATTCGAATGATATCAATCCTCTTATGACCTAGTAGAAACGTAAGCAACTTAAAATGATAAGGTAAAAAGAATAATGTAGAGATATGATTAATTTTCAATCAAGTCTCTAAGTGAGAACATGTTACGTGGTTAGCTAATTGGGTGTGGCAAGTTAAAATTAAAGAATTCAATTTAAATCTAATGTTAAGGCTCAATTTTATTAAAGGATACAAATAGTAGCTTAAAAAGGTGGAAGCATAGGGCAGCAATTTCAATTGGATATTAATGCAACAAACTCGCATATAAATAGATGTTTTTCCTATTTTAGTTTGTTCATCCTAATCCATTCTAATTCAATCATTTCTATAATTTCTTAATTTTTCTCAAAATATTATCAAAATTCTACTTAAGTTTAGTCTTAAAAATATTTGAGAAAGTTGAATTGAATGAGAAGTTGTAATCCTATCTTTTTATAATAAATTATTCTGCTTCGTCTATAGTTTTTACTCTAATTAATTTGAGAATTTTTTATGTAAAATATATGTTGCTTATTTTCATCTTCAATTATATTGTTATTATATGGCAGGCGTTGCCACCTAAATATGATGCAAAGTTAAATTTCTTATTTTATTATTATAATTATATAGTAAATATTACCACCTGGATATTGTGAAAAACTAAACCTTCCATTTATATAATGTCTTTATTGTTATATTTGTATGGTTAGTAGCACTACTTAATTATGGAAGGTTAAATTTCCTATGCATATAACAACTATCTTTTAATTTCATTTATAGTTGCAGTTAAAGTTTCAAAATATCCTGACAAGTTGATCTCTGCAACAATGTCGTACAAGAAGAAAAAGCAATAGCATAATATATCTAGTTGTACCCTAAACCACAATGCATGCTATCCTAGCTCAAAACCATGGAATTATCTTAAGGGATATTGAATTTATTTTTATTTTATTTATTCATTTATATTTTTTAAAAAATAAGGTTATTTTAATTATTTTACAATTGTTATTAACCAACTCATCATTAAACTATCTATCAGTATTTCAAAACTAGTATTTACGTATGATTTTATCAAATTTTAAGTGAAGCATATAAAAATATCCCTATTGTCAAGGGAAAGTTTATGATAATTTTCACAAAATATCAATTGTATTATTTTTATAAAATTTAGGAAGGACATGTGAAAATATTCTGCTATGAAATTTAATTAAATAAAATTTGTGTCAAAAATTTTAAAATGCAAACTTATGTGTAACATATTTGAAACTTAATTTATCTTTAGTTGAAAGTTTTGAGGGTGAATAGAAGTGAATTCTCAAAATAATAATAATAATAATAATATGATGATGATGATGATAATGATGATTTTTTTTTATTTAATTGGATAAAAAAATGAACTAAAATTCATTAATAGAATAATCATCTCCCTCTTTTAATTTTACCTTCATTTAAATATTTAATCATAATTTTTTATTTTATAAAATTTAATATAATCAATTTTTTCATTCATTATCATATTTTTAAAATATCTATAAAAAACAATATACATATATGTAATATAAAAATTATAATAAAAAATAAAAAATATTTAAACAATTAATTGATTATGATTAGTGTAATGTTATTTTATTTTCTGAATTCCAACATCCAAGTTATTATAAATTTTACTTACAAATTAATTTATAATTATGAGTGTTTAATTTTGTCCATAAATTCTTGTTATTATTTTTATCATTATTTTTATTATAAATAAAATAATTCTTTCATATATTTTTTATTATGCATATTAATAAAAAGTCTTCAAACTAAACATAATTTTAGTTGAAAACATAACAAGTTTAGATGTATGATATTGGGGATTGTAAATATTAAGATATGATTAAAATTAAAAAAATTTATTATTTACTTGATGAATGTCACATCACATACCATGTAATATTAAAATTATTATAAAACCTAGATATAGTATTTGATATAATATTAAAACCTAAATACATATAGTGTATGATTTAATATTAAAACCTAGATAAGGGCCGATATAAAATTAAAAATTTAGTATTTTGTGATAAGAGTTTTAAATTTTGTGTAAATTTTTTTTAACATTTGTGTTATATTTATTAAATATAATAGGTGTAGAGTACTTTCTATATAAATGACAATTTCAAAATAAAGAAAATTGTATCATCAACTACTCAAATCAGGCTGGCAAATCTTTGTATTTCTGAAGTAAATCCTTGCTCTTCCTTTTCCAGTTTGACTACATGTATTTTTCTGAAGCAACTGCTACTATTTCTTTCAGGGCTTATTGCTGCTGCTGCTGCTGCTACTACTGGCTCTAGCTTTGTGTCGTGCAAGTCCTTCTCGTATGCAAAACATTACATTCGAATGTTCTTCTTCCTCAAATTTCTTTCTTGCTGCCTCCACTTCCCCTATGTCCTCCTTTACAAACAAAGTTCTATTGCACCCACAACCACATTTACGCGACTTCAACTCTGAAAATCCAACCCCAAAACAAAGAAACTCAATGAGATATATACACCTGTCTACAACTCCAGAAAGGAATGTATGGATATTGGCTAGTACCATGGAAAAGGCACGTGTGTTGACCACTGCAAGAGCTGCCGCGGCACTCAATAAAGGCCAAGTAACAGTCGCGTTTGCATATGTCACACAGAATTGTTCCTTTAGATTTTGCAGAATTACGAAATTGGATTCTCAAATTGTTTAAACCACTTATAACCCTGTTTAAACTTCTCATATGGTGTAAAAAAATAGCCTTGACAGGCGTGGCCAATTCTGCTTCTGAATGATCTAAGGCTTCATGACTTAGACACTTGTTGTATAGAATCATTGACTCTTTTAGCAGAAGTTCTTCAAAAGGAACGATTGCCTTCTTCTTGAGAAGTGCATATCGTTTGCCAGCAGCTTCCCCATACGGAAACCAAGCTCCAGTAGCAAAGTTTACTGCTTCACCACAATTGAAACCTGCCCAAAAGTTATAATATAGAGAAGCAAATAGAGTGAACATTCTGCGGCAACATATGGTCAGTGCAAAATAGATATCTCTTACCGTTACTAAATCCTGCATGATATACTTTTGGAAATGTGATGACAAACTCCCCTGGCTTCTGCACAGCTTTGTAAACACGTACACCATTTTCCATCAAAATTTTAGGAGGAAACATGGTTGTTTTCTTTGCAATCTCATTAAAAGCTCCATCCACTCCACCCGGGGATAAGGTGTGAGAATATACATGATTCACAACTACCTTCTCAAACTCCACAGCATCATCCCCGGGGACGCCATACCAGGTTTTGGGTGCACCGGAGTGATGATAATTAATGCTGAAAATTGAAAAGGAAACGGATCTTATTATAAATATATAGTGTAAATTACAGTGGCAAAGAAAGACTCATCTGAAGTTTTGTACATTACCTGTACAGATAATGATCTTCCACATGCCATGCAAAAATGCTGAATAGCATACCAATGTAAAGCATGGGATCGGTTATTCCCTGAATTTATATCAGCTAAATTCAGGAACATGCTCAAAGCATGGAAACACAAAATTAGCAGAAGATTGGATTTACATCAACATACCGGAATAGAAGATCCAAGCAAACGAAGTAAGGATTTGGGCAACCTCGATAGAGTCTGAAATCAAAGACATTCACTGTCACATTCACAGCCTTGGTAGAATATATGATGAACTGAAAGCGGTTGAAGCAAAGAAAATAAAGAAAATAAAAACCTTCAACTGCCATTTGCATTTTCCAAGTTGATCATTAGGATCTGATGAGAAGGCACTGCCTTCAACGTTGACTCCATACTCAACTCTTCCTTTGTTTCCGTGAGTCATTTCAAGCCAAAATTTCTTTTCTACATATGAAGGAGGAAGATCCCCCAAACGAGGAGATACCAGATTAAATGCCTCCGTTGCCATACTCTTAAAGGTTTCATACGTATATTTTCTGGAAAGCAACCATGACAATACTCATACATGTCAGACAAATTTCTTTTTCTTTGAAAAAGAAAATGAATCAAACACAAGAAGCAGCAGCATTCCATTACTTTCTGCCCTGGAAGAAAACGCCCTTGTCCTTTGCGTTCCATTTGGGAAGACGAAGAGGTTGTACATAAGTCCCAAATTCAAAGTCCTCTATCTCGTTGGTCAGTACATGAGCAGCAGGAACAGAAGCCTTCAAAGGGGATACTACTTTGCAAATTCCTGAAATTTGGAATTAGTACATGCGACATGAAACAGATAGAAAATCGAAACGAAAAATTAAGCGAGCACGATGTCGAACTGTAACGTACCGTATTTGGAGGCTTCCGGGGCAATCTTTTGCAGATAAAGGAAAGGATCATCAAATTCCTCCAACGTTGGGTGGTACGCAGGACAATCTGAAATTTTGTGTGTCCATTCAGAATTCGAAAAGCCAAACTTATATAACTTGTTTCTGGAAACTGGATTCCTGTTGCGTGTTTTTCTTTGGGTTGGATGCGGAAATCTTGCTGCTGAATCCATCTCCTTTCAGTCCCAAGATTAATATGCTCTTCCTTTGACTGGCCAAGTAAATGAATTAAACGCGTTAGATATTATAATACCGAAGAATCGATTTAAAACATTAAATTTGGCAACACTCACAGTACAGAAAATCATGATCTTGATAATTAGGAAGAACAGAAATAGAGAAAATTATTTCTGGTTACAATAATGTTATGGGGATAGAAACATAAATACCAGAAACACAACAACAAAAAGCATAGTGCTCTGTTTGACTCCCAAGAAAACAGAGGAAAAATCAAGAAGTAAAAACACAATCGAAATTTTCCGGAAATCTGCATATGCTTTGCTTTCTTTTTTATTTGGTTGTCTAATCTTAACGCTATGTTCTATTGAACAAGAAGCAAGAAGTAATATATCAAGATTTTTTCTCAATCAGTTCTTTTGTCTTCTTTTAGTTTCCTGGCAACCAAACAGAAACATGCACCAAACGATGGAGACTTAAAAGGGGAATATAGAGAAGACGAGATTACCAATAGAAAGAACTATTTTCTTCCAAGAAAAAGGGGGATTTTCTGGGAAAATTTAATTGCGAAATAATACGAGAAAAAAAAAATCTCAATAGCAGGCTACGAAACAAGAGATTTCGAAACCCAGGGCTTCCCGGGGTTTTTAAACTTTTCGCCGAACCGTCATGTCGTTAAGAGGAAATGATAGAGTGTTACACAGCATATTGTACTTCGACACTAATGAAGTGTATGTAACACGTGGAGCCGTTTCAATTGATACTCTTTGTAAAAGAATGTAAGAGCGAAGCATCTGATAAAGTAGCCGTTAAATTTGAGGAACGAATGAGGATGCATGTATGTACGTACGAGGACATATATGTACACACATACATAAACCATAATTTATTAAATATACGCACACTCTATTTTTGAAAGTCACGATATATTTTCAAAAGCACAATCCTTAAATTAAATAGTTGGCCACTTTTTTTTAAAACAATAAATTAATTTTGTCAAAACAGTAATAACAGGTTATTATTTTCAACAATCACAAACTATCACTTAGTAAATTTGAGCGAGCAGTAAAATTTTTATAATTACGAGTGGGGTGTTAAACCTTGATTTACGGGAGTTGTAAGCTCTTAAATACATGGATCCCATATACGGTCTTAAAAGTAAGAACAGAAGGAGTTTTTGTTCCAAAACATAAAACCATTTTCTTTTTGAAGTATTTTATTTTTCTTAAAATGTTGTAATACATTGTAAATCAAAGTGCCTATAATTTTTATTTGCATTCATTGTAAATTGAATATTTAAGTTAAGTTTTGCGTAGTCTCATTTATAAAATAAGATTAAAATTTTAAATGTAATATTTAATGTTAACGACTTATTAATTTATTTTATTATTTTAATTAAAATTTGAAATTAATCTATTTTGAATATAATAATAACAATAATAGTATTTATGAATAAAACTAATAAAAATAGGAGTATAATAATATCATATGATAATATATTTAAATTTTTTAAATATTTTATTTTATTAATTTATAAAAGTATTTACAACTTAAAATGAAATTACCGACTCATTAAAACCATTAGATTTATTAACTACCATCACCTTGTTTGTTTTGGATATAAAATCATAAGATATGTTGAAAATATGTGGATTAATTCGGATAAACGTCATAAATTCAAGATTTTTATTTTTATGCCAACTTATTTTTAATTTATGTGGTATTCATACTGAAATAATTCACGGCATGCAGATGTTAATTCCAACATAATAAATTTTGATCCGATTTTCAATTTAAATTTGATAAGTCAAAATTCACAAAATAATATTACAAATAGCGCAGAGAAGAGCCTCCACCTCAAAATCTACAAAACCAAATCAACTTATATTTTATAATTTATTTTATTATTTTAATTAATAAATAATGACTCATTTAAATTTAATTAATATAAAATTTTATAAAGTAATTCTTATTTTTAAGTTTAATCCTATAAAATTTAAAAAATAATTTTTTTAAAAAATTTTTGGTTTGAATCAAATTAATGAACACAATGTGAAATTTGTCTTACAACTTACAAGATAAAATGTAATATAAAAATCTTAGGTTTTATAATGAAATTAATGTTTTAAATTTAAGCTAACTTTTGATAAGAATTGAATTGATTTATCTTTCATATAAATTTGAGTCGACAGTCGACGGAATTTGCCCTACCCTAATGGTACATATTTTGGTATCAATTAATATAATAATGCACTCATATATTCATTTATATTTATATTTTAAGTTCATGTGGTAATTGGTATCATAACACATTCACTTCAATCCAAAATCCATATTAATTCGCCAAACATGACAATATATAACATTGATCAGTCTGAACAAAGATACTGAGGAATAAAATGGAAATGTTATTTATGAAGTACATCCATGTTCTTTCCAATTTCTAACCAGGATGTTACTGTGAACAAATTTCTATCTCTAGATTTCTTGTACCACTCAAGAAAAAAAAAAATTATCAATTGAATCAAATAACCCAACCATTTGATATCTCAGCTATCAATCACAGTGCATAAGATTTTTTTTCTGTAATGTTTAAAGCAAAAGAAAACCACCAATAGTAATAGTAAAATTAATAAATAATCGTTTGTAAACTTTGTAAAATGTAACCTCCTTGGCATCTTCTACATCATATATACAACTCAATGGAGGCTGAAACCAACTATGAGATTTTAAACGATGATCCAAATAATTGAACAAATTGAAGAATCACTTGATGATTCAATGAAGCGACATCATAAGAGTCATGCAAATTCAAGAACTGAATCAGAACTACGCTTTCAAATAAGAGACGAAAGGTACATTAGCTGGTTAAAGTACCATTCAAGCATAACTCGAATAAAGAGATGAATGTACTCATTGTATGTGCTTGGGAATTTTCCCCTCTTTTAAAAGTGAAAGAGCATATTCAGCAGTGCCAATGAGATCTTGAATATTGTGAATGGACCTCTCTTCAGACCCCAACATGAATATAGTTCGAACTTCGGCTTTCTTTGCAAGTCTTGCTGCTAAACTAAGCTCCAGTTTGGGAGAGTTGAGGCTCCGTAAGATCTGCCGATATAAAGATAAGATTCTCACCCGGTGATTGGAGTCCATTGTGGCCCATATTAGACCTTTCATATCTGAGTATTCATCAAAGTCTCAGAATTTTTGTGAGAATAACTAATGAGCTAAATCATGAGAATTTTTATTTCATCATATCCATGTCAACAATAATTTTGTCAAATACAGCATTATATGCAGATTACATTAAATGGGAGGAATGGATCAATAAAATCAAAAAATGAGGTCCAGAAAGCCTCTCCCACTGATAAAAGTTTGCAATCTATTTATTCAAATATTAGTCAATCTCATTTAAAAACCAGTTACACTTGCTTGCAACTTCATTAGACTTATTATGTTCATCAAAACTTTTAAGAAGTTTCACTGATAAAAGGAAGATGAGTATTTTTGCTCAATGTTAATTTTCACCCAGCTAGCTCTATAACAAAAAGCTTAGTACAACTGTAACGGTATCTCACATCCGATAGGGGGAGAATTCTTAGAATTTATAAGGGTGAGTGCTGTACACCCTATTAAACATGTCTTTTGAAGAGAGAGCAATGACCCAACCTAAGACAAATAGTATCAGAGCCAAGCTCAATCTGACTCTGATGTCTTGCCAAGCACTCACACATAATCAGCTTGTCCATGAAGGGTTCATAAATTCATAAATAAAGTAGGACGGGCAGGTAAGGAGCCTTACCTGTAATGGAGGTGTCACAAGATTGGATGATAAAGAAGGCTTCGGTATCCCACATCAAATAAAAAATGGGAATTCTTGAAATTTATAAAGGTGGTTGCTGCAAACCCTATTATGCATATCTTTTGGAAAGAGAGTAATGACCCAACCTTTCACAACAACCATACACAAAATGTTTTTTTCCCAGTAACAAATGGTTAGAAGAAGCATAGATGTTTACCCCTGGCCTATGAATAACACAAGTCCATAAATATATCCTTATCATTATAATAGACTTCTTTTTATATATGCACCAGGATATTTTATTAAATTTTAAGGGCATTTCAACGGTAACGAAATTTCCGCTTAAAAACTCGACCAAAAACAAAAATGATTGAAGAATATCATTCAATGACAAACACAGAAATGTCTCCACTCATACAACATACAAGTCAATTCATTGCTTTATTTTGTATTATACAACACAACTCATCAGTATTTCCCTTCATTTCAGTTCCAATAATAATTGCATTATTCTTTTGATAAGTTCCAGTGATTGAATTCCATAAAATTTTAGAAATGTTAAAAGAAACCCTTTCCTGGCATCTCCTTGCCCCAAGCAAATGCTGTACATAAATTACTATTAACTCTTTGCTAACTCCAACTCTACATCACCAGTTACAAGAATATTACTGCATGCTTTCTCAATTATTTTTTTTTTCTTCTCACTAAGTAATCATTCCAAAATGAACTGTAATTCAGAAGTCGGATAGGACACAATAACTAAAAAGAGTTTAAGCCTTGTACAACTCATTTGGTAATGATAATGTCAAGTCGGTTATGTCATGCATTAAATCAAACAGTGGATGATAAATAGTTTGAATTATAAACTGAAGAAAACGCTTAAATCCAAATAGGCCTAACAACATGCCACCGTGATCAATCTTTCGTCTTTGATGTCTTTCAAGCATTTCATCAAACATTTCAACGTCACAAAACGAACACAAAAAGTATTATAAACAGATGGATTTTTCCTTATGGGGAAAAAATAATTTGAAGAGATAATAATCTTGCTGTTTGGGACAAACAAGGAATCAGTCAAATAGAAACTCACCTCCAGAAATTGTCACAAAGTTTCTTTTTTCCAAAACCATTGTGTAGTTACTGAAGTTGAAGTAAATGATATGCTCGAAATATTAGCAACATTTAAATGAAAGTAGTATTGCATGACATTGCGAGTAGGGATGGCAAATGCACTGGTCATAGAGTTGAAAATCCGGATAAAGCGCAATCCGGGTCCGAACAGTGTTGAACGCGAGCGGTGCTCCGGTGCAAACCCGGATTACAACCCGTAAACTTAATCTTTATATTATGCATCCTTCATCGAAGATTACAAATTCAAAAAAAAAAAAAATTTACCTGACTCGACTGTGGCTGGCGAGCGACGGCCTAGTGGTGGTGGGTGCGTGTGAGACTGCGATGAGAGCAGCGAAGAGTTGACGGTGAGTCAGCTTCCGCGACGACTGTTGCTTGTGGGTTCGACTGCTGTTGGGCAGCTGGTAGGAATGGTAGAGACTAGATCTAGAAACGTGGAGGAGACTCGGATGATCAGTGG
This sequence comes from Swietenia macrophylla, assembly GCA_032401905.1. NCBI lineage: Eukaryota > Viridiplantae > Streptophyta > Magnoliopsida > Sapindales > Meliaceae > Swietenia > Swietenia macrophylla. The sequence goes on from CP135571.1 coordinate 8,991,067, forward strand.
TGGCTGCTCTTTTTGGAAACAAAATTAGAATCTCAACTTCCAGCTCGGATTAAAAAAGGCAAGGAGTTAAAAATGTAGATAAATTCGGGTCGGGCTACGGGTTTGCTATCCAGATCTCATACCCATATTATTTTTACTATATTGGCCGGATAAATCCGGCCCGGATCATCCGAGTTTTTCTACCATCCCTGTTTCGCGCCATATGTGGGAAATCCGCTTCTCCGTCCTTGACACGGTGGGTCATAGGGATTCCAATAATGAAATGCACTGCAGCTTAATGCCTTTTAGAGACCTTTTTACGGTTGCAAAACAAAACGGTAAACTTAATGCATTGAACCTTTTTGACAAAATGCCTGTTACAGACATTCAAAATCCCGCTTACAAAGGTGTTTACATCGTGGCGATTTAGTTATATTTAGAAAGTTGTTTATGAAATACCTAATACAAATGTTGTTTCTAGGACAGCAATGGTTAATCTGTATGTGCAGTGGCAGAGTTGACAACTCATAACCCCGTAAGTTGTGTTTTAACATTCAGTGAGAGATATGGCAGCTTGGAAATTTAATGATTTGTGGATATTCTTGCAATGGGATGTCTTCTATGTATGTGAATGAAGAGGCACCTCGTGGGAATGTGATTTAGCCAACGTCGATATTTGGCGGGCTTGATGGCAGAAGAAAAAGTAACGGGTCTTGGTTTCTTTCCAAGAAGATGGTGGGTTCTAGTATTTTCCAGTACTAGAACATCTGCATGTCTGGTGGCCTCTTGTAGTGGTGGGAGGCCTGCAGATTCGTGGTTTTCTCGGACATTTTAATTTGATGAGTTTAAAAAAAATAGTACATGACAGTAAAGCAAGCAATCTCCATGAGAATGTGTCAAATATTTCTGCTAGCATGCTTAAAATTTAGAATGTGGGTTCTTCCAAATCAATCTTCATTGACTAGTTTCGTATGTGGATTAAAGGCTGTTTAATAGGGTAAAAAGATCCACAATGGCTATCAAGCAAGGTTCGGAGAATGATGTTTTCTTGGGAAATTCTTTTATGGTCAAGTATACATAATAAAAATGGAACTGTTGGCTGCATTTGGGAGAATAGATGAACAGAATATTGTGTCTTCGACTCAATGATTTCTGGTAGCGCACAATATGGATGGGGCAAGTTGACCTTAACACTTTTTAACCAGATGATATACGCGGAGTTGATTCAGATGAAATAACATGCATTGGCTTGGTTTCTTCTGGCAGTCATTATGGGATGTTTCAGAAGGCGAGATACTTCATCCAAAGAGACGAAGTTTCGGCTCTATGCCTATATGGAACACATCTTGGACAGAAACGGGGAATTAAAAGAAGCAGAGGATTAATTGGAAAATAAACCAACGACAAATTTTATATGATACTAGCTGTGCTTGGTTCATGGCTTAAGCATTTTAATTTACAAGTGGATGAAAGAGAAGCAAAACATGTTGTTGATTTACAGTCTCAAGTTGATGTCTGTCATGTTTTATAGTCCGATTTTTAGGTTTCGACTGGTAAATGGAACTCATCTCTCAAGATTGAAACTGACGATGCTACAAGGGGGAATCTGGAAACAACCAGGATATTGTTGGGTGAATTTAAAGGGAATGAGGATGGGTTGCTTTCTGAAGATACGTTGCAACCAGTGAGTAAAAAGTATATGAAAAACGAAATTGGTTGGGAGGGGTGAGAAAAGTTGGAGGAGTCTGGTTAAGCACCTAACCAAAGTTCATCTCTGAATGGTGTTGAGGATGAACAGAAGAAAGAGCTGTTGTCTTATCATAGCAGATGCTTGTTATCGAATTTGCAGTGCTAAGGACTGTGAAGGGCAGTATAAAAAATAGTGATGAAAGATCTTTGAATATGTGGGGTCTGCCATTCTGCAATTAAGCCATTATAGCAAAGATTGTTGGGTGTGAGATTTCTAGTCGTTTTCACCAGTTTAGAAGTGACATTTATTCTTTGGGGATCATTTGTAGCATTATCATGGAGCTTGTCATATGAAATTTTTCTTACCTTTGTGATGAGAGAGATATTTAATACTTTGAATGTTTGTTTAGCTGAGAAGTTAAGGGTTATTTTAAATGGCTGCAATGAAGATTCTCTTATGATAAGCATCTTTCACCATTCTAATGAGGGCTGATATTGTTTTGACATACTTCTTGAGCCAGGTTAGTTTTTGGTTAGCCTTCATTCAAAATGCTGAACTAGTAGCGTCTATTTTATAATTCAAATAGAATAGTAATTTCTTTTCAGCCAACAGAAGATCAACATTGTTGGGATTGATCTAAGATGATTCATACTGGTTGACACTGAAAGACTTGTCACATTTCAAAAATTAGATTTTTGGGGGGTGGGGGGTGTTGGGGGGGAACTTCCTACACAATGAATGGTGGCGACATGTGGACCAGATAATCATAATTTGGCAGAGACAACTGATAAGTTGTCAATGACATATATTAGTCCTAATATGCAGATGTCACTACAGAGTTCAGGAACAGGTGAACCGGGATTGATAAGGATGCAAAATCAGGTAGTTTGTGATTCACAAATTTCTAATGGGAATGTGAACTTTGAAGGAAGCAGAAAAGAGCAATATTTCTCAAAATGCAATGAAGAACAAATGAAAATGTCGACAAAAAGGGAAAATTGTATTTGAGACTCGGTGTTCACTGGCAATGATTCAGAACTACAGAGGTTATCTGCACAGGAAAGGCAACATTGGATTGAATACCAAAATAGGAACATGTAATCAATTGGCATATGAATCAGAAGACACTGAATTGACAGTAAATCTGTTCGAGACCGAAGAAATGGATCCGAATATATTGATCAAGCCACTGAATTTACAATAAAACAATAACTGTACAGATATCTAAACTATAAATCTTGTAATGTACAAACAAGTTTTCTAAGTCTTCTGTTTGAAATGAAATTCATCAATTTATTATTTTTCAGCATGGCCATAGATATGGAATTAAAATTTTGATATTTCTCAGAAACATATACAGAACGATATTAGTTTCAATGCAAAAAAAGAAAATGAACAAAAAATATTATTAGTAGAAGATAGCAACAAAAGAGTGGACATTTATCTCCAACACAAAAAGTTCAGAGCCCCTGTAATTTTAAAAAAAAACAAAAAACCAAAATATAAGCAGCAAAGAATAGAGATTGAACTTTGATGACAAAAGGAAAATAAGGGCTGGCCTATGAAAGAATCAGCATGATTTCTGAAATTAATCTGCATGATTCATCAGTACAATTTTCTTCGGCCTTTTTTCCTAGACTTCGCTTTTTTATTTTTTCGACCTCCACGTGTCTTCAATCCTTTTATCCCTCGTTCCAAGTACTCAATATGAGATGAATCTTCATCTTCTTGATCAAAATCATGGGAGAAACCAGTCTTGCCAGAAACATTCTTCTTGACATCATCTTGCTTCTTAGATTTTCGAGTTTCCTCTTCACTTTCTGCTGAAACAGTCACATCTTGGCTGGATGCCTGAAGAATAGCATCAATGCAATCTTCGGTTTTATCATACTCCATCTTTAACACTCTGAATTTCTTCTTTAAGTAATCTATTTCGTTCTTGCCAGCTTCATCCACCTCTGTTTTCGTCTTCTTCTTTTTCATCAAAATTTCACTCAGCCTCTTCATCACATCAAGAACATCTTTCATCTTCCTAGACAATTCTTCCCAGTAACGATGCAATTCCGAAGCCTCAAGATCAAGGAAATCAGGATCATTTGATGACCCCATTAGAATGACATGGAACTAGCTCTTTTTGAACCAGAGAGAAAGAGAGTATGTTTTAAGATTAAGAAATGAATGAGACTATGAAAATGATTGGTAGGTATTTCAGTTATATTCAGGTGAAAGAGTCAGCGCCTACCTCACCTGCATGTGATTTCTCGCGGATAACGGAAGATGTATCTACTATTTGCAATTTATGAGCAATTAACAGAAGCTAAACGACAAATCAGTCTTGGTCTCCTCCTTCGTTATTCATTGATAAACGTAGTTCCGTTCTTAATTATTAATTGTAGCAACCTACATGTCATCTTTTATTATTCTTATAATTAACCCTTTGCGGGTGAGGCGGAGTTGACCACCGTAACTGATTATATCTAAAATCCATTATTCATAAACCGCCTTTTGGCACCATTTAGCCCCCGTCTCTCTCTCTCTCTCTCTCTGAAATTCCTGCAAGTTGGAGTTTTTACCTGAATCGTTGTAGTCTAGTCAAGGAGTGGACAGAAAGGTTAATGGACTGATATTTGAGTGAAGGCAGACTCAAGAGTCAAGATCATGAAGTTGGAGTTCTAAGGGGAAGAATCTGAACACTAAAGAATGATCATGAAATTGTGAAGAAGAGATTCGGAAAGATCACGCGATCTTGTTTGTGAGTTGAGGCATCGCGAGCAAGGATTGAAGAGCTCAAGAAAGAAGTTGATGATGTGAAGGACAGGCTTAATGAATTGTTGCTCGAGTTTGGTGGAGAGGCATGCATCAGTTTCGTGGCAGTCGGAGAATCAGAGTTCCAGAAGAAGATTCTGTGAATGAAGGCTTGATTGGTTAGGATATTGGATCTTTTCCATCTAGTTCTGCTATCTCTGATGATCATGATCTTGGGGTTTCGTCTAACAAGGAGGGACTGGCAGAGAAGATGCATGCATTTATGTCTTGAGAATCAAGGTGTTGCTGGAGAATGGATAAAGCCTTTTTCTGCAGACTCGGACGCAGAAGAGGAGGATTTGAAAGTAAATAAAAATGAAGCCACTGAACATGGGCCTCAGATCTTTCGGCTACTAGTCAATCTCATGATTATGCTGTCCGAAATCGAAGAAGATGTGCGAACCTAAATTTCGAAATGGGGTTGAAGTTTTTGTTCAAGAAGAGAAACGTTCTGCATTAGACAAGTTCATTGCTCTACTTGGAATGGCAGACAGAGTAGTGAAAAATATGCAAAGACTTAAGCTCAGGCGAGTCATCCGAAGGAAACTATGGGAGAAAGCTCATTGCAAGAAAGTAAAATGGATTAACTAACTGATAAACTCATAAATGAATTTATTCGTTTGAACGAGACTATCAGAATTGTGTGTTAATTCTTCATACAGATAGATAGATATTTGTTCTCTGTGTTAGTTGCAATATATAATTTTGTGCAATGAGTGTTATTTTTTTTTTTTCATAAGTTACTCTTTTGCTGCAATATTGTCGGTCTTAAATAATAAATAAGAATAATTTTTTTGCATAATTTAACTTAAGGAATTTATTTTGTCAAATTACATTATCTCAGTTTATCAGTTTGGAGACAACTTCGAATTAAGATCTAAATAGAAGAAGAAGGACCAAGTGTAAAGGAAATTCTTGATGCCTGGTCATTTTCACCATTGAAAATCTTTGTTCTTTTTGTGCCTCTTATTTTTTTCACATTAAAATTAAACCTTGTTCTTTATTATCGTTTAATGTATTTAACTTTTACTAACCTTATTTTGTTTCAACTATCTTCGTGTGGAGTCGACACCCCAATCCACGAGATATACTTTGAGCGTAATCAGTCGTACATGCCAAGCCATGCTATTAGGGTGGTATTAGAAAAAAAAGTAATTTGTCTGTTGAAAGCCACGTTGAAAACATTGTCCAGATGTATGAGAACTGAAGCCACACCATTAAGACCATAGTATTCACACAAGTCTGACAATCTACGGTGTGTTAGCGATAACATAATTGCTATTTTGTTCTCATCGCTCTCCGCTGAATCCATTTGCTAACCAGCATGCTAAACAAAGAACACTAGCTACATTTGATCTCAACATACTATCACTGGTAATACTAATAGTAAAACTGTAAAGTAGCACGAATATGAAACGTTCATTTCATTGTAACACAGATGCACAACAAACACAGATTTAAAATAAAATAAATGCTTTAATGCAACAGTGGACAGAGATAATTTGATAGTGAAATTAGGCATTTGAACCATGCTTCATCGACAAACTAGTGACTATTTCTTTCTTGGTATGCAAACATACTCAACAATAAATGACAGTTGTGTTCTACACTAACTACTTCCAACTAACAGCAGAAACAGAAGAAAATCTTCAGAGTATAAGATCCAAACCCTTTTATGAAAATATTTACATAGCTTTTGGAAAATCAAAAGTATTGACCTTCAGCATGAAGAGCTGCAACATTCCTAATTTGTACCAGCTTTTGGAGATCCCATCTCATGAACCTGAGTCTAGCCTTCTGCTTTTCGAGCATCTTCCTCCTCAGCCAGAACCTTTTCTCTTGTCTTCTGACTCACTTCCCCTGCTACCTTCGTAACCCGACTGAATGCTCCAGTAACCCAAGAAGCTCCAGTCAGTACATAACGGTTCTTCATGATGGCAGATCCTGCATTACTGACTGTCTGCTCAGCAGCTGAAAAGGCAGACTTAGTCTTCTCAGAAACCTGAAACCTTTCATCCATTTCCCTCACTTTGTCATTAACAAGAGTTGTGCCCGCACTTATTTTCTCAGTGAAACCAATCTTTTGATCTAGGGAAGCAACTGTGCCTGTGGCAGTAGAAGTGAACCGGTGTTTCTCATCAAAGGCCTTTGCTTTGTTGAGTGCATCTTTCCCAAGAACAAAGCCCTTGGCCAGCATGCTGCTTACAACATCCTCAGCCTTCTGGATGGCAGTATCAGGACCACCTTCATTTTTTTTCTCCATAGCCTGAAAAATTAGCATAAATCAGTTGCAGTAGACAAATCAATCAACAATAAAATTAAAAGGACTAGTGTTAATCGAGATATTACGGTAGGTGGGGCAGAAGAAGCAGCTAACAGCTTATAATCTGGATCCAGTTCGATGGTAACACACTGATCAACTATCGTTGCCCCCTGAGAGATAGAAAAAATTATTATCAAACGAAATAACTACATTCAAAATCCATGCTATTGTAAGTCTACATATACAAGTGGCAAGTATTCAAACAATGACATGCACTGAAACAGGCTCTGAATCAAGAGATTAATTTGTAACTTGGCCCCACATTGGCCTTGAAAGTTTAATATGGATATACATTTGATCTATTTCATAGCCTTCACTTCAAGATAGCACCAATACCCCCGAAGAAGCATCAACTGGTGCAATTTCTAAGTATTCTCAAATCCAATACCTCAAAAAAAAAAAAAATCCAAGTACTCTACCTTAAGTTTGTCAAGAAATAAATTACTTCAAAGCCAAAACTAGTTTCAAAAGCAACAATACATATCTTGGCACTAAGAGAATGGATATAGGCATCATTTGGTATTGAGGCGTGGTGGCTTTTAAGCCACAACTGCTATGAGATGAAAACACTAAATGTTAATAAAAAAGGGAAAAATAGTGAATCCCACTAAAAATTAATATCACCAAACACCTTTTTAGCTTTGCTTTAAAACCACAACAAAATCACCACAAACCCAAACGAAGCAATTGTATGCATGGTAATCTGAGATTTATTTTTAACTCAAAGATTCACAGCCATATCCTATTTCCTTTAATATAATCATAAAATTATACAGATGACAGTTGAGAATTAGTAAAAGATTAATCTAACAAAAGATAAAAGAACTGAAAAGTAAGAAGATGATAATGTACCGAAAGAAGAATTGCAGTCTCTGCCCCTTGGGGATCCTTAAAGACAACATAAGCAATTTGCGACCGTTCATTGTCACTGGAAAGAAAAAAATAATGATAAAGCCAATACAAGACTGCATGAGAAATATATATATATATAGAGAGAGAGAGAGAGACACACACACACACACACACGAGTGCATTTATGCATATATGCATATTTATAATATTTATATATGAAAATGCATCCTTAATAAAAGTAAATATTTCTCTGGTTGCCAGGAACAAACGTCTTGTATGGCTGTGAAGTTTCAAAGTTTCTGTGTTTATCTCCTCGATGCAAATAAGCAGAGAATGCATAAAGCATAGGGCAAAAGAAAAAGACATATAATAAAACTAAGTTTAAAAGATAACAAACCTATATATCTCAATGTGTTCAATTTCACCAGAAAAGGAAAAAAACTCCTTTATATCGTGCTCCGATGCACCTAAGGAGACATTGCTTACTTTCACTGTTCTTAGCTGCAGCAACAAAGAACGTAGCAAGAGTAACACTGTCAGAAAATCACATATAAAATGTATTTTCTACATAATTAGAACATAAATATTACCATAGAAACTTTACATAAAAAAAAAAAACTTATGCGTCTGCAGTATGCATATTAACAATGGTGCATGAGGACCACAACTTCATCTAAGCAATAAAAATTAAATCAGAAATGAAACTATTCAGAAGAACTGCTTAATTAAACAACCAAGGTGTAATAGTAGTCAAAAAAAGAACAGTCTATCAGCTAAGATGGGTACCTAGAAGCTTCAACGAAGACTAACTATGCAAAGAGAGACAATTTGACACATTAATCTTTACTATGAAAAATAAAATTTTGCATTAATCAAAACAGCATTCCGTGATGTGAGTAATTCACTTTACTCTTTCTTTGATCACCAAATGATAAGATAAGCAAACTACGGAGGCTTCTATAAGATTTTCTTTCATAAATTTTTCATCTTCTTCTTAAGAATTTAGAGTCTACGATCATTAGTGAGAATTTTCTAAACGTAAGCAAAAGAATATGCACAAGTAAAGCTATATCACAAGCATTCTCAACAATAATTTAGTGAAAATGTACAAAATTTTTATAAAAAAAATGAATTTAAATAAGATATAAATGAATTTCTTTCGGCTTACGCAAAATAAAAGAATTCATACAAACTAACTAACAGAGTTAATTAGCCTCCACAGATCTAAAATCCTGAAAATATGTACACATTCCATATTTCCCAATTCTCCTACAATTTCCAAGCAAGCAAACAGATCAACAAACCGAAAAACTGTGTCCCACTCCTTTGATTTCCGTGAAAATCGACGAATAGGATTAAAATCAAATCATAAAACTTATTGTTAATATAATAGATACGAGAAAAAATTCCAAAAATTCTCAGCGACCAAACCCAAGAAATAAAATAATAAAAATAAATATTCAGTACTAACCGTCATTGAGTCTTTTGTTCGCCGTGCGAACGAAGTTCAATCGCTTCAAAGCACAAATTCGTGGAGAATTTAATCGTTAGGGGTTTGGGAAACCGGAGAATCGAAAAACCGAATCGAACAGATCGGACCAGTGTGGTTGGCTTCGAATCGGGTTTTTTTTCTTAATGGTCAACTAATACCAAGAACCGGAGTAATTTATTAAATCTATTAGAATAAGGTATCTTCAAGCAAATTATATTCACAACTCTGTAAGTTTTACGCCGTCAGATGTTAGACATTGATAAACTTGGACCATTGATGTTCAAAGAGCCAGCAGGTACGAGAATTTTATTAGTAAACTGTGGTAGCAGAGGATTCAAAAGAGGGCTTGACGTGTCAATGATCCCGTGGTTTTCATTTTTTTTTTTTTAATTTTTAAGTAGTTGGACATTGGAACCTACAAATGTGGCGTATGATTAGGTGCGTGTTCCAACTGCATCTGATTCTTCTGCTCTTCCCTTAAAGGCTGCTGCAGTGTAACGTCATAAACATTCGCACGTTCCCGTTCACTTGCCGGAAGTTCCAAGGAATTTTCTAAGCGTTGTTGAATTTCGAGTTTGGATTTTGCATAATCAATAAATTAATACAATTTTCAATCTAATATTTTCACTTGATTTCAATTATGAATAATATAAATATATAATTGATTTAATTTAAATAATGAATAATAAATAATACAGAATACAAATTAGTTCCATAAAATCCAGCATATTAAATAACATTAAACTGACCATATTTAATAGCATGTGTGGACTCTATTAAAATTAATATATTTGATGTCATTATATTATATTAAATTAATTTACTTTAAAATTCACATATCTGATGCTCTTAAATGTAAATTATAAAATTTTATATAACATTATTTATATTAACTAATATTAACTTTAAAATTAATTATTATTATTATTATTATTATTAATAATACTTTTTTTATTTCAATGTGTTTAAATAATAATAATTTTTATTTTTATGCATTATTAATAAAAATCGTTCAATCTCACTTCACTGTACTCCTTAATGGCTCACTTTTGTATAAAGATGGCAAATTATGACACAACTTACCATTATAACATAAACAAGATATAAAATTAATGAATTCATGTTAATATAAAATGATAGAGAAATAAAATGATTAACTATTCAAATAATTATATTATGTTATATTTTTTTATGATTAATATATATTTTTATTTTTTATATTTCAAAAAATAATTAGTTATGAATGTCACATTTAAAAAATAATAATTATTTATATATGTAGATTAAACATTATTAGTATTTGAATCGACTTTTTAGTACATATTTTAAAAGATTATTAGAAAATAGAGCATATTTGTTTAACATAAATCTTTTAACTTTGTTGGAACTGTTGACTTTAAAAGAATTTTGGTGAAATATACTTCATGTTATCTCCCTTGATGTATATTTCTCTAACTTGAGTAATATAAGCAACATTATTTTCATATATCATAGAATAAATATTTATAACAAAAGATAGATTTGATGTATTATGAATACAATGGATTATATATCTCAATCATATGCATTCTTTACTTGCTTCATTTAGTGCAAAAATCTCTTATTAATAGGAAAAAGTAACAATGAAAATCTAGTGGATCACCATAAGATTGTTGTATTGTTGTAAGCAAAAATATCTAGTCCATAAACAAGCTTTTTAAGAAAATAATAAATCTTCAATTTTATGTTAGTTCATTAGAATAAAATAATCTCAAATCATGGTTTACGAAAGTAGCAAAAAAATATGTTTAATGTCATTTCAATGTTTGCAAGTAAGTGCAAGACAAATTTTAGTTAATAAGTTCAAATAAATATTTATGTTTGGTCTCATGCATAGTATTAAATGTAATAAAATATCAATTATATTAAAATATGATACTTTTAAATTAAGTATTTTTTATTATTTTTTTATAGTGAAAAAGATGCTTTTGAGAATTAAAAGACCAAACAACTATATAAGTATTAAACAAAAGAGTTTTATTTATGTTGAAACATTTCAAAATCTTTTAAACATAAGCATACTGATGGAGAAATATGTAGTTAAATTTATGCTCAATCAGTAAACAAAGATAATATTTATTTTTTCACAAATCTTTTATTTCAAATTTTTTTTAGGTACTACTATAATGGCAAACTCAATTTCTAATTTTTTTATGACAAGCATAGGCATATTAGGTTGTTAACATATTTCCTTTTTTTAATCAAATATTTGCCAAAGCGATTATATTAGATTGGTCCAGATTGTTTCGATTCATACAAATAAAGTTATAGCTATTAGAATATAGTTTAGAAGTCATTTATATTATCAATTTTAGAAATATTTTATTTTATATATACATTTATTTATTAATGAAAAAAAATTATTTATCTACATGTATATATTATTTTCTTCATTTAGTCATACATGCAAATAAAATATATTTGTAAATTATTCATTTAACTATTAAATAAAATTATTAAAACTGCTCTTTACAAAAGTGATATCGAAAGGGCAATGATATCACATAGTATGTATACTGAATATCTCCGATGAATATTATAAGATAATATTAGTGCATAAAATATAAAAGTTACGTTATTAAAACATTAATATGGATTAAATAGTTACATAATTATTTTTTCAAACATGACTACATAACAATAAATCACATAATAATACATATAGTCAATGATTTATCGTATAATTATACTAGTATATAATGTTATCTTTTAACTTGAAACATCATAATTAAATTTAATGTGAATGCACGTAATTCATATGGTATATAAGTTTGAAACTAGTCACGTCTTGTATGATACAATTAAATTAGTCATGTATTATTTATATTTGAAAATGAATAGTAATCAAAACGAAATCTATTCATTTGACATATAAGATCAAAGTTTTCGCTGATTTGATTTGAATTCGGGTTTCTAAACCAACATCAATAAATGATTGAAACAGCAAATCACTAGTCAGTGTAATTAAATATCACACGAAAGAATTCGTGGTGACTAATTTAGCGCATATTAATTGATGATTTATATTTATATTGGTATAAAATTTTAACATACCATAGACCCTTACTCAATTAAAATTGGATGATAGAAAAATTTTATTCACACAATAGGTACAATCAAAATAAAGTTTAATGAAAGATGAAGTACTACTTTATTATAGTTTAGGAACTATGACACATTACTATATGTTAATCATAGTCGTTGAAATTTTGAATTGTTTGAAATTTGAAAAGTTCATAATATATTCACGGATATTTCACAATAAACTTATATAGTCACACCAATAACCAAAGATATTGAGAAATATTTAAAAAAAATGTTATCAATAACAAGACTAGTACCTTTAAGATAATATATAAATTGAAATATATATATATATATATTATATATATTTATAATTTTTTAAAGTGTTTAAAAAATTTTCATAACTTTGTATTATAATATAATTTAATATCAATTATATTATTAGAATTATCAAATGACTTAAATGCAAATGTGCAATTATTAAATAATTACACTTAAACTCTTGAACTAATAATTAATTATATTTACTTAATAGTTAAGTGAATTTATTGTATTTACATATAAGAATTAAAATGTACAAAATGACAATTATTGAATGATTACTATTTTGTCCATAAACCTTAACTTTCTCTCCCATATTTGGCCACTCTCTTTCTTACTTTGGTTGGTATAAATTGTAAAATTTTCATATTATTAAAGGTATTTCTTTAGTACTCAAGCATCTATGTATGAAATAAACTCATTTTTTGATAAAAATTTTACATATATATGATATATGTCATTATGGCACACCATATATTTGTCAAAATCTTTGAATGATTCAAGTTTATTGTTTAATGCATGTTATTCCATAAATCATTCCTTCAATAGCTTGATTGAGAACAAATGTAATTTTTTTAAACTATTCAGAGATTTTCTTATAGATATCAATGTCTAATGGCTCGTATAGATAAATTGTCAATAAAGCTATAAAATGCATATCAAGTCTTTTTAGAATTGTCAAACTTTTTAAAAATTAAGATGTAATTGTATTTATAATAATATAATATATTCCATCAAGTTAATTTTAAGTATATTAGGTTGATATTTTATTTTAACTTATTCAGTGTCAAAATGGTAGAATTTGGTGAATAATATAATAATAGTATCAAATAGTATTATGCAAACAGTGATTAATTAATAGTGTGTAATAAACAATGATAAACAGTATCTAATGCTCAACCTTTGTTAGATGTCCACTTGAGTGATGTGAATAGTGACTAAATAATATTGATAACACAGAAGGTCGGTGTTCGACCTCCGTTAAAGCAATGTGAACAGTGTATGAACAATATTTATGAACAATGCCAAATAGTAACTTGCGACTTGACCTTTGCTCGACCTTCAATCGAGTGTCCATGTTATATTAGCAATTTATTTGACTAGCGCTTAACTCCTGTTTTGATACAAATCATGGCACAATTTCAAAAAATTCAACTCAAGTTCTGATTAGTTCAGTTACGAGAGTTCAAGTAAAAAAGTTCAAAAATACACTTAATGGGCTAATTCAAGAAGTTTGGACCCAAGTAAATTCGTGAAAACTCATTAGGCTTGGTTCACATATCTAGCAAAGATGGATATGCATGATTCAAACTCTGGAAAAGTCTGACCAAATCTAAACTTGATTTTTTAGCAATTAAAATAGGAATATTTAGAAGTGTTTGAGTTCATTTATAAATCTATCTAAGTAGTCAGCTTTTCTTAGAGTGTTTGAGTTCATTTATAAGTCTATTTAATTAGTTAGCTTTTTGTCTTAAGTAAGTACAAGCTATAATTTTTGCCTATAAAAAAACACATTTTGAATAAGAAACAATCAGAATTCATTAGTCAAAAATTAAGAGTTATTTTCTCTTTGGTTCTTTGAAAAACTATTCGAACTTATCAAGAATTATTCTTGTGGCGTTCATCAATGACTTATCGAATGGACTTCCATCACCATTTGTGGCGTCTATATCATACTGAGGTTTTTGTTTCTTTATAAACAACGGGTCGAGGTTCCATTTAAATCTGATCGTAGAACGATCTCGGGTTCCTTGTTGAGTTCGGGTCTCGTTATTCTTAGCGAGGTTAGTATAATTTGGTATCAGAGCAAATGTTATTCTAGCATTAGGTTTGCCTATCCTTTTTGTTATTCTTTTCGCAATCTGTTATTTTTTTTGCAATTCTTGATATAAAATAAAAAGAAAAAGAAAAAAAAGAGAAGAAAAAAAAAGAGAAGAAAGAAAAAAAAAAGAGAGAAAAAAAAAGTGAAAAAAAAACAAAAAAAAATAAAAATTTCATATTTCAGTTTGTCATCAACACCCTAATATTTGTGTATCAAATTCTAATATATTCCTTATGATTCTCAATTTCCAAATCAGTGGGTATAAAATTAAAATATTTTGTGCGAAATTAAAACTTTTAAAATTCGTGACACAATTTTATTTTCAACTTTTATTTTACCGTAGTAATTCCTGAAGAATTGTTGCAAGAAATTTTTGGTTATTGTTTGTTAGTTTCGAAAAAACCGAAAGAGAATTATTGAGCGAAAAAAAGCAAGAATGGTGAAAGCATTAGAGGGATAAAAACCGCAAAATTTTTGAGTGAAACACGAGTGCAAAGTGATTCATATTCTTGAGTGTAAACACGTAAGGGAAAGAATTGTGAAGTCCTTTTTTTTATAACTTATCTCCTGCAGAAAATATGTCACAACACGATCACGAGGAAACACAAACAGGGATGAATTCAAAGCTATACATGGAAGTTTTGGTGGGAGAGATGAGACGGATGATCAAGCTGGAACTAGAGCAAATAAGTGAACGGTTAGATAGATTAGAAAATGTCAATCGAATGAATCGGAGGGAAAGCACTCAACAACAGCGTACAATAGAAGATTTTAGGGAATATAACGACGGCAGTTTTAAGGAAGAAGATAAACACTCGGTAGGCAACAATAGGAGGGTTGAACGTGTTAGAAAAGATTGGAATCGGGAGGATAATAATTTGGGCAGCCTTAAAATGAAAGTGCCTTCATTTCAAGGCAAGAATGATCTCGAGGCTTATTTTGAGTGGAAAAAGAAATGGAGTTAGTTTTTCGTTGCCACAACTACTCCGAGATGAAGAAGGTAAAACTTGCAGCCATTGAATTTTCTGATTATGCTATTGTTTGGTGAGATCAATTGGTTTTAAGTAGGAGAAGAAATAGAGAACGTCCAATAGAAACATGGGAGGAGATAAAAACTGTGATGAGAAAACGGTTTGTTCCAAGCTATTATGTTGTGTAATATAAAATCCAAACAATAATCAATATTAAACTTCCCGCTTTGAATTTAATCAACTAAATGAATGTTTTATGTGGTTTGCGATATTTTTATTACACAACATGTAGGTGTTTGCGATATTTTTAAGGACTACTGATGAGATGATTAGTGTGGGCATTGAGTGTAGTGAGAATTAGATATTGTTGAATTATTGAAGGATATTCTGGTTGCTTATATTGTCGGTAATTTGATTCCTGTGGATGATCAGTCTAATATTGCCAGTGATTAAGGTTGTATGAACAAATGATGTCCTATAGATTGTGCATAGGTGGAATTCATATTTAGATTGGATTTTGCATTACCATGTACCACTCAATTACCACCAGAAAAACTACTTATATTTAGACCATCAAGAAACAGCCATAACACTATCCCTCCACTGAAACCAACCCATAAACATAGCTTCGAAATGAATCCTTTTATTTATACCACTCAGAAACTCAGTCTCATCATTAAGTTCTTCGACGAACATACTCTCTCAAATACGGTATCTCTGATTATATCGCCTTAAACTAACGCTCAAACCCACTACTACCGTCTACAAATTTGCACTAATCATCACCAATATTATGTAATGTTGATTTTAATAGTGAAGAAGATGAAAGAAATGATATTGCTTTTGAAAAGGATGTTATTGTTGTTGAATTGTTGAAGTAATAGATATTTTTAAGGGAGAATTTAAAAACATCTATTACTTCATCGTTAGTGAAACCATTCTTACAATTTTATGGTGAAGTGTGTGATAAATTTAATTCTTATGAAAGAATTGTCAAGGATTTTTGGGTTGGAGAAGATAGGAGCTTATCGCTATCTAATTCAGCTGATGAAAATGATGTAAGAAGTAATTACGATTATGTTAGAGACGAACACCCATTAATCCCACATTAATGGGATCCCTATACCCTAATGAAGAGGAGGGAAGATGTAATGTGAGCTTATAAGGGAGAATACTACCTGTTTGTGTCCTTGACAGGATGAACCTTCCTCTAGTAATTATCGTTTATGATGCAAAAATAAATAAATAGAAAGAGCTGGTTTTTAAGAATATTGTATAGGACTGTTGGCACCAAACATGAGAGGCATATTACTTTTATGAGTAATAGACAGAAGGGCTTACTTCCAGCCTTACAACAGCAATGACCCCATGCCATCACTAAATATTGTGCTAAACAAATCTATACCAACTTCAGGTAACAATGGCCTAGTATAGGTTTGAAAAAACTATTTTGGCAAGCTTCGAAAGTTACAAATGTGAAACATTTGAAGAAAACCTACTACAAAGATAAGAAAAATGAATGGCGTAGAAGAGGCTTCCTATGAGTGGTTGTCTAGAATCCATCAAAAACAATGGTCCAGGTCAGTCTTTAACACAACTTAAAAGTCTGTTGATACCACCAACCACCGCTCAAAGTGCTTCAATTCTTCAATAGACTACGACAAAAACAAATTTGTGCTTAGTTTATTGAGAAGGTTATTGATAAATAAACTTGTATCTCTCTGTGCAGTTCCACAGGAGTGGACTAAAATCCATCCCACTTCTTGTGCGCCAATAACTTCTTGAAACCATCAAGGACAAAAAGTTAAAGCATTCAGGAGGGGGGAGGGGCAAATTGATGAATGAGTGGAATCTCATTAAAGCATGTTACATGCATCATGATGTACTTAAGACAAGATCCGAAATACTATGTGCATGATTATCTGAAAAATTAAGCATTTTGAGAATATATTGATGTGGCCTGAGAATTGGTAGGTCGAAAAAAGTCAGGAGAAAGCAACTCGATGGGCCTTTTGGCAAGTCGAAAATTATGGATTGTACACTCAGGTGCAAGGTCATGTAAACATTTACATGACCAACTAAATAATCATAAAAATTAGGGTTAAACTCAAGGGCCACCAGAGGTTGTTCGACATGGTGAAAAGTTTTTGTAAACACTTACATGGCCAGCAAGTAAGCACAAGAACATAAAGGTTTGGGTGAAAATTTTACGTGATTAAAACATTTTAACAAAATTCGATCTTTTATATTATATTTATTAACAAAATAGAAGGTTCTTCCAGTGGAACAGGTTGAACAACACAAACATTACCTGCCGCCGCCAGAATAATCCGAAGGCCCAAAACAGGAATGTGGGCCCAAGAAGGAAGCTTCTTGCCCATTTGACTCGCACACTGCAACTAACAAAAAAGCTGCCAACACGCTTTCAATTTTCAAAGGCAACAAAACAAAACAGCAACTCTTTTCGTCGTCGTTATCCCTTTCCCTTGCCGCAACGCCATTTCCTTCATTCCATATCATAAGCATAAGCAACAGCCGCAATAAAAGAATTAGTTGAATTCAATTCCAGAGAAGAGAGGGGGAGGGAAAAGAATTGAACAAAAAGAATGAGCTTTCAGGATCTTGAGACTGGTACAAGGAGGCAACCTCCTCAAAGTCAAAACCCCTTCAATGCGAAACGGAAACAACAAAATCAATCACAAGAACCTTCTCAAGCTGTGGCTGCTTCCATTTTCCAAATCAACACCGCCGTTTCCTCCTTCTATCGTCTTGTTAATTCCCTTGGAACACCTAAGGATACGGTTGAACTCCGTGATAAATTGTGAGTTTTGTCTTTTTTTTTTCTTGATTCTGGAAATTGCTTTCTTTTCTTTGTTACGTTCAATATTGGTATGGGTTTTTCTCTCCTTTGTTTTTATTTCCTTTCAATTGAATGATTTTGGGATAGTTAGATTTAGGGTTCTAGTTTTTGTATTTTGGTTTTTGTTATGCTATTCTTAGTTGAGTCACGAGTGCCTGTGCATTTTGTGTATTCTTAGTTGGGTGTTCATTCTTAGTTTATCCACTTGTGTTTTCTGGGCTCTACCTGTCCCGGATTGTTTCAATTCTGGTATTATTGCATTTAATGTTTTCTGATTATTGATTACAAAATTTCCCTAAAAAGGTTATTGTTTCTTTGTGAAATAGAAGAGTAACAAATACCATGTTTGACTGAACCATAAGCTGATTACTGGTAAAAATGTATGCCTTTCTTTCTGATTGTTGAAGTTTTCGGGTTTCTTTTTTTACCTTATTTGCGGATGAAGTTTATTATACTAGAAAATAATATTCTGGTTCTGACAGAATTTGAGCTTCTTCCGTATTTTTTATGTTGTTAATATTGTTTAGTAATGTTTTAGTGTTCCGTTGTAGTTGATTGATGTTATAATATAGTGGAGACATAGGGTCTATACAGAAGATTAGAATATAATGATAGGGTCTAAACAAAAGATTAATTTTCAATTTACCAAAACATTGTATCAACATGTTTATATGACAAACTTTTTCGGCATCCTGCTGCTTCCTATCTTAAATTAACATAATTTGTATTTGGCTGAAAGCTATGGAGAACTTAGCGCACATATGTAAATGTGTTATTTATTTTTGCCTTTTATTATGATTTTCCTTTACATATTTATGATTTTTTGTTTTCAATTGGATAAGTAGAAGTAAAAGTAACTTTTCATACATTTCTCACACAGCAATTATATTTTTTTGATCTCTAATATTTTAGATTCATTATATTTTGAGAGGATTTGTAGGCAGAAAGATTGTGCATCATTTGTTCATCTTTTGGACCTTAAATTGCATCGATGTTGGTTGCAGACACAAGACGAGGCTACATATTGGGCAATTGGTAAAAGATACTTCAAGCAAACTTAAGGAAGCTAGTGAAGCTGATCACGGCACAGAAGTCAGTGTAAGTAAAGGTGCAATTTTTTTATTCTATAAACAAACAGCCTGATTTTGTAGCAGTTCAAGTTTGGATTTGTTGTTTGCACTTGCATTGTACTGCATGTGCGAGTGGTTAGTTTAGGCATGGTTCTGCTTGCTTTTGGATTGTATTTTTTTTTTGTTTTTCCATTAGTTGATTCATTATTTTCATGTGTGTAGTTTCGTGATGTCATCTTAAGCAACCTTAGTCTGCTACTGGTACTAATCTTATGATCACATCTCTGACATCTGCTTCTTCTGTCAAGCCCTTCTTCCTCATCATCCAATCAAAATGGCCAAAACTTCCTCTGTTTTAATTTTGGTCAACTCTCTGGAAGTTGTTCCTTTAGACTTTTCTCAGTCAGCATTTGACCATCATGAGCATTTCAGCTCTGTTTTCCTTTTCTTTCCATATTCTTTTCTTGTAATGCTCTTCAAACTTCCCCTCCCCTTTTTTTTGACAAATTAATAAGATTGGAGGCGGTTCCTCACTTATTTACCTGTATATTATGGGGGGGGGGGGGGGGGTGATCTGATTTGTCTCAAGCACTGAAGTTTATTCTTATTAACTTGCAGCCCATTAGGAAGATTGCTGATGCTAAGCTAGCAAAAGATTTTCAGTTGGTTCTCAAAGAATTTCAGAAGGCTCAAAGGCTTGCAGCCGAGAGGGAAACAACATATGCACCTTTTGTTCCCAAAGAAGTGCTTCCGTCCAGGTGAATTTAGTAAACACTTGCTCAACTTATGTTTGTTTGCCTTAGTAAATATCATAGATCATTTGATTTGGAGCCAACATTGTAACCAATATGTTAACACGTGAAAGCGATACTAAGTGGAACAAAAGATATACATAAAACTAATAAATCTTCACAAAAAAGGCTACACATTGGAAAATTTATCAACACAATCTTAAATCCACAATGTTAGAGTTTTACAAATAATCTAGATGCTATTTTATGATCTGTTTCTTGAAAAAGATTTGCAGATGTAAAAAGAGTTCATGAAAATCTGTTAAAACTTGGAATTTGAAATAATTTGGAACAAAACGGGGAAGCAAATTTTGAAAGTGTATTCTGTGTCTATCTTTCTTCTCTACAATTATGCTTTTTTTTCCCAAAAAAATGGAAATATTGGATTGCATGGCCATGTTATTTGTAGTTTTAATATATAGATGCTAAGTAAATAAGCAGAACTTGGCTGCCAATGTGTGCTAAATACACACACACTAACACAAGTGCAAGGACATATATAATAACTTGGCTCACTGGAAACTCTATATTTACTACAAAGCTCTTTTCAAACTGTATAAGGATGTCAACTAGTTTCCAGTATGTGCAGAAAATTTTGGTTCATGAGTCAATATGGACTTGATGTAATGTGTTGTCCTTAGCTCAGTTGCAATTCCAAGTCTTGGATCATTCAGAAGATTGTGTTAGTGTCAGCAGACGCATTTCATTACCACATATTCTTACCTTTTACATAACTTGCACACTCGTTACATGATTCAATAACAGTTTGTGTTTTAGCTATATTACTGGTATCATTAATGCTGAACTTTTACCATCTAATAATTTGTACATATTAGGGAGTGCTTTCTAACCTACAAAACCTTAGGCATTCACAAAAATATAAATGTGATCCAAGTCCATCCTGAATAATTGGCACATTGGATGGATTACTTTTTTGGTTATAAGCATTAATGTTGTGACATTGTAGAATAACAAGTAAGAATTGTTAGTTGCTCTTATGATCTATAATCATAGCCTGAATTCTTTATTTTTGATCAACTATTGTATAGCTACTCGCACTCTGTTCCTGAGCCAGAAATAAGTTCATCAAGGAGTTCTGAACAGCAACTTCTTCTAGAATCAAAAAGGTAAGCACTTACTCACTAGTGTTTTTGCTAATACAATCTTGGGGCCTAAAATGAGGATGTAAATCCCAAGAGCAGTTGCTGCTTGGCTAGGAGAGGAAGAAAGAAGAGATGTTGAGGATCATTACATTCATAACAAGCTAGTTCTATAGAATTGCTAATAAGAAATTATGGATTCTTATGGCTTGTAAAGAAATCAACTCTACCTCCACTTAAATGTTTATGAATTGTTCTTCAGAATGTGTCGTTAGTTCAAAATTCTGCATATCAAATGTGTATTTACCATCAATTCCGTCTGTAATAGGTGAAGCTGAGGTTTAATATGATCTCTTACTCCTACTTAGCATAATATGAGGAAAAAAATGCTTCATTTAAACTTCCCTATTCCTTTATTATTACCCAATGACATCCAATTGATTGGCAAGTTGAGATTGGGTTTCTTGTCTTTCTTCTCTTGGAAAAATGTAAACTTACATATTTACTACGGTGCACACTAGCTTATTACGGAATCAAATTGTTGTCTTTTGGCAGTCTTGTTTTTATGCTTTTGTGTATTCTGGACAGCGCAAAGAAACCATATCACTGTGGATAAGATTTTCCCAGAACAGAGAAATTCAGAAAGGGGTTAGGACTCTAACACTGCCTGGATCACTGTTTGATTGTGGGTCTTTTGATGATGGAAGCCTGCCTGATACGTTTTTCTTTAATTTTTTGAGGTGGAAGTCTCCTCTTTGTATTGGATGGTAGCATTAAAGAGGCTTTCTGATTGTATTAGTAAAACTTAAGGTATTAGAGTAATTCGTGTTCGGCCTATCATGAATTCTTTTCCTTTAGATTTATCAGTTGAACTTTTTGTTAGACGTATCTCCTAATTACTAGTTTCATATCATTACCCCCAATACATCCTGCTTCCAAACTGATACACTTTGTTCTTTGAGTGGCTTATAACAATGAAATTGCAATCTTTGTTCATAATTCATCCTTTATTTTTTGGATGTATTATTTTCAGACAAGAATTTGTACTGTTGGACAATGAGATCACATTCAACGAGGCCATTATTGAAGAAAGAGAGCAGGGGATCAAAGAAATTCAGGAACAAATTAGTGAAGTAAATGATATTTTCAAAGATTTAGCCATGTTGGTTCATGAGCAAGGAGTTATGATTGGTAAGTTTTCCATCCTGTTTACTGATTTGTTTCTAAATTTCTCGGTTTCATGGAAATATTCTATCTACTCTCTAAACATAACTCAATCATGTGCTTTTGTCAGATGACATTGGTTCTAACATTGAGAGCTCCCATTCTGCCACTGCGGAAGCTACCTCCCAACTTGTGAAGGCATCTAAGATGCAGAAGTCTAGTTCATCTCTGGTAAAGTTTGATTGGTTTTCCTTTTCTTAAAAATTATCATTTGGAGAGCCAATGTGGATGTGCCTGGAATTTTGCGTTAACTTTTGCTTTTAAGGTTGTAATTGTTGGAGTGATGCCAACAAAGATGACTCATAGGCTTGTTAAGGAAATTAGGATTCAGTTATGAAACAGGATTTTCTGTTCATAATTTATACAGATGTATTTATGTATCCTTGTTCTGTTAAACACTTCCACCGTGTGGTGCTTCCCTACAAGCACATAAATTCTATTGGTGGATGAATTCTCTGAGTCAATCAGTTGGTTCTCTGAAAGCCTAGAATCAGTCAGTGTATGCTTATAGTTGATCCCTTTATCCAATAAGTGGACCTAAGGCAGGTCTATCCTTCGAAACATATTAATTAGACAGATTCATTTCGATTGGACATAGGAATTGACACAAATAAATAATATTGTCACATTTTATTTTGAACAACTATTATAATATGACATAATTTTTTTTTTTTTTTTTTTTGTGTTAGATAATGCAAAATACTTGCATTGTTTCTATTCAGCAGAAACGTTTAGGCCAATTTTTGTTTGATAATTGGTAGAAAATTTTGGTTTTATGATAATATAAGTAGAATTACACATTGGATGCTTATGAACTGTTTTATTCTTCCTTTGGGCATCTTTGCTCTTTTATCATTTCAGAAATAAAAAAGAATCTGATGAACAATTATTTTCATGCAGAGTTGCTTGCTCTTGGTGATTTTTGGGATCATCTTGCTTATTGTCATCATAATTGTCGTGGCTTGAGTGGTGTGATTCAAGGCATGATTGACCTCCTTCCTAACCCGAGCTGTTTGGATCTATCGAGATCACCTAGTAGCACACAAGGTGGCTACCGGGTATCCTGTTGTGCATATGAAGGAAAGAATGTCAGTAAGGTAATGGTCTTGTTTTATATATATATATATATATATATATATATATATGTATAGACAGAGCAGTTGAAATCCTCTTTACGAGGCTTTTACAGCGGATTATGTGAATGATTCTTCTTCTTAACGAGACCCTGAATCTGAAATTCTTTTTTCATTGACATTTAATGCGACTGAATTTATCTCGTTCAGATAATTAATAGGGATTTTCAGACTTTTTCTTCGAATTAAATTTTGCCTTGTCAATTTGTATGTATAAAGTTATAAAATTAATTTTAATTTTCCTTTTCTGGTCATTTGCCTACAATTATATTGAATTTGGAGTTGGCTTTGGACCAAATATGGAAAGACAGAAGGGGATTCGCATCAAAAACAAAACATAAAAGTAGGGCCACAAGTAAAAACAAGCATACATTGTAAAAACATGGGAAGAAGGTTCTCGCTAAGGGTATTTTTGTGATTATATAATTACAAGTGTTTTTGAGAAGTCACAACACACTAACTAATGAAAATCAGTTGTATCTCTAAAAGTAATTTTAGATATATTTCTAACTCTAATGGGCAAACAAAATCATTTAAATTAAAAAGAATTCTTTTCTTCCTTTTTTTTTTAAAAAAAAAAAATTTCTTCCCCTTGTGCTTGAAAACATAATTGTAAAAAAATATATATTATTATTTTTTAAATTACATTAAAATTTTAAAAAAAAGGAGAAATTTTAAAAAATTATAAATATTATACATATTTATATATAATAATAAACTTATGAAAAACTAATTTTTTGTAAAATGTACTAAATATATATAAGTTACTTTTAAATTCTAACTATTTTTTAAAAAAAAATTTATCAAACACTTGATTGCTTTAATGTAATGCATACTGTGGGGCCAAAAATATCCCATTAGTTGATACGGTTCCAATAATTTTTATTTTATGTGAAGTCGATCAATTTTATATTTTAAAAAAATTAAATGATTTAGTTTTAGCTTTTGCTTCAATTTTTAAAATTAGCAAACAAATAAAAAAATTGATTCTTTATATAAATTAAAACACAATGACCATGGTTTTTTTTTTTGGTTGATAGTTTGTTAAAATTTATTCAATTAATTCTAAATTAAAATTACAAAAACATTAAAAAAAATAACAAAAATCGGGAATGAACATCAATTTTCATGTAACTTATTATAAGTACTAAAGGATATCTATCAAAGTAAGAGGAACTATGATTATACAACTTAATCTAAAATTTACTCTCACTGACAATATAGATAAATCGATCGTAATAATTAAAGAAATATTATTTATTTTAATCACACAACCTACAACATATTTACTTTTATACATAATGTATATAAACTTGACTATAGTACATGTATATGCTAATACAACTAAAAAATTTTGTGTGTTGGAGATTTGAAACGAATTTTATAAATTTAAAATAAAAAAATTATTAAAACATATAAAATAAATAATAAATAGTACTTAAAATATAACAAAAAATATAAAATATAAAATATAAAATATAAAATTTTAAATATATAAAAAAATAATACTTAAAACATAAATAAAAATTTTAAAATCATAATATAAAAATTTTAAAAAAATGAATATAACAATACATAGAGGTACTGTGATTTAAAAACAAATAGTCATATTATGTCCAAATTATTGTCTAACAATTAGTAACAATCAAGTCTAATATCACATGAATTTAAAATTCCATTATTTATTACATATAATAGTGCCCAAGCCAACAAATTGCAAAGATTGAAAATGACAAAATAAAATTCTTGGGCATTATAAACTTTATTAGTTTATTGTGTTAAGGGAAATACATATTTTTTTAATCATAAATTTTATATAAATAGTTGTTACACATCTCACAGTGTAAGAAACTAAGGCAACAAAACTCTCTCTTCGAGAATGTAACTAGTTATAGCGGAAGCCGCAATTTTAAAAATTTGTAATATAAGATGATGATTTTGAAAGTCAAGAAGCTGATTATTAAATCTAACCTTATTTTCTTTCTTCTTTTGGACTCAACTTGACAATCACTCTTTTCAGCCCCTTCCACTATTCTTCTCTGAATTGGTTTCTTGAAAGATTGATCAAGAACAATTGAAATTTTTATTTTTTCTCATTATATTGGCTGCAAATTTTCTCTTCTTCTTAACGATGGTATCATGCTTGTTACACCAATAAAATTTGTGAAGCAATTCGATGGCAAATATCTTCAAAAGTCTAAATTTGATTACAAGGGTAAGTTCGTGTTTCATGCATCGAGATAAAAGAGAAAAGTTCCAATTTATATTTGGATTTTAATTGAATTTGTGAGAGATTTAATTCTTAAATACTATTCAAAAGTGTGAATGTCATTTAATGGGAGCTGCACATTTAGTTGGACATAACTAAACTCATTCATATGGCTTTGGCAAAAATTTAATTTGCTTCTGAGAAAGAGAAATCTTCAAGTCGTGCAAATTTGTGCATGCCACATTTTTGGTATCATTCTAAACTGAAAATATATATATATATATATATATATATGTATATATATATTATCTAAGTACTTACAATAATTTTGAATAAGAGTATTTTAATATTAAATAAATTATAAATTGCTTACACACGTGCTTGAGATAAAATTTTAAAATTGCTTCAACCGATACACTCTTGTTCCTGACACGGTCTGTTTGGGCGCTTGACAATGCAACAGTTGGCTGTTTAAAGATGATATTTTCACTTGTTAACTCGCTAATGTGTTTATGCTCAATCTTAACGGGTTTGAATTTTGCAGGATGAATTTTGCATGTCTCTAAGTATGGGATGAGTTTAAAAATAAAAGTTGGTAACGAATTTAGTAAGAATACAGTAAATATTTAATTTTTAAATTTTTTTTTTAATGAAAGCATCAAAACAATACATAATATCTCTTTTACTATATATGTAAAAAAAAAAAAATTTAGTCTTTGTACTAGTATTTTTTATAATAATATTTAATTAAAAAAATGGTTATAAATATAAAGTAGAGGACTTGATCTTTTTTTTTTTTTTTTTGTATCTAATTTTTAAGAGTTAGAGACATGATACTTAATATCTACACTGCATGTGTGTGAGTATTAGAGATGTTTTTTTTTTTTTTTTTTGCATATAATTTTTAAGAGTTGGAGATATGATACTTAATATCTACACTGCATGTGTGTGAGTATTAGAGATGTTAGAAAGGCTGGGCCAAGTCAAAAAATTAAAGGCTCGTCATGGCTTGAGTCGACTTAGCCTAGGCTTACAGATGTATTTATTTTTTATATTTTAATAATATATAAATATTATAAATTTATATTTTATTAATAAATATTAAATAATTTATATAAATATTTTATTCCTTTGACTCATTTATATATTAAATAATTTTTTAACTCTTTTATTTTAAATTAATTTAAACTTATAATATTAATTAAATTTATTTTTATTATTTTATTAAAAATTTAAATAGACGCCTATTAGACCTACAGGCCTACCTTCATGAGTCGAGCTAAGGAGCCATGCCGGACCTCTTTTTTTAAACGGGCAGGCCCAGCCCAATTTGCAAACCCATATGGACTCCTTTTCCGCAGACTAAGTTGGATTGATTTAACACCTCTGGTGAGTATGTGTACGGAAAAAAAATAAAAATTGAAAAAACCAAAAAAATATTTTTAAATTATTTTTTATTTTTACTTGAAATTGATTTATTTCTTGCTTAAAAAAAAGAAAAAAATTTATTTTCCAACACTAAATGCCTTACCCTGTGTTCGATATTATTTTCTAAATTATAAATGTAATAATTAAAATTTTTTTGATTTTTATAATTTTTAAGTGATTGAATTTCTAATTAAAAAATTTCTTTATACATAAACTATGCACCATATTAACTGATCTTAGATAAAGTTAATACAAATGTAATTGAAAAGACATAAAAATTTATGTAAATATTTGCACGGTTTGGGTAAATTTTTAAATATCCATTTAAACAAATTTGATAATAAAATATCAAACTTGCTATAAGTTTAGTACGAGTATGAATTGAATTATTATAGCATATGTGAGTTTGGAAGTATCCATTTCAAATTTAATATGTTGTCATCCTTAATTATTTCTTACTACCCAAGAAACCATGATTGAACTACTGCTAAAACTATATCCCAAAGTTGCATAATGATTATTCACGTCATTTGCCCAAATCTTTGCTATAAAAGTCACTTAACAAAAATTCTTAACTTTTCTTATATGAAAGACCATAATTAAAAGATGCTTTTTATATAACGTAAAACTCTTTTGGTAGCGTCTAAATAAAAAAAATCTTGTATTTTGCATAAATTGAGAAATAGCACCAACAAAGTATACAATGTCAAGTCCTACAATAGTTAAATAAATTAAACTTTTAACAAGCTATCGAAATCTATTGGGCATGCTTCGACAATTTTCTTTCCTCATTCTTTAACTTGAGAAATGTCTCCGTAGGAGTAGCCATTGTCTTTGAGTCCCCATTACCAAAAATCTTCACAATTCTCTTGGCATATCCCCTTTGAGAGATAAATAACTCTTTCCTGTTTTTTAATTTCCAAACCAAAAAAAAAAATCCAACCTCACCCAAATTCTTCATTTCAAAATAAATTGACAATTCATTACTTAAATAGGAAATTTTAGCTTCCTCATTTCCTAAGTACCATATCATTGATATAAAATAATACTAAAATAGCATTTTTTTTATTCCATTTTCACAAACAAATTAGAATCTAAATTTGAAACTTTGAATCCATAAAAGCTAAGATATTGAGATATCTTACCATACCAAGCACGTGGTGTTTGTTTTAACCCGTATAGAGTGTGCTTAAATCAACAGTCATGAGGTGGAGATTTTTTTTAGATGAACTCTTATGTTTCTTCCATAAAAATATTATAATCCTATTTACATAAAGAAAAATGTGTATTTACATCAAGTTGTCATACCTTCCAACTTCTAAAAGCAACAAGTGAAACAAAAAAAATTGATTTAATAGTCATCATTTTTGTTACTAGCTTCGAAATTTAGCCCATAGCTTTGAGAGAAACTATAAGCAACAAGACAAACTTTATATTTGTTAATTGACCCATTTATTTTCTTCTTCAATCAATCAACCCATTTGCCAGTGACTGGCTCACAATTTTGTTGTTTTTATACAAGCTCCTATATCTTTTTTTTTTAATGATTAAATTTCTTCTTTCATTACTACTACGCATTATGGACATCCTTTAGATTCGCTATATCGTGTTGGTTCTTCTTCATTTAATAAAGTCATGTTATAATACTTTACCTATATTTTATAGTGTTTAAGGTATTGAAGTTGTTTTTTTCTCTCTTTTTGATCTTTTTTACTATTCACCTTCTTTTGAGTTTGAAGTATTCAAACTTAAAAAATTGTTACTATTAGATGGTTGCAATTGATAAGTGATAGGTCTATTATTTTATATATATTATGTCATTTATACTTGATGCTGATTAGTTCTTGTATTTTTATAGTTGTTTTACTTATTTTTGTTATTTTATAGGTCTTTATAATCAAAGATGAAAAAATGAGCTACATGTTAAAACTTTTTTTTTTAAGAATTGAGTTAAAATTTTCCAAGAGAAATAGAAATACCTAAGAGGGAATCCATTATTGAAAAATTACAATCTTATTTTAGGAAGAGAAAAATATGGCAATTCTAAGAAGATTAAAAAAAATTATAATTGTATCAAGATGGACAACTTGAGTAATGGTCCGTAAAATAACAATATTTTTTTTTTTATAGAACTCTAGATGATGCAAGATTTTCTCTATTAAAAACTAAAGATGCAAAGCTTTTATTGATATTTTACTTGCCATTAAATACAAAAGTAGTCCAATTACAAAAATTAAAACAATTTTTGTAAAACAACAGACGTATCAAATTTTGACAAATTAAAAAGAGATTATATTCTTGTAAAAAAAAGGATTTATGTAAATCCTGCTTTGCATAGAGGTAAAAGAACCAACACTCTAGATGGATAGCATAATTTTACATTCAAAGGCATAAAAGAGAGATGAAGATATAAATAAAAAAAAAGTAAGAAAGAGTTCCAAGAAGGCCAAGATAAAGAATTGTGCTTTATTCCCCAACTTTTATAGTTCTTTTTTGTATTTTATTTATTTTAACCATGTTTTTTAGTAGCTAAACTTTCTCTGTTAAAGCTGAGGATGAAATAATGATTAAATCTTTCATGATCTTATGTGAATTTAAGAAATTTTCAAACTTAGTTATGGTGATTTTTATTTATATTATGTTTACATATTATTATTGTATGTTTAAATAATTTGGAAGTACTATGTTTATGATTTATACATGTGATGTACTAACCACACTAATCACTTGTCATGGGTACTTTTAATATGAGTGAATTTTGATAACATGATAACCACATTGATTTGATTATTATTGCATGATCTTATAGTTTTCATAGTACTTAATGCATTCTAGGCATGATAATAATAACCCACGCCAAGCATTATTATATGACTTTGATTAGGTGAGTTTAAATCCATATCAAGATTAAATTCAATGAAAAAGTAATGCATGTCAATTTCTTTTCATTGAGTTCTTATTCTTGATTTGTTCTCTTAAAAAATTTATATTTTATTTTGTTTTCTTTTTTATTTTATTTTAATTACACCTTGTTATTATTTATTGTTTTACATTCATATTAAGTTTCTTTTATATTAGTTCAATTTAAGGTTTAGTAATAAGAAATTTTAATTTAACATACTCTCTATAAGAGTGACATTAAGGAAATACTTGTAAGTATTACAATTGATTTACATGTTTACGAGTTTTAATGCTTAGATTAAGGCAACAAAATTTCATAATAGTAAAAGGCAACTCTAAATATCTTGAACACCATCAAACATAGCATCTTTGATAGTGAATTTTAAATAGCATGTAGGTCCTTAGATAATTCAAATTATTAATTTAACCATATAATTTACTATAAATTATATTCCAATACAAACCTAAAAAAAAAAATTTAACACTATAAAAAATTTATAAATATATAATACTTATATATATTTATTTCGACCTAAATATTATCTCAAAGATGCTAACCTTATTATCGATAATATTTTTTTCCTAAATGCTTGTCACTGCCTTTAGTTATTGGTGTAACCATGTAAATTTAATATGGAATAATTGTGAACTCATTATGAATTTTTCGGTTTCAAACTATTCAAAAACTCAATGACCATGGCTAATATTTAGCAATATGCCATAACTCCTAAACCACAATGAAGTTATACTTCATCAAACCTTATCTCAATTGTATATATCATGTGTGCAAAAGTTTTTCATCGTCTAATCCTAATCGATTAAGGATTCATAATATGTCATAACCATTTACCGATATAAATATAAACCATCGATTAATATATACTAAACTCACCATCACAAACTCTTTCGTGTAATATTTAATTACTTTAACCAAAAATTTATTGTTTCAGCTATTTATAGATACTTGTTTAAGAACTCAAAATCAAATTCAGTCAGCGGTAACTCCGATCTTATACATCAAGTCAATGGATCTTATTTTGATCATTATCCGTTTTTAAATATAAATAACATATAATTAAACCAACTTTATCATATAAGACATTATTAGACTCGTACTTATACATCATATGAATCACATGCATTTATACCAGATTCGTCTATGATATCTTAAGTCAAAAGATAACATTGCACATTAATATAATTACACGATAAATCATTAGTTACATGTAATACCATGTGATTTATCATTTATGTGGTTATGTTCGAAAAAATAATTTTTTAACTATTTAATATATACTAATGTACTAATAACGTAATTATTACGTTATTCACATTAATATCATCTTATGATATTCACTGAAAATATTTTAGTATACCTACTATGTGATATTATTGCTCATTCAATATCACAATCTGTAAGAAACGACTTTAATAATTTTATTTAACGATTAAATAAATTATTAAGATGATTTATAAATATATTTTTTTTATATATACATGACTAAATAAAAAAATCAACCTATATTTGTGAATATTTTTCCTTCATTAATATATGATGTCAATACAAGATAAAATATTCCTGAAACTGATAATACGAATAGTTTATCAATTATACCTTAACAAAAATAAAGTTGACCTTCAGTTTAATGAGCTTTTAAAAATAATGCAATATGATTCGTTGTATTTACGGCCTTGACGAACTATATTTTCATGTACTTCTTTCAGACTTGGAATCTGATCCACCAATCTCTTTAAGAACAATTGTTGCAAAATTTGATTGCCTAGGTGGCCTAATCATGCATGCCATATTATTGCATTTTCAGTTTGGCTTGTTTTATTTATACGAGCCTCCCCTACTGACATCATGAATAAGGAATTTGTCTTCTTACCAACAAGGATAAAATCAGTTGCTATATTTCTCACATTACTAATTATCTTCACATCATTTAGCCTAAACAAAACATGCTTTCTAAAATTAATAATTTAATAAATTAAAACTAAAATTTTCTTCTAACTTGGGACATGTTGAACATCATTCAGCTTGAAATTTTTGATATTTGCATCATAAGTGATTTTAATCTTCACAACTCCTTTTCATATGAGATAAGTTGAATTATCAATTGTGACACTTACTCATTCTCTTTTATGTTATTGTAAGCATGAAAATAATGATCATTGTTGGTCATACAAGGTGAGCAACTAAAGTCAATTATCTAATTATCTTTAAAAGCAATAGCATTACTTTTAGTTGTTTTAATAATAAAACATTACTCCTATTTGAGTTAAGCAAGACATAGCATCTTTAACTATAATGCTTATTTTTAAAAGTTTCACACAATAATTTCTCTTTATATGTCTACTTTTTCTTCATCTAAACAATTGATCAAGTTGTTTCTTTGTAGATTGTCATCATTATACTTCTTATTAGAATTTTCTTTTGATAAAATAACAACATATGATTGAAAATTTAATTTTTTAGCCATTTGATTAATGGAGAACCTTTGATTGCAAAGCAAATTTTTTAACTCTTCAACTGATAGTTAATTTAACCATCTTTGTATGGAGGTAACAAAAGACGTGTAATCCATTTATGCCATGGATCAAAAAATGCCACAATCTTGCTTGACTACTTTTTTCATTAGCATCTAATTATGAAATTTCGGCATTAATACTTTTTATTCATAAGAATATTCCAAAATTAGCATACTTCCTTGTGCTGTCATTGCTAATTCATTCTCTAAGAACTGTAACCTTGTTATATTTTTAGAAAAACCTCTCAAAAGTCTACCAAACTTATTTTGGAGAATTAACATCAAAAACATATTGAATTGAAATGCTAATAACATGCATAAAATCAAAAATTGAATTCATTTATGCATTTTATCAAATGCACGAAATATATCCCATGTATGAACAAAATGGCAAGTTTTTGGATGAATTGGCTTACTTGGATGATACAAGATGATCGAGGAACTTTTAATTGTGTGAAGTCTCCACAATTTACACCACCAAATAGAGAATAAGCAAGCTTGGCCAAATTTGGGAGGGGTGGGCTTTGTTTTTAGCTTTTGTTACTTCAATTTGATAAAGTAAGCATACATATATACTTGAAAAAATCCATGCTTTTCCATTCTTATCTTTACTTTTTAATAAAGATGTTAAGATGTTATGGGCATAATAGTAATCATTCAATAATTTTTATCTTTATACATTTAAGTACTTGAATTTAAATGCAAATAATTAACTAATGCATAATTACCCCATAATTATATATTTTTATTTAGGTTTTTAGATAATCGATATTATTAATTTTTATAATAAATTATATTTCAAAGCGAACTTAAGAAAATATTTTAAATTCTTTAAAAAAATCATAAATATATATAACGATTATATATATTTATTTCGACCTAAATATTATCTCAAAAGTGCTACTTTTACTCCCGATAATATTATCCCTCTCAAATACATTTCATTACTTTTGGTTATTGATGTGATTATATGGGTTTATTGTAAAATAGCCGTAAACTCATTTTGAACCTTTTGGATTTAACAAATTATTTAATTGTTCAATATTATGGTTAACATCTAATAATGTGCCATAGTTTCTAATCTATAATAAAGTTATACTTCATCAATCCCTATCTCAATTATATATACCATATGGATAAAATTCTTTCGTCATCTAATCTCAATTAATTTAGAGTTTATGGTACATTAAAACCCTTTATCAAAATAAACACGAACCATCGATTAATATACGATGAATTATTTACCACAAACTCTTTTGTGTGACATTTAATCACTCTGACCAGAGAATTACTTTTTTAGCTATTTATCGACATTCCTCTAAAAACTTAAATTCAAATTGAGTCAGTAGTAATTTTGATCATATATATCAAGCTAATAGATCTCATCTTGGCTATCGCACATTTATAAATGTAAACAACACGTGACCAAATCGACTTTATCATATAAGACGTAACTAGTCTCGTACTTATACACTATATAAATCACATGCATCTACACTAGATTCGACAATGACATCTCAGGTCAAAAGACAACGTTATATACTAGTACAATTATACAATAAATCATTGATTACATGCAATATCATATGATTTATCGTTGTGTGATCATATTCTAAGAAATTATTCTCTAACTATTTAATCCATACTAATATCTTAATAATGTAATCATTATCCATACTAAAATCATCTCATGATATTTACTGAAAATATTCAGTATATATATGATGCGATATCGTTGCCCAATCAATAAATGAATTATTTAGACAATTTACAAATACACTTTATTTATATGCATGACTAAATAAAAATAATAATTTATATTTGTGAATAAAAATTTTTTTCTTTCATTAATACATAGTTGTATACAAGATAAACATATTTCTAACAATCTCTCACTTGTACTAAAACTATTCATTGTTATATTTCATACCTATCTTCTCAAGATGTAGGTCCAGCTATTTCTGTATTATCACTTTAGTCATTGGGTCATCCACATTGCCTGCAAAAGATACTTTTTGTGTTATAATTTTTCTAGCTCCAACGAACTCTCTCAAAATATGATATTTATACTAAATATACTTAAACTTTTTGTGTGCTATTAGTTCCTTTGCTTGCTCAATAGCTTTAATATTGTCATAAAGTATGATTATCAGATAACCTATATTAGGAACCACACTAAGTTAAGATATGAATTTTCACATTCAAACTGCCTTTTTTGCTATTTTTAAAGCAGCAATATATTTAACTTCTATTGTGGAGTCAGTTGTTGTAATCCATTTGGAACTCTTTTAACTAATAGTTTCTCTATAACAAATAAAAATAAATACTAAGATAAATTTTCTATCATCGATATCTAATTAAAAATCTAAGTTTGAGTATCCCAAAATATTCAACTCTTGACATCCATAACTCAAAACTAAATTTTTAGTTCTTCTCAAGTACTACAAGATCAATTTTATAGCTAACTAATATTTCTCCTCTAGATTAGCCTGTTAGCCTGTTATTTACTTATAATACTTACAGCATATGTTATATGAGGTTTTGTACATAGCATTGTATACATCAAACTATCTATGACCGAAGTATAAGGTATGCAACACATCCATTGTAACTCTTCATTGGTCTTTAAACCCATATCTTTTAAAAGACAAAGACCATGGATGAAGGGCAAATCCTCTCTTAAACTTTTCTATATTGAACTTTTATAATGTTCTTTCTATGTACAATTTTTAAGATAATCCAATTCTTCTCTTCACTCTATCTTTTTAGACGTGAACTCCAAGGACATAGATCACCTCTTTCATGTCTTTCATAGAGAAGTTTTTAAAT
Organism: Swietenia macrophylla; assembly: GCA_032401905.1. Lineage (NCBI taxonomy): Eukaryota > Viridiplantae > Streptophyta > Magnoliopsida > Sapindales > Meliaceae > Swietenia > Swietenia macrophylla. The sequence continues at coordinate 9,026,461 of CP135571.1, forward strand.
AACTAAATTTTTATCTTAGTTATCATACTAATATCATTGTCCATAAACAACATATCATCCATATATAACACAAAGAATATTATAGCATGATCTTTAACCCATTTGTAAACATAGAGTTTATTTGAATTTTTCACAAACCCACATAATTTAATTACCTTATCAAATCGTATATTCCAACTCCTTGGAAATTAATCCATAAATGGAATGATGTAACTTATATACCTTATTCCTATTTACAGTGGATACAAAATTCATGGGCTGTTTCATGTAAATATTTTTTTTAAGATGCCCGTTGAAAAAAACAGTTTTTACATCCATATATAGATCTCATAATCATAGTATGCAACAACAATTAGTATAATTCGGATGGATTTAATTATAGTTATTAGTAAAAAAGTTTTCTCATAATTTAATCCTTATTTTTTAAGTATAACTTTTGGCCACTAATCTAACTTTATAAATCTCTACCCGACCATTTTTGTCAATCTTTCTCTTAAAGATTTATTTATTATTAATAGGAACTATTCCTTCTAGCGAATCTACAAGTGTCAAAACCTAATTGGCAAACATGAATTAAATTTTAAACTCCATTGTCTCTAGCCATTAACTTGAATCTCTATCCAAGATAGTTTTCTCTAAGCTTCTAGAATCATCTCCATGATCAATTTCTCCTATTAAGTACGAGTTATACTTATGCTCATAGAGAAACCTGTATCGTTTTAGAGGTTTTGATACTCTAGTAGATCTCTGAACTAAAATTGGCACTAAGGTCTATTGATTAGACAATTCAGCTATAATAGTATCAATCTGAAGCATTAAGGACTCCTTCTCAAATTCAATATCTTTACCTATACCTATTTCTTCTAAAATCTCTTTTCTTAAAAAATATGCATTCCTACTTATTGAAACTTTTTAATTAGAAGAAAAGTAGAAATAATATCCCTAATTATCTTTAAGATATCCAATAAATTGACTCTTTGATTTATGCTGTAACTTATTAGTATTAACTAGTTTAACATAAATTGAACAGCCCTAACTTCTGATATAACTAAAACTGAGTTTTTTACCACTATGTATTTAATACAAAGTATTTTGGACTGATTTTAACAAGACTGTATTCAAGAAATCCACAATGATCTGCAAGATATAACCTACAAATACAACGATGAATTTGTGAAACTCATCATTTTTAGAACTATACTTAATAGGGTACGATTCATCCTTTCTACCACACCATTAAGTTGTAGTGTATAGGGAAGAGTTAAATGAGAAACTATTCAATTTTTTGTCAAGAATTCTCAAAATTTTGTACTTAAGTATTCATTTCCACAATTAAATCACAAAAATTTTAATACTCTTTTCTGTTTGTTTTTTTTTACTTTATTTTTGAATTTTTTAAACTTTTCAAAGAAGTCAGATTTATATTTCATCAAATATACATACTCATACCGTGACATATCATCAATAAAGGTAACAAAGCAGTCAAACCCTCCTCGAACTTGTTTATTAAATGGTCCATACATAATAGTTTATCAACTCTATCTCCTTTTATCTTAAAAGGTGATTTAGTCATTTTTTCTCAAAAACATCATTCACAGGTTGGATAGGGTTTCGATACCCAACAGGCCTAAAATCTCACTTTATTCAAGTTGAATCATGCATTTTTCTCCAATATAATCTAATCTGTAATGCCATAGAATGAACAACTATAGTTAACATGTAGCAATATATCATAACCCCGAAGCCATAATAAAATCATACTTTATCAAACTTCATTTCAATTATATATAATGCATAGGCAAAATCCTACCATCGTCTAATCCTATTCGAGTAAGGATTCATGGTATGTCAAAATCTTATACCGATATAAATACGAACTGTCGTTCAATATGCGCTGAACTTAACACCGTGAATTTTTTCGTGTGACATTTAATTACATTAACTAATGATCTACTATTTTAACCATTTATCGATGTTTGTATAGGAATTTGAATACAAATCGAGTCAGTGAAAACTTTGATACTATATATCAAACCAATGGATTTTATATTTACCATTATTCATTTTCAAATATAAAAACATATGACCAAACCAATTTTATTATATAAAATATTATTAGTCTCGTACTTATATACTACATAAACTACATGCATCTACACCAGATTCAATTATGATATCTTAAGTTAAAGGATTACATCGCATACTAGTCCAATTATACGATAAATTATTGACTATATGTATTATTATGTGATTTATCATTATTTAATCTTATTCGAAAAAATAATTTTTTAACTTTTAATCCATATTAATGTTCTAATAATGTAACTTTTAAGTTACCTGAACTAATATCATCTCATGATATTCATTGGAGACATTTAGTATGTTTATTATGCAATATCATTATCCATTCGATATTATCTCTGTAGGAAACAATTTTAATAATTTTATTTAATGATTAAATGAATTATTAGAACAATTCATAAATATACTTTATCTAATAAATAAAAAAAACAGCATATATTTATAAATAAAGAACTCTTTCTTTTATTAATAAATAATGTATATATAAGATAAAATATATCTTCGAAGCCAATAACTTGAATAGCTTCTAAGACATATTTTAACACTACCCATAAAAACCTAGAAAAAAAAAAATCGTTAATGACAACCATGATATACTTTCATCACCTAGACTCTCAATCCTAATTAATCATTTTAAGTCTATGTTAATTCTATGTGCAACAAGTCTAGAGGTCTCCTAATCAAGATCCCAAATGTTTTCTTATGATTATACTTAGTTTGCATTCCCATTTGGCAAGGACCATAAACAATCTCTCGTTTGGGTAATTTTAGTAGGTCATTCACTAAATTTTTCCTAAATGTCTTAGAAAAGTTTTTATAGTTAATGTGACCTAATCTTTCATATCAAAGTTCAGTTAAATTCACTTTAGCCCTATTACAACTAAAGGTAGCATTAGGGGTAATCCTATAACAATTGTAAATAGTACACATGTCCTTGCTAGACTTGACCTCTAAATTATCATTACAAAATTAACTAATGCTTAACAAGTTTACCTTAAGACCTTCAACAAATAGATTTTTTTTTTTTTGACAAATATCCCTTCTATTCTTGACCTCCATCACCAAATATAATAGTACTCATAATGCATTCTTCTAAAGTGATGAATAACGCCTTATCACTACATGTGCCTAGAACAACTATTATCTAGATATTAGACCAAATTGTTTCTAATCTTTAGAGTCACAAGTAAAACTAGGCTTCTACTCCTATGTCACCTTAAAGACTGGGAAGTGATAATGTCAATTAGAGACTTAAGTCTCTCTCTTATCATCTTAGTCTAGTTTGCTAAATCTATAACCTATTGTACAAGGGTATTCTAATTTGTTTTAATAGTCAAGCTTTTAGCATTTCTTCACTTTCTCTTAAATGCAAAATAGATTGGTCTAATGTATCCTCATTTACCACACTCATGATAGATAGGCACAAACTTAGAGGAGGTCTTTATTTTATGAGTTTCATCATTTTACTTATTTATATAAACCTAAAAGGTAGTTTTCACAATGATTTTTCCTTTAAATTCATGAGTAGGAGAAATTATTTTTAACTTAATCTGAGACTTGCTTTAAGGCATAAATTCTACGCTAATAACTTTTTTTAATCTAATTCCTTTTAACATTTTAAGCATTGCTTTATTGACCTTTTTTAATTTGACACTTTTTTTATAAAGTTTGTCAAATGCATCACTCAAGTTTTCTTCAATTTAAGACTCGATATCATGTAAGTCTAAAAACTCAAAATTCACAGAGGATACAAAAGCAGTGAAATTATTAGTTTCATCAGTTGAAAAATCATCATTGTTCTCTTTATTACACTTATTATAACTCAAAACGGTATTCGTCGCCTTTTTCCCTTGTAAAAAGTTTAGACATTCAGTTCTAATATGTCCAAAACCATTACAATCATAATATTAAAGAGGTTGAATTATTTTCTTATCTTTTCTAAACCTTATAGGTAAGTTCTTTTTTCTTAGCAGGATTTTGACTATTACCATATGTATTCCTTTGAGCACGAAAAAACTTTCTAAATTTTTTAACAAATATCTCCTTATCATTAGATGACTCATCATTCGAACCAGCTTCAATTTCTGACGTGCTAGTTTTAAGTGCTGTGAACTTAGACCTTTTAGGTAGAAGGCTAAATTCATGAGTTTGAAGCGATTCAACTAACTCCTCTATCCTAATCAAGTTTAAGGATTTGCTTTCCTTTATTGTAGTGATTTTGAAGCAAAACCTCTCAAGTAAACTCCTAAGCATTCTTCTAACCACTCAACTCTTAAGAATTCTCTTGCCTAGATTGAAATTTAAGTTCGCTATGTCATTTAATTTGGCATAAAACTTATCAAAAGTTTCATTATCCTTCAAGCTAATCTCTTCAAACCTAGAGGTGAGGATTTAAAGTTTAGAATTCATTATAGTTCTAGTTCCCCTTATAGGTGATTTTAAGAATATCACACACATCCTTTACAACCTTACACATTGATATTCTTTTAAACTCTTTTGGAGACACAATCATAAAAATCATATTTATAACTTTACTAATTCAGTTAAACTCAACTAGATAGTTCATCCTTAGTATTAAAAACATCATCAATTATGACTGAAAGGATACTCTAAGCTTTCACATAAGCCATCCACACTCTCTCATTGACTGACTTAAAAAAACACCCTCATTTTAATCTTTCAATTAAGATAGTTGTTTTTATCAAAATACATGGAACATGCAAGTCTTAAGATTTGTTTACATCTAGACTAAACTAAAGGTTAATGACTAAACTTGAGCTTTGATACTAATTGAAATTTTCTATGTTTAGACCCTAGAGCACTTTAGGGGTTGAAAGGTATTTTATGAGATAACAACTTAAAAATTAAAAATTAACAAATTAAAATATATTAAAATTTGTTGCGTTTTAAACAAAATAAAAGTAATAAATTTCTAACTAATTAACTTAATTTTAACCATAACCAATCTGCAAAAAATTAAAATAGTAAAAACAATAAGTAAATATATAATTTATTATCAAAAAAAAACTTTATGAGGGACTTTTTACAGAATAAAATTCGTTCGAGTTATTCAAGACCTACTTTAAAATCTACTAAAAAGAAAAAACTTATAACTAGTAATTTTTTTATAAGAACTCTTGTAATCTTGATAATCAAAACTCTTATTGTTTCTTACTTCTATAAATTTACAAATGACACATTCAAGAATTGGAACTCTAGTTACCAGTACCTAGCAGAACTCTGAAAACTCACAATTAGATTTTAGAGAGAGAAGAAATGGTGATTAGAATTTTCAAGAGAAATCAAAACACAATAATCAAAGAAAAATTTATGTTCACTTGAAAACTTTCTATTTAGATTAAATTTGCGAGAGATTTTTAATTGTTAAAAACAATTTAAAATTTTCAATTTTATTAATCAAAGTTGACTCATTTGATTGAACATAGTAAAAATCATTAGATCAAAATTTAATTTTTTTTTATGTTAGTAAAGAAAATTTCAACTACTAAAATTTGTGTATCATTACAATTTGTATAAATAAATTTAAGAATAAATAAATTAAAATTTTATTTTTTAAAAATATATTTATATAAAGAGTGCAGAAACTGGATCTCAATTCCGTTTAGATTTTAGATGAATTCTTTGGTTTTAATCATAACTACAAAAACATTTTTTATTTAAATAGTGAGAATAATTGAAAGAATTAATTATTTACACAGACCCGCAAGTCCATGTGAGCCCAATTTTCACGGGCCAGTGCACCCCCTATCCAAAAAAAAAATATAATTAAAGCATGATTAAGGTCGGGTCCCAAAGACGGGATTGGCAAGCCCCGACTGTCATTGAAATCCTCTATTTTAACCACAAAGTCTACCATAAAAAATCTCTCCTTATATACGAATAGAACTGAAACCTTAACCCCAGCCACCCACCCACAGAAGATCGTAACTGGTAATAAGCCATATTTCACTGGAAACAAAAATTAATACTTGGATGGCAAAAACACCAAAGATAAAAAAATCAGAAATCAGACAACCTATGGCATTCAGCTTGGACTAGCCGTAAAGTGATTATAATTCAATGGTCTTACCGTGAAAGAAAACTCTTCAAACACATTTATGAGTTAGTTTAGACTTTAGAGTTGATAAGCCAACTGACCCTCAATTCTCATGCATCAATTAATACTACATCCAAGCAAACAGATGAATAGCCAATCAAATTCATCAAGTGCATATCTGCATTTCGCTTTGTGCCGCCAAACCTATCATCATAATACAACAGAGCATCATGATTCATGAATGTCAGGTGGCAGAAATTTAAACCTCAACCATGTCCCCCTCCAAGAGGCAGGCAATATATCCATAGCAGTCGTGTACAGCTGGGAATTTTTCAACTGCCAGAAACCTGAGAGTTACCAGTTGGTATGGAATTTGTTTCAGATGACCCAACTATCTCATCTAAGGTTTCCATATCTATCGTCATTTTATCATCAATATCAGCCTGCTCTACCCCTGCCATTACCTCGTCCCCATCTCCTACCATAGGCTCAACCCCATTTTGCACAGAATTGGAATGTAGCTGGGGCTCTTCACTAGCTTGTTCTGATTTCTCTGGGCTCTGCTTCATCGTTTGTGGATACGGATCGGTACACAGAGTCAATGTAGATGTCACCAATAAATTCTACAATAAAAATGAAATCATGGTCAAAATCATAAGCGTCAAAGACAAACTTATAGTTAAGGGAATAAAACTTTTGGATTTTCGAAAATTTTTGTGTCTGATAACTTTCAAAACCTGATTTTCTTGGCCCCACAATGCCGAATAAGAAACAGCATGCCCAATGAATATATGTATTTCTAATTGGGGTGTCCACCAAGTGTTCATTGAAGTCTACTTGACATAATCATTTACATGGATATTTTAAAATGAACAGAAGCATCAAAATATGGTGATCAAAAAATCCAAAACCTTCTTCAAACTTAAGTCCTTGCAACGAATCACCAAACACATGTTACCTAACTAAAGTAATAACTAGGGGTAGGCAAATCCAAACCGAACCGATCCAAACCGATGATTTGGATTACTTTTGATCGGTTCAAAATTTTGGTTTCGGTTTAAAAAAAAAAATCAAACTATAATAATTTAATCAGTTTTTGGATTGAACTTGGTCCAAACTAACCAAACCAGACCAATCCAACATACATTAAAAAAAATAGAATTTTACATTTGACAATTTTTTATTAACTATTTCACGTTGTATAAAAAAAAAAAAGAAGAAGAAGAACAATTAAAATTTTATACTTGACAATTTTATATTTTATGATCCAATAGATGAACTTTTCAATTAGATTATTTTTTGTCCTAATTATAAATATAATTTAATATGGGCCTTACAATTAAATTCATTTTTTGGCCCAAAGGTAAATGTATTTTAATGTAGGCCTCACAATGAAATTCATTTTTTGAATCTAAAAATAAAGATAATTTTATAAAACAATTGGGCCTTATAATTATTACAATATAATAATACCCTAAAAGACAGATTTAAGTTAATCTCAGCATTTTCATTTTCAAATTTTAAACTCTAATAAAAAATTAACCAAAACCAATGCCAACACAAAGCTTCTTTTATCAAAATCTGCAAGCAAACTGTTCTTTCAGATGGGCAGTTTGGTTTGCCTTGGGCTGTTTCGTGTCCATCACAAGGAACAAGCAGTCAAAAACTAAAAGTTGTAACAGTTTGAAGGCATATTGAATGCTAAAGCTATCTTCCCAAAAAACAAAGAAATATAGCACCTCAAGCCTCTCAATAGATCTTCTATGCTCAAATGCATATATTGAAATGAGGCTAGTGCATCTAGGGGGATTTTTAACTTCATTTTATTTAAAATTGAATGCAAACTTCCAATAATTCATCCCATTTAACACGATGGTGTAAATTTAAAGTCAGAAGGTAAAATTTATTATTTCCAACTCGACAACACTCGACGCCATTGGATTAAGTGAGAAAAATAATAAGGAAATTCTGTTAAAATTTTAAGCCATAAAAGATTCACACACTTATTTAAACCAATGCAAAAGAGAAATATACAAACCAGTGAATTGTAGCTTTGCCCATAACATACCTTTTCAAGTGCTAAAGCAAGCTTTGAGAGATTTGGATAGATGCTTCGTGCAGCCAATAGGATCTGTTCAACATAAAATCATAATTATAAAATGTGATACACAGCAAAGAAATATTTAAAATTGAAAGGACAAGCAATTACATAGAACATTTAACAGAAACATATAGTTGTCAAAGCCTAAGTCATGGTGTCTATTCTTGAGTAACGAATTCCCAACGATCCTTTTTTTTTTCTGGTATGTGGATTCTGGACCTGCCTTTAAATGTCATAGAACAGTAAACACAGAGAAGCACACACATATATCTTAAGGCCAAATAATATACATAAATAACAACATTAGAAGAGGCCACCACACAAAATATTTCTGGGGCAAAAGTCGAAAAGGTTCAGCATGATTAGCTTCAATACCAAATAATACTCTTCAAAACCCATAAAATAACATGTTCTTCATAAGAAAATGGTCTGATTAAAACTCATCAAAATGCTTAAGAATGCATTGCAAACTTTAACAGCTACGTAAGACTTAAATGAAGCAAACACCCCCAAGGGTTTTTACTCCATTTCAAAAAAACCAAAGCTAGAGGAAAGTTACATACCATACACATGCAAACATAAACACTTTGAACAAAAATCTATAACTAATGCAAAATATCTAAAACACAAGGAACCAACGCAGAGACTGATATATTAAACTACCTTTCAAACCTTATACAAATTCTTTTTCTCCCCCTCAATACTTCGTATTGATCCTATAAGTTCACTACAAAAAAACTCCCTCCCTCCCTCTCCTTTTCTCTCTTAATACCATAATGAACAAAGCACTGATGTGATGGCCACAATAAACTCCTAATCGCTCCCTCTCTCTTTCTATTTTGCATTTTTATTTTGCACTGATAAGAATGATGTGTTGACATAGTACCATTATCAAGTGCCACCCCAGAAATATATCATTTATTAATACATAGATTGAAGTAGTAACCTCGCAAAGTCTCTGCAGCGTAAATGGAGGACCTTCAATGAAACAGAGAAGTGCTGTGAAGCAGAAAAACAAATACTTTATCAGGAAAAAACATATATATATATATATATATATTAAAGTATATATCATAAATAATTGACAGAAACTAAAAAATCCATTAACAATGGATAATTAAAAATCAGGTTACTAATATCAAAACTTGAAGGACAAATGCATATAAATCAGACTTTGATGACTTTGATGCAAACATTAATAGCTAATTTAGTAGTAATTAATGAGAGTTGAGATTCAATCTTGTTATGTCTAGCCCTATGTAAAGAAGTCTAGAAAAACCAAGAGTTGTGAGGCATCCTAGAAAAATTCAAGGTAGTTGTAATTTAGTACTATAAAAGAGAACAACGTGCAGTAAATAGAGGGGAGTTTACAGCAGAAAATATCAGTGTTTTTTTTTTTTCCAGAATTTGCAAAACCTACCATTCTAAGCATTTTTTCAGATTTTCTACCTTTAGAAATCCTGGCTTCAACGGTGTTTGGAATAAAATTATCTCTAAAATTTTAAATACAGTAAACTATACCAGTTTCCTGTTTACATCAGTCTCTCATGTGCTCAAGTGCACAACTTTTCCAAGCTTTTTTTTTCTTTTTTCTTTTTGTGAGAACCAAGAAGAAGCCAGAAGCCAAGTCAGTGCTGGTAGGCTAGTCACCCCAGCAGAGGTCAAGCCTATGAACAATTCACCTTAATTACGAAACTTAGCAGCTAAAATGACATTATATTACATAAATAGGAAAATACCTTCATCCAACTGTTTCAACAATTCTGGATAAGTTTCTCCTAAAGAAGCAATCTGCTGGTCAGTAGTCATTTTTGCCTCGGGATATTCTGACAGGACCTTCATGATAAATTAAAGAGTGAGTATGTTAGGATCATCTTTTTTTGTTTTGAGACGAAGCCGGGAATTTTATTGATTGAAGATAAAAAGCAGGTGGAAAGGTGGATCAAGTGTTGACAAAGAAAAGCAAAACAAAATTAGGAGAAGGAAAATATAATCTATGAAACCTATCCAATCATCCCAACCCTAAGAGATCCATCCTTCTGCTAACCAAAAGTTTGTAAAAATTAACCCACAACCCTCTTCCCAATTAAGATGTACTATGAAAAAAGAGAATTCCTTAAAGAACTTTGGAACTGAAGCCCAAAGAGAAGCAAAAGCTAAACTCCTTTTTTTTTTTTTCCTTTTTCTCTACATAATTACATTTGTTTATCTCCTGCCATAACATCCATAAAAGTGCAAAAACAACACAACTTCGCATAACTTTGCAAAAAGCAAAAACTTTTGCCGAAGTAAGGAAAATTATCAGCGCCCAGTTGGCCCAAGAAATCTAGGCTTCTTTACTCACTCTAGCCCACAATCTTGACATGACAGCACAATGAACGAAAAGATGGTTAATATGTTAGGATCATCTGCAAACCAAAATATTACTGCACAATGAAGTATACACCTTCACAATTGAAAGAGAAAACATTGTAGGTGGTCATTGTGAAAAAGAAAACTAACACCATCATACCTCCCCCATACCTGCTTCAGCTGAAAGGATAACATGCCCTTCAATTTGTCCCAATCATGCCTGCAGTGTAATATGCACTATTAATTAAGGCAACTATATATGACCACTACATTTACCTTTTTATGTAATATAATCAAGGCATAAAATATAAGAAGCAAAGACTCAATTGTTAAGAGGATCATAAAAGCATGGACAGTGTTAGCCAGCATATGATACTCAAAATCGAATGGATGTATAAAACCATAAATAATCTGCTACGACAGCTCCAACCAAACAGAAGAATCAATAAAGACAATGATTTTCACAATGTTTGAAATGTAATAACATGCCGATAGTTGTATAAACATCTATGAGATTTCACTGCAAATAAGATTTAATTTAAATTGATATTCATATCAACATGAACATTCTTCTTGTCTTATAACAATAACGTTTAGTGCTTGAAGAAACCAGATAACATCTTAAAATGACATTTTTAAGTAAGCAGAGGGGAAAGAATGACCAGGAGTTCTCTTGAAAACACTGTTTCATCTTCTTCTATTTTCTTCCTCCTAATATTTCTAATACTTTCAATGTTTTCCTGCACCTATCCACACAGCTTTTAATTGCCTTAAACTCTTAAATGAACCATATTTTTCTACTTTTTGACCCTAATCACCCCTTACCATGAAACCCTGAATTTCTTGCAACTTTAAATTTTCAATTATCTGATCACACCAACCCAGCTTTATTTTTTTATTTTATTTTTTTTTTTTTGCTGCTGCTGCCTCAGAATGCCAGCAACTTGATCTTTGGATTTAACAATTAAATAACTATTCATATTGAACCTTTTCAAACACAAATTGAATTGTAAATACCTCCAATAGACAGCTACTAAAATCTGACTCCCATCAAGCTATGAGTACGATGACAATGGTGATACCATAGATAGTCTAATTTCTAATCAAAAAAGGAGGTGATACCATTGATGGTAGCAACATTGGCAGAAGCATTCAGTGATTGCTAGGCCAGTTATGGGCACCACAGTGGCCTGGTGGTGGTGTTGCAGTGCCAATGGATTGGTCACGGTGAAATGTCAGTATCTACAAGTACTCAGACAAACTTGATACAACTGACCATAGGATCAAAGTAAACTTAGTTAAGATAGCATGAGGACTATCATTGGTTGGACCAAAAGATGACATATTTTCTCAGTTGTTCATGCTTGCATAAATAATAGGAGTGAGATAGGTCTTCATATTGTAGAGCATTTATTAAAATATATTCCAAAACATAAGCTGATATTTCAAGAGTCTATCATAAAATTTAAGAGCAATTCATAAGTAGCAAAGCATCATACTTGGTTTTCTGAAAGCATCAATACCTGAATCCTTGGCTCTTTTATTGGTTATTCATGCCCAAATGAATAATAAAAAGTTTCAGAAAGGTCTTCATTATGGGAAGCATTTATTAAAGTAAGTCCAAAAAATAAAGTGGCGAAATAAGAGTTAAATTTGCGTTTTAAGGCAACTCATAACACAACAAAGATCAATACTTGTATCCTTGGTTTATTTGGTCTTAATGAATGATTCGCTAAATGCATATTCTTTCGTTGCATAGCAAAAATTTATAATGTATCATAAAATTCAACAGAATTAACCATTGGAGTAAGAGTAAAACATACACCATGCAAATGTCATAGTATATGTTCATGTGCATTTGTGCTAGCCACATATACACCAAATTACTACCATGTCAATAGAAAACCTTATTGGAAGAAACATAATGGGAAGGTGTCGGTGCTGTTGGCGGTCCTGGCGATAACATTGCAGGGAAAAAATATATTGGCCTATTAGACATAAGAATATGAGGTTGAGTTTGTATGTTTTCTTTTGGCTGACAGGATATGTAGTCATTGCTTCTGCATCACATTGCAGTGAAAAACATACATATGCACCTAGTGCATCACTATATGAAAATTACATAAGGGATTCATGTTAGCATTAAAGTATACCAAAATCTCCCAGTGGAAGCAATGACTTCCAGTATGCCTCTAATTTCTTCTTCATTAAATTCAGGTTTGGCTTCTGATTGTGGACCTCTGAAATCAAAGTAGAATACCACTTCAATAAACACAGAAGACAACATAATATAGTACAGAGTAAAAGACAAACAAGCATCTGAATTTATATTGACCAATCAAACAATAGGGTTATAAGAGAATCTCACTATTCATTATAAAATAATCTAATGGGAAAAGGAAAAGATACAATGCATTGAACTCCCCTCAAGAAAACCAAGGACTATGCACATTCATTATGCAAAAATTTCTTTTAGGACAACTCTGTAGCGACCTCAAGTTCATAATTTGGGACAAGGCAAGTTATGAGGTGCTTCATTGACTGCCATCACTTAACTCCTCGTAACTAGAAGGCTCCCTCCTTAAGAACAATAACCGTTTTTGATTATTATGAAAAGCAGCAGGAACACCTCTACTGTGTAAAACCCCACTCGAATGTACCAACCACTTTATGATTTCTTTGCACTCAGCAACCACAATCACACCTGAATAAATCTCCCAACCCACGAAAACTATATATATCCCCAATTTTCATCGAATCATGAACCCTAAGCTCCAACCCTAATTTCTGTAACCTCAAACATTTTTTTTTATTATTCATTCATCTTCAGTTATCTGAGGTCATCTCATATATAAAAGCAAGAGCTTATTAATTGAATCTTTCATTGACGACAAGTTTATCTAATAATTAGGTTATTAATTAATTGAACTTAGGTTATACCTAAGCAGTTTCAGACTAAAGAGCTAAGCAATAAAAGTAGCAAATACCCGTGATTTGAGGGATCAGGAACTATGTTATCTTCTTGAAGATCAACTGACTGCTCTGAGTTTTCATTAGCCGTCTCCATGTAGAGCCTGAGCGCGCTAAAATAGTACACAGAAGTCAACAAAAGCATTTAGTTCTCACTCCAATCCACCATACAGATAGTGGAAATCATCAAAAATCCAAAATTACAAGCACGAAAGATAAATGGCAACCTCGTAATCGTGTAGCTTCTTCACTTATCGCAAACGGAAACTTAGGCCAGACTGATATGAGGCTGGATCTGCTTATACAGAGGAAATTGAACCGGCGTGACCGGCGATACGATAAAGAACTGCAGTGGTAGCAAGAGAGGCAAACTTTAAGGGATTTGCACCAAATGCGCTCCAAAACCCCGAATATTACGCCAAAATACTTGGAGTGGGATTTGCGCCAAATGTGCTCCGAAATCTCAAATATTATGCCAAAATACTTTTTAACTTATTTGAATTACAAAATTATCCCAAAATGTAGGGAACATTACCAAAATGCCTTTCTTGTCGTACCAATCTCGTCTAATCGACAATCATGCGGGGTTATTCTACGGCTCTTAAAGAGAGTTACTTTGTCTCGCGCGACCCATGTGCATTTAACTCTTTGAGATGAAAAATAAAAGTCAAAATATTAATAGGGTGCACATGTTAGTTGATAAAAATAAAAAATGATTTATCGAAGAAGAGAGCCAATTGTTTTTTAAAGTGGGATTATAGTCCAATTAGTTACACAACTACCATAAATTTAGAATATTTTATAGAAAAGTAAAATATTTTTACTTTCAATAACACTTTTTGATCACATGTAAAATTGTTAAATGAACAAAAGTACAATCGTTTATTTTAATAAAATTATTTTTTTTTATACTTAACAAATATATTTATTACCAAACTTTTTTACCTCATTTATTATATTTATTTATATAAAGTCATTTACAACAGGCATATTGCCAAATTTTTAAAATATAAGAAAAAAAAGAAAAAAGCATCTAACTTGATATTATACATAAAGATAACCTATGGCTGCTCAAAATTATTGTTAATAATTCCAGGAATAATCGTAAATTGTCCTTAGTTTTAGATCTTTATTTGTATTACAAGGGAAACTAATGGGAACATTAATGAAGAAGAAAGCCAGTACTATCTTTCATAAGAAAGCGCCTTATTGTTTCTTATGTCGTTGATTGTGAAATCAAAACAGAATTTTATTGTATTTGCATCTTAATTACTAAAAGACCCTCAATGCTATTAAATAACATAAAAATGTCTAGAGGAATGTATGTACTTTTTTTAAATTTATGATCATTTTATGTGAAATGTTGTCGAAGTATATATGTAATATCAAATAGTTAAAAATATAAAAAAAACAAATTATCAATAATGCAAATATATTATAAATGAATAAAAGTTTAGGAAGAAAAAAATTATAATTCAATTTAATAAAAATTAACTTTTGTTAGTAAAAACAAATAAAAGTTTTTACGTACTTCTCTTAAAATTTGGTAAAATTAAATATAAAAATAATTTTTTTAAAAAAAATATTTTTTAATAATAAAATTATTATATTTAATCATTAATTAATTAATTAAAATAAAATAATTAACTAAACTAACTTTATCTTTTTATATTTTATAAATAGTAATATATATATGTGTGTGTCTCCTAAAGTTAAAAAAAATCGTACACAAATAATATTTTATAGAAATTAAAAAAAAAAAGTACTCCTTAAGCCTGTAAATAATGTAGCAAATAAGCATGGCGTTTTCTAAATCCTAGTAATGTATGTATACTAAATATATTTTTTTGATTTAATATATTTTATATTTAAATTTTTGTATGTTTTGTTGTTTAATAAAAAATAAAATTTTAGCATAATTTATAAGCAAAATTTTAGAATGTTATATTTATATTTTCGTGTTTTACATATTTTACATTTGATTTTTTTACCCAAAATTGAATAAATCTTGTTATATTTTTGTATTTATTTATTTTTTATTTAAAACGTTTATATTTAAATTTTAATATGTTTTATATCTGCATTGTATAGATCCTAAGAAACTTGCCTACCAAATGCAGCAAAAGGACATTCATAATACGTGAGAACTTCAACAAGTCATCAGTAACAATACTTGAAACAAAATCATATTTGCATTTATATTGTTGTAGTCCATCAGATGTACAGTTTCATGGCTGCTAACTATTTCAAGAATAAGAGATATTTGTGGTATTAAAGCAACATCCATAATTACTTTTCATAAAAGATATATGATCAAACTGAAGAAACAGTACTGTTTGTATTTGGCATAGAAGGCTCCGGCGTAGATTCAGATTGAACCTCAATCCACGGAGCTTCCTGGGCAGAGTTTTCTGCCCATATGGATGAGGAAGATTCAGCTGCAGTAGACACTTGAGCTGATTGACAATTTTCTATTGGCTTAAATTTGACATCAAACACTTCTATCTTACAATGACTGTGACTTAAAAGTCACTACTTCAATATTAAACGATACCGCAGCTATTGAGATGAGGGCAAGACCAGCAGTAATTGTTGTTGTGTTCTCGGTTCCATCAGAAGAAGAGCTTGCAATTCTTGAGCTTATTGCTCTTTCAGCTACATGCACTGAAAACTGGAAATTTTGAAATTAATAGATGCAACCTATTTGATGGAATCCGAGAAAATAACCTGAGAGAAAGACGCTGGAAAAGGTGGGGATGGAGGGAGATGGATTCACATGGTCGTGAGAGTTTTTGAAACCGATGATACTGAGAGTAAGGTGGTGTTGTGGTCCAAATACAGGACTGTGCATGCTTTTTTTTTTTTTTTTTGTAATTTTTCATTTTTGGTGTTACCTGTAAAACACTTGGATACTATTTTAATTAGTAGATAACTTAAAAATTACCTGCTAATTAAATTTAATAAAAATTTACGTAGTTATGAATACTGTTAATTATTACAGTCGGGGTGAGCTCCTGGTCTAGTTCCGTATTGGACAAAGTAAAAGACAATATTACGGAATGCGTCCTAAATCCATCCAGTTTTACGCTGCTGACCTGGCAAGTACAAGAGCAGGAAGCAGAGTTCAGGAGCCCACCCACAAGCCCACCGCAAATCTGGTTCAAAAATGCTTGGGCGGGAATTGACTTTGCATTTGTATTTCAAATTCATTCTCACTCTAAATCTTACAAACTTTCTCTCTCTAGATTTCCCAACTTGCCTAGCTCAGGTGTTTCTCTCTTGATTTTCAATTGTTGGTAACTTTTTAATTCTATGTTTCAATGATGATGAATTCTCATTCGATTTATCACTAATTTCATTATTTTCTGTGGTGGTGATGAGAACTCGAGACTCATCTTCTCGTTATTCAAGAAGTGTGAGTCTGTATAGTTTGCATTTCTGATTTGATCAAGATCTAGGGTTTTTTTGTGCTACAATTATGATGTGGAAATTGGTTTGCTTGGTTTAATCTGCCCATATTAACAATTTAACAAAGACTTAATTTTGAGAAATGGTTAGTTTTGTGAAGCGAATTTGGTTTACAATTAGTTTGCAGTTAAACCATGGGAGTAGAAAACTACCATGTAATCGAACTTGTGGGTGAAGGGTCTTTCGGGAAGGTATACAAAGGAAGGCGCAAGCACACGGGCCAGGTGTTTTTTCTATTTCTGTACTTTCTATCTTGTCCTTCATTAATATTATCACAATAAAAAAAAAAATTGCAATGTTATTGTTGTTGTTGTTGATTTCAGACTGTTGCAATGAAATTTATCATGAAGCATGGAAAAAGTGAGAAGGACATACATAATTTACGGCAGGAAATTGAGGTAGCGAACTGAATTTCTATTGTACTTGTCCGAGACTTTAATAGTTTGAAAATTCCGACATTTTGCTTATTTTTGACAGAATTTTGCCAGCTGTTTTTTCTAGAGTTTGAATTCGTTAAAATTTTTCAGATTCTAAGGAAGTTGAAGCACGACAATATCATTCAAATGCTTGATTCCTTTGAAAGCCCGCAGGAGTTTTGTGTAGTTACTGAATTTGCACAAGTAATCATGTTTTTCCTCTATCATGTCTACTCTAACACAATGCTTTTATGTGCAATAATGCAAAATTTTGAAATTTATTACTATTATTCAAACATTTTTGTGAATATTCATATGGCTGGAAATTACTGATTTGTTTTGATTTTAGGGTGAACTATTTGAGATTCTTGAGGATGATAATTGCCTCCCCGAAGAACAAGTACAAGCAATCGCAAAGCAGTTGGTACTTCTTCTGAAATATTGCTTCGTTCTTCATAATTGATCGCTGTTAATGTTTGATTTCATAGAATTCAAGACACTGTTTTATTTTTTATGATTTCTCCTCTTAATTTATATTCATTCATTACAAATTGCAGGTGCGAGCATTGCATTACTTGCATTCAAACCGCATCATCCATCGTGACATGAAGCCACAAAACATTCTCATTGGTGCTGGTTCTGTTGTCAAGGTTGAATGATTTGAAAACATACTTGTGCTTTTCATATTTTTACGTGTGCATCAACAATAGTCTTGTAACTGTGCCCCCTCCTATTTTTAATTTGAGCAATCAATTCATGCTCACTGTTTTATTTACTTAACTATTGTAACATTTTCTAGTTTGAAATTTTTGCTTAGCTCTTTTTAACTTTTTATTCCTTGCTTTCATTCCAGCTTTGTGATTTTGGGTTTGCACGTGCAATGTCTACAAATACTGTTGTCTTGAGATCTATCAAAGGTTTGGATGTTTTCAATTAATTCTTGCAGGTTTCCTTTCTAGGTTGGAACTACTAGAATGTTCCAGAAATAGCTGAGCAATTTTACTGCTGTTTTCATCTATTCAACTCTGGTTTTATTGATCTATGCCAGGTACTCCTCTATACATGGCTCCGGAGCTGGTGCGGGAACAACCCTACAATCACACTGCCGATTTATGGTCACTTGGTGTTATATTGTATGCCAAATCTCCTTTCTCTTTCATAGAAAAAGAAAATATCCATGATCAGTTTCAGTGTAGATTTATTGCTAAATGAAATAGATTTGATCCCATGATCCATTTGTCATCAGTTCTATTTGTTTCTGTTATAACAAGTTTAAGAATTTTCTATATTAAGCTAGTCTTTTGATCTTAAAATTTGATATTGTTGATTTCTGTCACCTAGTTTTATGTAACTTTCACTTTAGTTATGATATTATTACTTGATTAGTTTATAGTTTTTTCATGAGGTGGTCTTTTGTGAGAGATCCTAATCCCCATGCTATAGTATTATCATGGCTCATCAATTTTTATTTTCTCCTTTTCTAGTGCTCAGTTTCTCCATTTTTAAAGGTGACCTAGTGTAGGAAGAGGGTAAGTGGTGCAGAGTAATAATATATCCATGTTTACCAAGGTAATCCACGTACAATCATGCACGTGGTCTTTGGTTCATGTAAACACATAGGTCAAGCCAAATGCGTCTCAATGTTACTTTCCATACCAGTATCAAATTACTTTCTTTTTGGGGAAATGTTTTTTGGGTCTTACAATAGAGACATGCTTGTACCTTTTGAACAACAAACCATTTGGTTTAAGAAAAGAGAAATTGTCCGTGTAATTTGCAGATTCCATTAACAATTAGAAGAATTTCACTATACAAATATAACGTGCCAATTTTTCCTTATCAATTCCCTTTGCCTTTTTTCCCTTTGTTTGTCTTGAGCTGAAACTATTTTGCTATGACCCACCAGGTATGAATTATTTGTTGGCCAACCTCCATTTTATACAAATTCAGTATATGCACTGATTAGGCACATTGTTAAGGTAAATATGCCCAAATCTTTAGTGACTGCTCTTTCAAACTCCCACATATTTTTGTGAACCTAAAAGCTAACATTACAATCTATACTTCAGGACCCGGTTAAGTATCCAGATGATATGAGTCCAAATTTCAAGAGCTTTCTAAAGGGACTCCTTAATAAGGTTATCCTCTAATTTAAATTGCATATCTCTGTCAGATGACTGTTTTTAACTTCTATGTGCTGACACCAAATCCTGATTGGCCTCTGATATCATGCAAAATAGGTGCCACAAAATCGACTCACTTGGCCTGCTCTTCTTGAACATCCATTTGTGAAAGAAACATCGAATGAACTGGACACTAGAGTAATGCTATCCTACATTTACATCAGATTCATTTTTACTAAGGCAACTATGGTTGTCTATATTTTATGCATACAGAATTATTTAGATATTTTTAATGATCTCAGGAGTTTTATGCTACTTCTGTTGAAGCCAGGGGATGTGATGAAGCATGTAGGGCTGAAAACACTATTCAGATGTTATCTGGTTTGATTGTTTTCATTTCTTAGTGTATATTTTTACATGAGGTATTTGAGCATTTCACATTTATTGACAATAAAAAAATTATCATGTCAAAGGCAAAATAGGTTCTCCAGCTGTTTTTGAGAAAAATACTGCTCCAAGCCTTCACAGTGATGCTCAATCAAACAATTCTAACACAAGCCAAGCTAATTCTTCACTGCATGAGGAATTCCCAGGATTTGCAAGTCCTAATGATGTTAAACCGTCAGGTAGAAGAACATGCATTTCAAGAAAGTCATTTCTCTGTCTTTTTTTTTTGTTTGTAAGGACCATATCATTCAAATGTTGTACAAAGATTACTTTCTATGCAATCTTTTACATGCCAGAAATCTTCTTAGTGACCTCTTATATCATGGTTCTGCTATTACATGATGATCGTCTTAATTTCAAGCCTCTTTCTTGTACTATAGTTGTGTTATGATTAAAGCCTGTCTTCTTCTTTTGCTGTCTAGCTTTTTAATGATCAAAATTATCAAGTTGTTCTGTTACAGAAAACAAACTTTGTACTACTCTAGAACAATAATAAGTACATAGATCATGTCCAATATAGGACACAAAGGAAAACCAAGACAAACTAGGAATATCAGTTTTACTCTGGTAAGAAATCCTACCATAATAAGACTAGACATAATAATGATAATAATGAGACAACTTAATAAGTTATTTCCTATTTTAACTCCAACAAGTTCCTTTATCATTTTCCAACTAAATGCATTAGTCCAGTTTATTAATAATATTGTTTCTCTTCAGGTAGTCTGACATTGAACAGATTGGAAAATAACTCCCGCACAGTTAAAGGTGCACTGACAATTGGTCAAGATAAAGAAGCATTAGCACTTATTTTGCTCCCATTGAAAAGATGGTCTCAAGGATCACAACATACATGCAGGTGAAATTTTGTTGTGCCCTATTGTTGCTTGTTTATTTCCTTTTGAATCTTGATTCGGCCATAGAAAATCTTTGATTTGAGCCAAATAATCTATTTCTCAAAGTTTTTCCTATCTTACTCAAACTCAACTCTAATTTGGTTGCTTCACTTCTGTTAAGTTGTAAGTAGCATGCTCAACCTGTCTATACTTTTTTTTTTTTTGGGTACATTTAAGGAAAGATGCCCTTGCTCAACTTTTAATTTAACATATTCTAGGCTGGTTTCATGCACATAAAGAATTAAAAAAATTTATAGATTGTATTTGTGCAAAATCTAAAATGTGTTTTTATAGTCACACATTTTGGAAGGACTGTTTTTGAGAACAATTTTATCTGTTCTCACTTTTTTTTTGATGGCTTTTGTTCTTACAATGGTCCATAAGATTAAAGCTTTGCAGTGTGCATGTTAAGCACTTAACAACTGGTCCAGGCCAAAGATGAAAATGTTTGTAGTTTTTAAGCAAACAGGAGTGATATGAGTAAAGAAGGTGAGCCTGAGCTCTAGGAAAAGATGATATGATTATAACCTCTAAAAGTTTGAGTTAGAACTACTTCTTACTTGCTCATCCCTCCCAAACCGGGAGATTGCATCAAACACTAAATGAAACTCATGGAGAATTATATTACATATTATATTCCATTCCCTTGTAATATATTTGAGACTCAGGTGTGAAATGCCTACCTAATGACAAGTGAATACAAAATGTCAGTCAGGTGAAACAAGGGGGTCTGTTTATTGTGACTAGTGTAGAATACAGAAATGGAGTATTTTATTTTAATGACTAAATTCTCAGAGATTTGCCGATTACTTGACAGTCAAAGGCTCTTTGAAGACCTTTAGAGGAATAAGCAAGACTTGGAAGTCCAAACCAGACTGAAAGGAATGGATCTCATAAATGCAATATGTTGTTATCTTACATGTACCAGTAGATATTCTAGAGCAATGCTGGACATATAGTGATTGTTATTTTGAAGTTTGGATGTGGAGCTGCTCTATGTCGATACATTCTGTGTAGCTTGTTGCATGGTTTGCATGTTCATGATTTATGATAGAATATTCCTAGTAACTTTATATTCACTGGATTTAATTTCTTTCTCAACATATTCAGGGATCAAGATGTTGTTATTTCAACCCAGTCATTGAGAATTCTATCAAACCTAATTGCCGCAAATGCTATCCATTCTAATGGATTGCTTGATGAAATAATATCAGAACTTCTTGATTTTGGTGCCACAATGGCCAGCTTAAAGTCTTCTGAACTCAATGACTTACTAGCAAAGGTATTTAACTCATTGTACTCTTTGGCACGTCTCCTAGGCTATAATGCTTTGATCACAGAATCTCTGTAGAATAATTGCTGCTGACAAAACTATGCAGAGTATCATAATCTTAGGCCTATCATAATCTTTTCAACAGTAATCTCTACATATCAAACCATGAAGACTGTGAATGCTGAATTACATTTTGTTTTCCCAACTTTACTTTTGTAATAACTACTGAATTTGCATATTGGCTGTATTCTATGTTAATTATCTTCTGAGCAGTTTAAATTATTGAAGAGCTAAAATAATTTGATCATCAAGTGGTTATTGCCTTGTTCTTTATCTGCTAATGAATGGTGGCCAACAAACTGTGATTTTAGCATTGTAGATTTTCTTAATAGTTTGTTATGCTGGTTCTATCTGATGATTAATGGTTGCTGATAACAGTCATTTGAAACCTTTTGCAGAGTTTCTCAATAATTAGAATGTTGGTAGACAATGTTGGAACTGGCATTGGAAGTTCATATTTCACACACTGGGTTGCTGTTGTTGAAATTTTTTCACAGGTCATACTCGCTTATATTATATGCTAATCCCCTTAGCTCAGGTGCCTTCTTTAAGTGTTCTCATCCTATTGAATATGTAGATTGTTTCTTGCAACGAAGATGCCTTTGGAAGAGTATTGTACGAGGCCACTGCTTGCATCACAATAATGCTATCTAGAGTAGCCCAGAATCTTAAATCATCTTCCTCAGCTCTGGGTCCTCAGGCAGTTTCTGCTCCTAGGGTGAATGAAACACTGAAAAAGATCTTAGACCATGCTAAAACATCAGGTTTAGTAGATCATTTGTGTTTCTGCTTAGCAACTTCGGGTTCAAGTCTGAACACCGGTTCTTCAAATATGTTGCGTGCTGCAAGCGAAGCTTGTAGGGCTATTTGGTCACTGATAGATGTGTTGGAAATTCATTTCATGGTGGAGAATGCCTATTTATTCCCTCTAGATGCCTTTTGGAGTCATTCTTTACTTCGACTTGACATCAGGGACTGTGACCGAGGGTCATTGGCTGGACCAGATTCAGCAAGAATTGTTGATGCACTGACAAGAGCATTCCTGCGATCAAAAGCTGTCCAGCTTGCTGTTAATCATTGCCTTCATCAACGTGCAGAGACCACACTATCTGCTGTCATTCAGGTGTTTGTTTTAGAATTTCGACTGGCTTCTAATTTCCTTTCTTTGCTTCATGCTTAAATTGTAACCTTTCCAATTCCAATGTCTATATAAATATAATATATTCTTGTTGATGTTTCAGCTCTTGTCAAGGAGCTGCCTCCGTAGTGGAATTGTTCCAAGTGTTCTTTGTGGTTTGCCCAGTTCTCTTCCTGTTACTACTGTTATCAGTGGCGGAGCAGATGGCACTGTTGTTGCAGAGATATTCTCTATATTGTCTTTATGTGCTTCATCTTCAAATAAAGATACACAAATGGGTGAAGCAGGCAACACGAAGGGAAAATTAAGCAATCCCTGTGCCCTGGTGCTGCATTCATGCCTCTTCCTTGCAATAGTTGCTCAATGCTTAAAATCAACTTTAAGAAATTCAGCATTATTTATGCTCACAACCTCTCCAAAGAAGCAGCTTTCTCGACTTTCAATCCTTGCACATCATTTTTCTTCTGATGATAGAATTAAGAATTCTTTTCAATTGCATTCTGCATCAGCCATGCTGGCTCTTGCATCCATTCTATCTCTTGAAAGTGGAGCTTCTGTTGAGTCTTCCATATATGAAATTGCAGTTCCTTTGATTCCTCGAGCAGCCACACTTTGTGATCTCCTTAAGATCACGCCAGGGAATGCAGATGAGATGAACCGTAATAGCCAGAACGGTGTCCTCTCCTATTGGCATGGCCTTAGGGACGGATGTGTTGGCTTGTTAGAATCCAAACTGAAGTGGGGAGGACCATTAGCGGTACAACAGATGATTGCAAGTGGTATCCCTCTGCTTCTTCTTGATTTGTTGGCAAACCATTCTTCTCAACAAATTGACAACACAATAGATCAGATTGGGTTATCTCCTACTGGGGTTGTGTTGACAATTTCATCAATATGTCTCTGCCTTTCTGGCGGAGTCTTGACTTTTCGTCAGATTTTGCTCAAGAATGAGCACATGAAGCTTGTCTGTAACTTGATATCTGGTGTTCATCTTAAGCTTGTGAAGTGCTGGGGTGGACCAGGTGGAGGGAATGATGGAGTTAGAGATATAATAAATGCTGTAGTTGATCTCTTAGCATTTCCTTTTGTTGCTGTGCAAAATGCTCCTGGTTTGCCCTTTGCGACTGCTTCTGTAAATAGTGGATATATTCTCAACGTGGGTTCCCTTGGTGGGAGAGTTTGCATGGAAGACAAGGACATGATGAAAGCCATTGAGGAAGACATGGGAAAATATATAAAAACCCTAATGGAGGTCAGATTTCTTTTGCTTTGGTGCGAGGTGTTTTCTTGTCCAGTTATCGTGTCATCTTATCTAGAGAATGTGTACCTTTTTGGAAAACATTTCAATGTCAAATGTGCTCTTCTTCCTGAAAGATGGCTGGTAGGGATGAGACTGTTAATAAGTTGCATTTGTGATGGGTGCTTTTTGGCTCAGTATGCTGTATTGTGGCTGAATAAATTTGTAGGAGAAATTAGATGTTATTTGGGACTTGTGAAAGGAAAAAAAGTGTTGTAAGAACATTTAGTAGCATGTTTTATTTTGGTTTTCTAGCATGTTAGACATTAGTCCCCAATTAGAGAATCATCTTGGAGCTGAGATTGTATTTCTCATTTCAGGTAGGAGTACCTGGCATCATTCTTCGCTGCTTGGAACATATAGAATCCAAAGATTTGGGAAGGCCTGTTGCCTTTCTTGCCAAAATGATAGGACATCGACCCCTTGCAGTTCAACTAGTTGGCAAAGGCTTGTTGGATGCGAACAAAGTAAGAATGCTGCTTGATAGCTCAAGTCCAAGAGAGGTCACCCTGGATGTTTTAATGATCGTTTCTGATTTGGCGCGAATGGACAAGGTTGGGTTCTGTTTTCATGATATTGTTATTCTCTTTCATTGTTTACTCGTTATCTTCCAGTTTTGTTACTCAGTGGCTCGTATGGCATTTTGCTAAGCACATAGCCTAGTAGTTTCTTTTACTTGTGTTGAGGATCTCAATATCATCCCTACTGACCCCACCAGATATATCTATTCTTAAAGCAGAATTAAAACCAATTACTTCCTCTGAAAGACTAACATTCCTAGACTTTGTGGAAATTTTTGTGTTCCACCCCTTTTAACTTATGACATATCATTCAGTACTACAAGTCAGAATGTACTCAAATAATCTCTTTCCACACAACATTTTCTTCTTTTTACTTATTTTTCCACAACTCATGTTTAAGACGTGCCTAATTAGAATTGAAATATATGAACATGCAGGGTTTCTATGAATACATTAATGGAGCTTCCATTTTAGAGTTCCTTAAAGACTTTCTCACCCATGAAGATCCCAATGTACGTGCAAAGGCATGCAGTGCTCTGGGCAATATGTGTCGTCACAGCTCCTACTTTTACAGTTCACTGGTAAATTGGTTAATATTTTTTTCTGGATACCTCATCCTCGCCAGATTTAAAATTTATATCGTTCCTTGCCATTACATGCAAGAGTGCTCATGCATGGATAAATGATGAAATAATCTGGCGGGCTGGATAATTATGCACTTTCTTACAATTGAATGTTATTTTCTAGGCAAAGCATCAAATTATTGGCATTCTAATAGATCGATGTGCTGATCCAGACAAACGAACGCGGAAATTTGCATGTTTTGCAGTAAGAGATTTTCTTTCCTAATGTGGTTTGATATATAATTTCATTTCTCTTTTTGCAAAAACCATGCTTCTCCTCGTTACCCTCTGAAGTATTTAGAGCTTCTTACTTCGTTGATCTTATTACTAATTGTGCGAGATCATGTTTTGGAGTACCAAGTTTCATTATTTTAGACTTATTATCTCGTATTAAATATCTCTCCAGATAGGTAATGCTGCCTACCATAATGATGTTTTGTACGAAGAACTCAGGAGATCTATACCACAGCTTGCAAATATACTGATTTCTTCAGAGGAAGATAAGACTAAAGCGAATGCTGCAGGTGCACTAAGTAATCTTGTTCGCAATTCCAACATGCTCTGTGAAGATATTGTGTCTAAAGGAGCTATGCAGGTTTGTAGGCTTGCTTCTTTAGTTCAAAAATTACAGGCATGTTAAATTTCAGCAGACGGAACTCGACCAAACTGTTTCAGAAACAGTTATGATATAGTTGGTACATTTTATTTTTGAAATATGCCTGATATTTTTATGATGCAGGCTTTGCTGAAGTTGGTGGCTGATTGTTCAGTGCTGGCTCTAAATCCAAGTAGGAAAGATGCTGTTAATGAATCTCCGCTGAAGATAGCCCTCTTTTCATTAGCTAAGATGTGTGCACACCCCTCCTGCCTACAGTTCCTACAATCCTCAGAGTTGTTCCCGGTGATCGGAAGGCTCCAGCAATCCCCGGAGTCCACCATTGCAAATTATGCTTCGGTTATAATGAGCAAAATTGGTGAGTAAAATATATGGATGTCATTAGCTATATTTCCACTATATCAGTGATGATTTCAATCTAAGAAGGGAACAAAAATGTGATGAAACTGGGTAATGCAATGTCAGTTGGCTTGTATGGTAGATATTGTAAGGTATATTTTTGAACCATGCCACGTAAAGGTAGGCGAATTTTAAACTAAACCCTTGTATCATTAACTGCTGCTATATCTAACACCAACGCAGGTGGAACGAGAAGGGGAAAATAAAAAATCGGCGCATGGATCTTCACTAAAATAGCATCGTTCACTTCATTTTAACAATGGTAATGTCTTATTTATTATGACAATCTCACAATGAAGCGGATTTTTTATGTCATGGTGCCCCTGAGATAATAGAAATAAGTGATGCTTTGATAAATTGGACTATAATCAATTCAGGAAGATGAATCGTATCATAAGTTTAATCTCTTTAATCTGGTGTTGTTGTGTAATTATAAAAATATCGTGTTAAACTTTATTTTAATTTTATTAACTTATAATATTTAAAAAGAAAAAGAAAAAGAGGCAGTTCCTAGTCTTCTTCCCCCACAACACAATAACGGTCAGAGAGACCATAGGGTGCTTTGGTTATTGTCTTTTGAATTCAAAAGAAAAACATAAAAAAATTTTATTTTTAAAAGTTGACATTCAGAGTTGGAAGTGCGATATTTCTTAAAAATTGTACTTTAAAATAAAAATTAATAGAAATATTTAAAAAAATGAAGTTTAAATAATTTCACTTACTAAATATCATATAATAGTTAATATTTTAAATATATAAATTATTTTTATTAATCTAAATTATTATCAAATATAATTTTTCTAAGTATTTAATATTGCCAAATATAATAAACAAAAATAAATAAATTGTATAATATATCATCCATGCACCGCTTTAAATTTTTAATGTTTAATATTCACATAACTTTACTATTGATATATTATTTCTAAGGATTGTATTTTAGTAATACATTGACTTACATGCTTTTCAAACACAAGCAAAATATTTGTTGTTTTCCACAAAATTTAGGATCAAAAATTTGTTTGACAAATTTGTATTCAAAACCTATATTTAAAGAATACTAACCAAAAAAGAAAACATGTTTGGAAGTTTTTTGAAAATACTATTTTCAAATAGAATTATACAAGGCAATGTAAAATTACAAGACTATAAATTATCCATCTTTGAAAATTTTTTATTTGGTTTATAGACAAACTCAGTCCATAAAATACATATTTTTATCTCTTCATTATTTTTCTTTTATTTTTTATTTCTCTCTGAATCACTATTCCATCTTTCTCCTTCAGCGTTAAATCAAAATTTCTTCGATCAAAATTGCATATAACATCTATTTGTTAGAGTTAAATCTTGGAAAAATTATTTATTTATTGGCATTAATCATCAAAAAATGTAGTAGCCTTATTAAACATTAAAAAAAAAACTTAGTTAAGTGTTCAAACATAAATTAGAAGAATTTTTCTCGTTTGTATATTTCATTCAAATGCACAGAAAATTGGCTTTGTAATTTTTAATTAAAATTTATTCTGTATTTTATAATTTATGGTTCTAATTGTAGACGTATGTTCAACAAGAAAATTTGGTTTATAATAGGCACTTAGTTAAATAAAAAAAAAATCAAATCTTTATTTTATCTCTCTAAATTTGAAAATAGTTTTTAGATATTATATTCAAATTATTTTTAAATATTAAAATATTAAAAATAAAATTCAGACTTTTGGATAATATTTTAACTTTTAATTTTGTTTAAATCATATATCAAATGGACTCTTATTTGTTTTCTATTTTATAAAATGAACTAGAAAAAATTTTCTTTTAAGCACTTGCTTGGAATTATTATTAAGAAATTAAAATTATTTTATTTTGTTATCTTTTATCAATATAGAATTTAACCCAAAAAAATATATTTTTTATAATTCAAATTGTTACAGTATCAGTCTTTGAAACAAGTGAAGTGTTCTTAAAAATAATTTATTAAAATCTTTTATTATATCCATATCATACCTGTAAAATGTTGATTTTATTTTACATCTTTATAAATATAACCACTTTTTATTCAAGTTTTTGTTGGTAGTACAAACTTTTTTAACCATAATTTATACCAATATTAAAATTTTTCATCAAGCAAGCATTTGGCCATAACTTTGAATCCTCAATTATCCAATTTTTAATAAAATACGAAAAATTAAATGATTATAACTTCCATTTTATTTTTTTGGTATTTTATTATTGCCTCAAAATTGTTTTATATTCTTTTTCACTTAAAACTAAAAAATGTATGTGTGCAATTTATCATGCCTGTTATGATCATTATATGTTGTCCACTTTCAGTTGTAAATCTTACCAAATATGTACACAATTTTTGTAAAACTTGTATTATTAACAATATAATTTATTAAACGTTAAATATTTTTTAATTAATTATATTTTTATTAAAGTTATTTTATAAGTCACAACAATTTCTAGATATGTCAAGTCAAGCTTAGGATAAAATTTTCCTACTCCTACAACTACAAATAAAATTAATAAATTATTATTATAATTTATTTCTTTAACAAAGAAGTAAAGAAATATCATTTCTGAATAAAAAATTTTGTCATATTTTAAGCAAAGGTGTCAAATGGATTGAGTTAGTGTAATTTGACAAACTATTAAATTGACTGGATTAGTATGGCATGACATAAGTTCAAGGTTTCAAGGCATCAAAATATAACTTGTAAGATAACGAAAAATATAAGTTCATCATAAGAAAATATATTAAGAAATTAAATTAAATAAAAGTAGTTTATTAGCTTGATAAAGTCATATTTAGGAAAATGAAATACAAGTTCATTGAATGAAAATTTAAATATATTTAGACAATTTAAGAAAATGGTAAATTTACTGTATGAGTAACTTAATTCATTTTTTGCTAATTTATATTTTAGGTGTGCGGGAAAATATGTGTAATAACTATAACAATAGTATGAAAAAAAATATAAACACTATTTCTATGTAGTTTAATAACTTCAATCTAACTTCACATTCCTACATTAAACTTGCTTGAATATCACACTATTTGCAAATTTTATTCTCAAAAATCTTCAATTGACTTTCAAATATCAACTAACATCATATGATCAATTAGTCAGCCACTAAAAAAAATTTAATTTGAAGTTATCAATCAATTTTTATAATTTTTGTTATTTTATTTTCACTCTCTTTTTAATTGTATCACAATACTAATAAATCTATAAAATTTTAAAATATCACTTTTACCCTTCCATGAAATGCATTTTAATGCTTATAAATGTATATGTTTTGAACTTGATAAATATCGCATTTTTAGAATAAAGTTGTACACTATACTAATTTTCAACTCTAAAACAAAAATTTATTAAAAAATTATTTAAACACATTTATGAGCTTACTTAGTTAGAGACTATTACATAAAATAGAAGAAGAATTTATGCTCAAAATCTTCACAAGAAAATGATAAGTCCATTATTTTATCTACATTATTATTCCTTAATCTTATTAGTTAGTTCTTATATTTTGTAGTCATTTTGCTTGCTTTTATTATTTTGTAGGGTTTTATAAGTAAAAGTGAATTAATAAGCTTAAAATATGCATTTTTAAAATTTTTCTTATTTCTTAAGGATTGACGTGATCTTTATTAAGAGAAATAGAAAAGCTCATTATACAACACATTATTAAAGCTTTGAAAAGACTTGTTTGGGTAAGAGAAAAATAAGGTTATTTTTTGAGAGATAAAGGAAAAATAATTTTAATTATATTAAAATTGATCGCTTGAGCGGTGGTCACTAGAATAATAATAATTTTTTTTATAGACCTTCAAATCATGTAATAATTTTTTTATTAGAAACTAGAGATTCATATCTTTCATTGATATCTTACTAACTATTTGATTCAAGGCGATACAATTGTAGCAAGTCAAGAAGTGGTCAAGTTCTAGTTAAAAAAAAGAATTACGCAAGTCCTATTTTACTTAGATTTAGAAAAATCAAGAATGACTTTTTTTTTTAAGGAGAGCACAAACTTACCTTTAAGAAAATAATAGAGAGATTAAGATACAAGTGAAATTAAGTAAAAAAGAGTTTTAAGAAAGCCAAGATTGATAAGCGTACTTTCTTTTTCTACTTTTAAGGCTCTTGTGTATTGTTTATTTTTACCATATTCTATGATAGCTAATTTTCTTTGTTAGGGTTAGGGATGAAACCCTAATTAGAACTTTTGTAGTTTTATGTTAATTTAAAAAATATTCAAACTTGATTATGGTAATTTTCACTCACATTGTGCTGAAAAATTATTATTATCTGTTTAAATAATTTGGGATTATAACTTCTATGATTTATGCATGTGATATATTGATGCAAAATTTTAAGGATTACACCAATTCCTCGTCTTGATACTTTAAATTTTAATGAATTGTGATAATATAATAACTATACCAATTTAATTGTTATTACATGATGTTCTTGTTTTTATAGTATTTAATGCATTCTAGACACGATAATAATAGTGCACACAAATCGTTATTATTTACTTTAGAAGAGACGAGTTTAAATATAATATTAAAATTAAATTCGTAATCAATAAAAAATTAATGCATATGACTATATTACTTGTTAAAAAAATGTTACCATAATAAATTACTAACTTGATTATATAAATTTCTACTAAAAGTGATAAATATAAATTTCTACTAAAAGTGATAACTCATGATGGATTCTTAAAATCTTAATGTCTTTCTCTAGACTAATTACATGTTCTAAATTTTTTGTCATGGCAAATTCTTATTTTATTTTTTTATTTTGTTTATTTTAATTTAATTTAACCTTGATACTGTTAATTTATTTTTTTTTGTATTTATATAAGGATTTTTTTGTTATATTAGTTATTTTAGGATTTAGTAATAAAGAAGTATTAATTTAGCCATTTCCTCGTGGGATTGACTTTTGAGAATACTTGTTAATAGGACAATTGATTCGTATATTTACGAGTTCTGATTTAAATTCTAGAATGTTTAAATTAAACTAACTATAATTTAATAACTAATTTTTGGAACTGTTGCTAGGAAATAGACTTTAGATTAAGTTTCTATTTAATAAATTGTAGATTGTATTAAATAGAATTCTAATAAATATCATTTACATTCAAATCATAGCTTCATTAGATTGCATTTTTTTATTTCCCTTATTTGCATTAGGATTGCATTTTAGGAATTAAAGATCAAATTAGAAATTAAATTAAATTGGGTTTAGATTTTTTTCATTTAGATTAGAATTTTATTTTCTTATTTAGAGTTTGATTTTTATTAGGATTTACGACATATTTCTTCATTTAACTTTTGTTTTTCTCATATGCTTTCATTCCTTTATTTTCTTTTTTTATTCGTTGCTTCTTTTTATTCTTTTTAAAGGTTTATTTTTTTTAATTATCTTTAAGGTTCAATAATACAAAAAAAGAATTTTTAACTTTAAAAGAGATACTTTTTACGAAGCTTCAAAGAATCAGAAAATTTTGTAATACAAATAGGCTTGGAGTTAGAAGAAAAAGTTTCGAAGATTGCTAACAACCGGCAAATCATTACACCACTCATCTTGAAGGTTGTTTTATGCCTTAAATGAATAATGCACCTTTTTGCATTATTTATACTCCTAGCAATGCCAACAAGTATGAGATCAGATTTGGAATGATCTAATTGCTTACTCAGTTTCATGGATTAACAAATAAAGACTTTACTTGCATGTAAAAGAATTTTGTAAGATTTGTGCTACTACAAAGATAAATGGGTTAGATGAGGAGCAAATTTAATTGAGACTTTTTCTTTTCTCATTGAAGGACAAAGTAAAGAATTGGTTGCATTCTTTACCTGCTTGTTTGATCATTCAATTGATTTAACTAGCAAATAAGTTTCTTTAAATGTTTTTTCTTCTTAAAGAACTAATCAATTAAGGAGAGATATAATGGGATTTTGGCAGTGCATAGGTGAATCTTTTATAGAGGCTTGGGAAATATATAAGAAGTTGTTACTTAAATGTCCTCATCATTGTATCTATCATGGGTTTTTTTGTTTATAGTGGCACCTCGTGATGCTCAACAGTTCTATTTGATTAGCACTCTCTTATACTTGACAAAATTTGCAAAGATTAGTTCCATATATACTACCAGTATGGTAAAATAGTTAAAGAATAAAAAACTCAGTGTTTACAAAGGCACTGACAACACTTTTATTGCTCTCAACAAAAAGAATAAAAAAAGTTTACTACTTGAAGTGTACTTATTCAATACAAGTGTAGTAGTGCTCTTTCACTTGTATCTCTTTTATATAAATACATGTACGGTATAATATTATTAAATATAGAAATATACTATCAAAAAAATATTTTTTTTTTGTGATATGTAATATTAAGTCAAATAATAATATAATATCTTTTAAATAAATTATCGTATATTAATTTTTTATAAATTATTTATATTATTTTTCAATGACTTAATTTTTTATTTATATATTTTATTACTTTTACAATTTAATACTTTACTTTAAATTTTTTAAAGAATTTTTTTAGAATTAAAAATTATAAAATTAAAATAATTAATAAATATGGACCCTATTTTGAAATTGGAACCGAATCAAAATTGAATAGAACTAAAAAAATAAGGTACTCAATTAAATAGAGTAGGTTTCAATTTCATGTAGAATCAGAACTGAACTCGGTTTTACGCATCCTTAGTGAAACTAATACCATTGGTTTCTTAAGATCATTAGGCATCCTAGTTTATCGACAACTCTAATAGATAACATCCAAACTTATCTATGACTCTAGTAGATAATATTCTATCTTATCTACAACTTTAGTAGATAACATCTCAGTTTATCTACAACTCTAATAGATAGTATCTTACCTTATTTACAACTCAAGTGAATAAGTAGATAGTAACTTGAAGCACGTCTAAACTTTATCTCGTGCATAAGAGTTACATTTTTTCTCTTCTAGAAGTCTTGCTTTATCCCACCATATCGTACTTCTAATGCATGTTAAAGTCTATCTCTATCTAACTTATGGTAGCCTATATTTGAATAAAACTTGAATTCCCTCGTTCAAGAGTCCTACTAACTTTTATTTGATTAGGAAGAGTTTGCTTGTAACTCTACTAGCAAGTAGCACACTTCTACTCAAACTCTACCATTTTAAATGGATAATCCATACTTCAACACTTTTGGCTTGTCTTTCCACCATGTGGCTTTGCACTATTATATATTTTCACCTAAAGAAATCTTTTTAACTGCACATTAAGTGGCATATTTTGACTCTATTATATACTTGTGCATGAATTCATCTTTTGTGTTCTATAGTCTAGTCGCCACTACTACCTATCTATGAGGCATAATGTTTTAATATTGTGTACTATTCTGTTACACACTATCTTACTCTCATACATGTTGCTTTTGCTCCCACGCACCCAACCCATCGTTAGCATTTTTTTTGGTTACCTTTCACGCCTGAGCATCTTTATTATATGTTGACCCACGCTTACCTTGTTATGTGTTACGTTTACAACACATTTAACTCCTATTTAGCTTAAGATCAAGGTGCAATCCTAATCTTTTCGGCATACACCTTATGTTTAAGGTTGTGATAATATTCCTCTATATCAACAAGTTCAATAGTTTTATGAAGGTTTGCATTTTGATAATTGAAGAATGGTTGATAGAGTATTTAATAGAGCTTTTCTCAAAAAAGACTAAATAAAAAGCCTTAGATCTATTTGAAGCAATGTGTGAAAATTCTTTACAATGAATTATTCATGACTGAGACCCTATAGAAGCTTATGAAATTTCCTCTCTTTCAACTTTTAATTTGGAATCTCATGTATTATTTCTTGTTTCTAAAAAAGTAAATTCTTTTATGGCTAACATGCTTGGTTCACACAATTAAAAAGTTTGTTCAATACATGTTGAATTAGATCATCTTATGGAATTTTGTCTATAAAATTTAAAGAGGAGTTCTTATGTGCAAGAAAATCAAATTAATGACTTTAATCAATCAAGAAATGTCTGATTCTCTAGCACCTATAGCTGAGTTAGAGAGATTATTAAAATTTTATCTGGAACAATCAAAATCAATAAATCAATTCTCCAAGGGGTTTTGACAAAAGTATGCATTACGGATATGAATTTTGAAAGATCACATTTGAAGATATAATGGGTAATATTGCCAAGATAATATAACAATTGATGCGAAATCAAAAATATCAATTTCAAAATTAGTAAGCCTTTTAACAACAATTTTAATTGAAAATAAATAACCTTTAGGCTTTTTTATGTAAGCTGTGAAATGAAGAAAATAAGGCAAGTTCTTTAACCAACCACAAGTCAATCTTAAACCATTAGAATAAACAAAGACTATCATCATACTTAGAATTTGTAGAGTATTTGACAATAAGGTTAAGAGTGAAAAGCCAATAATAGAAATTAATTTTGAAAAGATAAAAAGTATGTAGCTACTTGTTATTGATGTTGATGAGTATGAAGAGATAACATCAAACTGAATTGAACAAAAGAATGACTCACAACATGACCAACAAATTAGCAAAGAAAAAGCAACAAGCAAGCAAGCCAAGAATAAGCAACCATTAGAGGAGAATTGTGCAAAGAATAAAGAAGATTTAGATTTGAATAATGAGGAAACGAGATTGTTTCTCTTATATGGACCACCAACATATATGTCATCACTTTTTTTTCCTTAAAGATTGGCAAAACCAAAGAAGAATTCTTACATTGATGTAATTTTAGAGATTAACATTTCATTTTTTAAGCAATTAAAAAATTTCATCGTATGTTAAATTTCTTAAAAACTTAGTGACTAATAAAAGGCAATTCAAGGAATATGAGAAGATGATAATGAGTAAGGAAGTGAGTGCTATCTTGTAATAAGCTTTTTTTAAAGCTCAAAGTTTTATGAAGTTTTTCTTCTCCTTGTGTTGTAAGAAATAGAATGTTTATTAATCTAACGCCATATTCTGTATTTTCAGCCGTAAATTTAAAAGAATTAAAGTTTGCAACGATGTCTATTAAACTTATGGGTGGATCGATCAAGTATCTTATAGGAATAGTTGAAGATAAATGTCTTAAAATTAATGATCTTATTTTACAATGGATTTACAGTGATGAAGCTTGAAAGAGTCAAAGTTGATTTGTCCATTCTTTTATGTAAACCATTTATGGCAATCGCTAAAGCAAAGATTGATGTCAAAAGTAATACACTCATTACTAATGTCCTCGATAAAACAAGAGAGTTTAAAATATTTGATGTATAAAAGCTACCAAGTGATAATATGAGTGTTATCTTATTGATATTCTTGGTGATATATTACAAGATACATTTAATAAATGTTCTATTCTTTTATGTAGACCATTTATGACAATCACTAAAGTAAAGATTGATGTCAAAAGTAATATACTCATTACTAATGTCCTCGATGAAACAAGAGAGTTTAAAATATTTGATGTATAGAAGCTACCAAGTAATAAAATGAGTGTTATCTTATTGATATTCTTGGTGATATATTGCAAGATACATTTAATAAATGTTACATCAATAATCCATTGGAAACCATTCTCACTTAACAAAAGATAATGAATTTTTCCATTCAATTAGTGAGCATAAAAAATTAGTTGCTATTGTGCACACATTAGATGTTTCACCAAGCATTCCATCTTTAAGTAAGTATCCTACTTCTTTTAAGCCATTATATGTATCATCGTTATCATCTTCTTCTTCCATTCTTCCATCCATTGAGAAAACACCAAAATTTAAGTTAAATCTTTTACCATCACATTTGAAATATGCATTCATCCTAGATGACATTTTACTTATTATAATAGTTAATAATTTGAGCATAACACAAAATAAGAAAAAATATTGAGAGTATTGAGAGATCATAAAAGTGCATTTGGGTGGACTACAATGAGCATAAAAAATATTGAAGTATAAAGAAATTTAACTTTGATTTAAGTAATGCTAATGTTTATAGAAAGTTGTAGTTTAATGAATTAGAGAAGATTTGTCATAAAACATATGAGAATTCTTCCATCTATAAAGAAAAGACCAAATTGCAACATGATAAGAGTTGGGTAAAGAAATCATTTGAAGAAGGCCAACAAGTTCTACACTTTATTTCTCGCTTAAAGCTCTTTCTAAGTAAGTTCATGTCTAGATGGAATGGTCCACATATTATTCAAAAAAATTTTTTCTTATAGTGCTATCGAGATTATGAGACAAGATGGAGAACCTTTTAAGGTGAATGTTCATCACTTAAAGCCATAATTAGATGCGATTGAAAATCTACAACAGATAGATATCACTCTTATAGGTCCAAAATATGCTCAGAGGATAGAAAAAGGTAGGTCTAGTTAAAAACATTAAACTTATTGCTGCTTAGGAGGCAATCCAAGTTGTATAGGAAAGAAAAAGAATATGGAAGATAAATCTACAGTCATTTTTCTAGAGCAATAATCATTAATCAATAAACTATGGGATATTTAAACCAAGTGTTATCTTCTCATTCTCTCTTTGCTTATTTAATGTTTTTGCTCCCTTCCTTGTTGCACCTTTCTTTTATCTAATCATTACATGATTTTGATTACAAACATTGAGGATTGAGGGTACAGTTTGAAGTTTTGTTTTTGTTCTGCATTAAATAAATTCAAAAATTCAAAAAAGCTAATAAAAATTTTGATTTTATTTTTAGTTTTTTCTTTTTTTTTCCTATCACTTGCTTATTCAATAGAGATCCAGATATGATTCATACATGACTAAATAAAATTGATAAGATATTAACTAAAGGTCATGATATTATCTTTTTTGAACTAGATTTTATCGATTATTCTCATATTTTATATGCATTTCATGTCATAATTGATTGGAATCTCAATTTGTTGAATTCACAACATTAAGGAATGATATGCAGGATAGCATAAACTTAAAGAATTTTATTTGTGAGCTTTTAAGCTTAAATTCTGACTGCTATGACTACTCTTTATCTTTTTTATTGTTACCTTTTCATTTTAGTGATCCCATTGTATTTTATTTTGACTACTTGGCTTGCTAATCCATGCTTTGATTGTAATATTTATTTTATGATGTATAAAAGTGATTTTAGGCCTTATTTGGATTAATAAAGCCTTTCTAAACTATCTTGTG
Organism: Swietenia macrophylla; assembly: GCA_032401905.1. Lineage (NCBI taxonomy): Eukaryota > Viridiplantae > Streptophyta > Magnoliopsida > Sapindales > Meliaceae > Swietenia > Swietenia macrophylla. The sequence continues at coordinate 9,064,507 of CP135571.1, forward strand.
CATTTGTTTCTCCTAGTTAACCACTTTAGCTTTAAATATAACTTTTTCTTTCTTAAAACTAGGATTAATCAAAACCTAATAATCGAATTTACATTGTCTTTTTCCTATCGCTACTTTTGAGTTGTTAATAAGTTGTATTGACATATGTTTTACAATAAATTTGGGGGTTATTGTTTGTTTGTTGAATTTGTGTTTCAATTATAATATTTTATCAATATGATGCATAGGAAAAAAAATACCAAGGCTACATGTGAATGAGCAAAAAAATAAAAAGAGAAGAAATAAAGTTGTGATATAAAAAAAAAAAAGAAAAAGAAAAGAGAAATGATTATGAATAAGTGGCAATAAAACTTGAATTCAGGCAAAAGTGATAATTTAATGATAGATACTCATATATTTTAGATTCTCAAGGCTTTATTTTATCCTTTTATATATACTACAAAAAAAAAGTCATATATTATGATTGAAAATATATCTCTTTACAAATGTATTATTTGTTCCTAAGTATATTAAGTGATTGAAAGGATAATTGTTAATCATATGTCACATTTGCTATTGTCACTAATTAATACAGTGACAATTTAGTGACCATCACAAATATCTGTGATATTTTATTATGTATTTTACTATTTTGTCATTGACAATTATTTTATAGCAACAACCATTGATTGAAGAAAAGTAGGGATAAAATTAAAAACCATTGCCATATGATTATTTTGGACTAATAATTTTTCTCTATATTTTTATGTGGTGATTATTTTATGCATCACTTTAATATATTTAGTGATTATTTATTATGTTAGCAACAATCTAAATAGTGACAAATATATATATGTTACTGTTGAATATTTAATGACAACATATAATGTCATTATTAATCTAACTAATGACACCTAAATGTGTCTTGAATCATATATTAAGATAATTTATTTTATCATTAATAATACAAACAATAACTATTGAATGTGTCTCTAACAATACAATCACCGACTCTTAATTTTGTTATCAAAATAATGTTATTTTATGTAACAAAAAATATTAATTAATTTAATTATTTCATCAATTAATGTAAATAAAGACACATTCATCACTAAAATCATTAATGCAATATTATATATTAATCATCATCATTAAATAATAAATTATTTAAAAAATCAATATAAGTGAATATTTTTCTAATATAAAAAAATAGTCAAATTTATTTTTTTCATAATTATTATTTGGTTGATACAATTAAATTTAAAAATAAAATAAGTTCAAAATTATCCATTGATTCTCATAATATTTAAGTTTGAAAAGATATGCAGGCATATACTAATTAGTATTTTCAAGTGCATTAATTTGTCCCATTCTGTTATCTAACATATGCCAAACTTTTGCAAGACTGGATTTAAATTCTTTCATTTCCTTTTTCATGCAGTTTATTTTTTCTTCTACAACTTGTCTGCAGCTTCACTTTTTTTACAATATTTTTAATGTCTCACTTTGGTATGATTGAGGACTATAAACATCTACTCTGCAAAGCCCATGCTTATGTAAGACAAAAGTTTTTATCCTTGCCAAAAACTTGAGACCAAATTTGATTCTTTGATGCACTTAGCTGTTGGTTAACAAACTCATTCATTTCATTTTGCAAGTCATAAATAATAAGTAAATGAACATGCAAAATAATAATAAGAAAAGTTATAACTTTTTCTATTGGTAGCATGGTGCAAAAAATTACAAGAAAGATTGAGGAAAAATACTAGACTAAAGAAATAAAATATAACATTCTTTTTAAAACACAAATATATATGTTTGATTCTACATCTTGTGAGCTCAATCTAAATTACATGCATAAAACAAAGTGTTATTGTAAAGTACAGTTCAACTATTGATGGCAAAATCTATTGATAGCAACTACATGCATAAATTTATTTATAAATTATTTATTTATAATTATGATATTTAAATAGCTTATGGTTTAAGAATTTACAATTGAGAAAATTAAATAAATTTTTGTGTTCAAATTCAAAATGTAAAGAAAATGAGGTCCACTAAACATAAAAAAGAGTGAGCCAATCCTAATATGATTTTATGTTGAACTCTCTTGACAATAGACCACATCTAAAAGTACTTGCTAAAATCTCTTAACTCATAATCTAGTGAGCACTCCATTAGCTTCATTCTGATGCACGACCCCAAAATTAGCCGATCGAAAAGGTTAGATCAATGCAATATAATTAAGTTAGAATGGTGTAAGAAAGAAGTTGCAAATGGATGATCTTATAGATATATAGCAAGAGATGGAGAGAAATGTCATTTATTCACTCAATAATAGCTTCACAGAAAAATAACATATACATATAAAAGATGGAGGTGAGGGGGGAAGGGGTGTTTTTGAGAATGATTATTTGAATTCCTTATCATCTCTAACTTCAAAGAGGATGCTCTTTATTACTACTATATCATTCATCTAACACATTATTGCATGCTAAAGGAAAAAAAAAAGATAAATACTATAACACATTAAGCATCCAATTTTATTACAATTAATATGGACTTCTATCTTAATCATCATATGCAAATGTCATGACGTTGTTACAACAATAATATACACCCTCTCAAATTATTTTAATAACAAAAATCTTGTTCAAATATCCAAACTTCCCAATCTTGATCATATGCAAGCAATTTAAATAACCACTAGCAACAGAAGGTTAGATCTCTAACTATGAACATGTATGAAACCCAAAATAAATAAATAACTAAAATAATGACCATAATGTCTTAAAAAGCTTTCTTGAAACTTGCACAAAATAAAGTTGTCACTTGGCTTGAAATGATAATATAGCATTATCCTTTCACATTTATAAAAATTGATTACATATAATCATATAAACATATTTCATTAAGACAGGTATATCTTTCTTTCATTAGTATCAATATCAAGAAAGGGGGAAGAGGTGTGAAAGGAAAAGCGAATAAGAATTCATCTCTAAGTCCATATTAGACATAATTCAAGTAAAAGAACTCCAAAGGAACACACATGCTATTTTAGGAAAAAAAAATACTAATATCAAATGAACTTACCTTTATATGAATGAATCTTGTTGCCAAACATTAAACAATGCCTTAGGTAATTCATTGGTTTTAACAAGAATTCTTATTTTCCAATCTATGCCAAAAACTCAATATCATCATTATCAAAGAAGACATAATACAGTATGTTGATGTGTGACAATTATTTTACCCTACCAAAAGACTCATAAGAATGTATTAAATCTAGAAACAAGCAAGTATACTATTAATATATTTAGAATCCATAACCTACTTTAATGGATTTCTCTAACTTAATTAAAAAGTTAAAAATACCAGAATTGCACTTAAAGATACTAGCTATCCACCAAAAAGTTTTCCATTCTCATGACATTGGTCCTATATCACGCAAAACTATATAGTACATATTGACTTATCCTCAGATAATGAAAGCCAAGCAATTACTACTGTAAAATAAAAAAAATGAATTTGACTTAAATTAGGATATTTGTTACTTTGAATCCACCATGGTAACTTCATTATTAACAGAGGAAGAATTCTACTTTAATTAAGATTTCACAACAACAACTTCAATTAGAAATTGCGAGAAAGACAAATTTATATATAAATTTAGAAAAATAAGTTTGGGAGAGATACTAGAGATGGATTAAGGATAGAAAAATTTGACAAGTTTTAGTAGCAAAAAAAGAGAGGGAGAGATTAGGGATACTGACTTTTAATTTAAGGAAAACTAATATGCATAAAAATTATAACTTAGTTAAATTTGGTACAAAGAAGAAGAGTAAAGTAATTGTGGTTAAGATTTCACATATTTACAAGTTAAGAAATAGATAGAGCGTGTATTTGAAGAAAATTGAAAGGCTAAGTATTTTTGACGAATTTAACATTTAATTCAATATAAGTATTATAGTGACATATTTTATTTAGTCTCAAATTAGGCAAAATATTTTTTTTTATATTTGTTGAAACATATTTAAGGATAAATAATTACACTTGTCACATTACAAATAAAAATTTTAGCACCAATTAAAGAAAGGAAATTTTATCCCAATTATTAGTGATAGATGTTAATATCTGTCCCTATACAGTATTTATAGTGATACTTATTTATCACAAAATATTTGTCTTTAAAAATTATTTTTAATAGTGTATCCATTCTTTCTCATGATACCTTACTTATTGTCCCATTATGACCTAAAAGGAAAGTCCTAAATTGATTTTGTATGTTGTATGACTAGTTTTACATTCATTATCATGATAATTAAGTTATTACTGTTCCTTTCATAAGATCACCATTATTACATCGAAAATAGCGTGTTTTTTTTTTGTTTTGTATGCAAACCAATTCATTAAAAATCTAAGTTTAGTACTTACCTTATTTGAAGTGATAACCTACATTTCAAATTTTTTCTTTTAAGAGGGAAAATCTTTATGAAGTTTGGAGTTAAAACTTCTATGCATACTAGAATCTAATAATGTGAAGCATGATAAAAGAGATTATAATTAACTTATAGCTATCACATACCACACATAAGGATAAATGATGAAAAGCTATTAGCATTTGGATAATTCATTGATTGATATTATATACTGTTGCATTCTTTTCGGCTATAAATGTTATTAGGAATAATCTTTAAAAGGAAGCTTGCCTGTTTATTGAGTCTTTCATTTTAAAATTTGCTTAAATACTAGCAAAAGTTAAGTTTAGTGATATTTGATAGGTCCATTATTTTACTTATATTTATGTAATATATTTCTTAATCTTACTAGTTAGTTATTGTATTTTGTATGTATTTTACTTTTTTTTCATTATTTTGTAGGCCTTTATAATTAAAGATGAAGAAATTTTAAAAGATCTATTTTCAAAGTTTTCTTTATTTTATAACAATTGAGATAATTTTTTCTAAAAAAATACAAAAGTTTATTATGAAACATATTATTGAAAATTTATTTTGGCAAGAGAAAAATAAGGCTATGCGTTAAAAGATAAGAAAAAACAATTCAATTTATATTAGAATCGTCAGTTTGAGCAGCAGTCATTAAAACAATAATAATTTTTTTTACACAACTCTAAATCGTATAAGGTTCTTTTATTCGAAACTAGAGATGTCATGCCTCAACTCGAGGGCTACCATGTGGCAATTATTGTATACCATCAAGTTGTACTCTATTAACATGGAACTCCCATGAGAGTTTGCAAAATTATTAAGTATCATACATTTCATTTACATAAGTAAAAAAAATACACTTATTCAATCAAATTGAAAACATTCATCACATTTAAAAATCACATATAACATGTTACTTATAAAATCACAAAATATTTAAATTTAAATAACATTCAAAGTACATAGTATAAAATATTAAAATACAACGTAAAAATATTTCGCCAATGAACCCTGGGAATATAGGATGGGTCGAAGAACCTATACCAAAAGTAATACAGTAATAGTTATGTTCATTACCATTGCGAGAAAGCAAATGCAAGACCTAATCTAAAAGTAGTAAAGTAAGATAAGAAAGTGAGTATAATATATACACAATGAGTGAAGTGTTAGCAATATTAAACTTGCATCATTTCAAAACTAATTTTGTAATTAAAAGCATATTATAAAATATGTGTTTAAGCATATATTTGATTTCTTGATAAAATAATTACGCTTATATGTTCTTTTTTAAGTTGTCAACTTGATTAGAGTAGATGTTTAAGACCGTTAATGAGTTTCGTTACATTAAAAATCATGCAACTGTTAAATTATATAAAAATGTATATTTAAAATTAATTTACATTTTATATTATAAAATCAGTTTATCAAATTTGTATGTCAAATCATAGCTTGCATTATCATTTATTAGGCGGGCTTTACAATAGCGTTCTTTCTTATACTAACCCCATTTAGCACCTTATCACTTATATAGTCTCTATAAGGTCTATCTATAAGTTACTTCCTGTAGTATTATAACAATACTAATATATCACCTATATATAGGCCCAAAATATCATCATCTATAAATAAAGTTTACAAAATAAAACATTTTAAATATCTATACCATGAGGGCTATTTCAATTAATCATAGTTATAAATATACAAAATAATAGTAAATAACAAATCTACATGCCTTATTTGATATCATATCATTTATCTACTAACATAACATCCTAATAGCTGAAAATAGTTTAAAATAACTTATTAAAACTAAAATATGCGATTTAAAATAGTTTTAAATGAATTAAATATTACATACAATTCACTCACAATTTATGAAAGGCTATATACTCCTCTATTAGTCCAAACATGAGTTTAGGTCTCCTCCTAAGGCATTGGCACTTAAAATACTAATTTATCCTATATGCAATACGTATGCATGATCAACATAAATCTTTAAGTTGATATATAGATTGAGGCTTAAGTCAATATAAAATTATTTATAAAATAAAAATAAGTTTTATAAGCTCATAAAACTGAGTAAAATTCTTAAATACGCTTTGGAAAACAAGTAGCTTATTTGGAATAAGTTCTGAAGGAAAAATTAGTGTTTGAAAGCTACTAAAAGATATTTGAATGTTAAAAAAAATAAAAATAAAAAAGAGTTCCAAAAATTAATGTTGAAACTCATTGTAACTTTTAGTTAAAATAAGATTTAAGTGTAATTTGATAATTTTAGAAAAGATAAGGTCAAAATTTCAAAAAATATGTAAAATTAGGCTCCTTAAGCTTTCTCGTGATTTTTGAATCACTAAATTTGAAAGTCGTTTGTAGGTTCAAAAGTATTTCACTAAATAAGAGGGTAGATTACTCAATGCCACAACTCTAAGTTACCAGCTCTGTAGTGTGCTATAGTAATTATGTTATTGCGACTTGCAACATTATATCATGAATTTGGAGAACAGAAGGTTCAGGGCCACAGTGTTACGATGAAAATTAGTACAATAAGAAATAAAAGAAAATAAGAAATGCGTGTTTTTAATAAAGTAAATAAACTTTAAATTAGTTACATAAATACTCATTAGAAAGGTTTTTAAGTGTATTATATCACTAATACGTTTTGCCCAAAAACACTTTTATTTTTTGTAAATCAAAAAACTTATAAAAGGTTCAAATGTGACAAAAATTTGTTTCACCTCTTATCAATACCAAATTCAGGCCTTTTCCATTTGGTTTGAAATCAAACTTTAAAACTAGCTTCTAAACTTAAAAAAAAAAAGCCATTCTAAATTGTAATTCAAGTCTCAAAATATATTTTAGATCAAAATTTAAGTCAAATATTACCAAAAACTTATTTTGCCTTAAAATCAAAAAATTTTTACCATTTAATTAATTTTTATGCAGCGAAATCTTATGGAAAAGTTTTCTCATTCTCAAAAAATTTAAAATCAATTTTAAAATATCAGGATCATGTTCACAACTTAAAGATTAAACCATAATATATAAATACCCGTCTTTAATATATAAGCTAAGGTAACCAAATAAATTAAATTTAAAGTATTAGAATGGTTAGAAATTATACTCAAAACACAATAAGCTTTACAAATTTATGGAGAAATGTTAAATTGAAATTGCCCAAATTAAGGTTTAAACCTTACTAAATTTCTAAAGAAATTCTTGAAGAAAATACATAGAGAAGTGAGGAAAATATGAGAAGCGTTTGTTTGAGTGAAAATGGAAAGAATTGGAAGAAAGAATATAATATGAAAGAGTGGGAGATGGAAGGAAAAAGAGAAAAATAGAGGAGGGAGAGGAGTGGATGCAAAAATGGGTGAGGAAGAAGGTAAAATTGATTTTTAAAGCCTTCAAGGCCATTGAACAAAAATGTCCTTCCTCTCTTTCATAAATTTTAAAAATGCGATTTGCTTATTAATATAAATAAATAAATAAAATTGTAACTCATAAAAATAAATAATAAGCTTTAATAATATGTTAACTAGTCATAAAATGTGTCTATGTATAAAAATACAATCTAAGTGTAAAAAAATTAAATTAGCCTATAAGCTCTAAAAAAACAAGTTCTATAAGAGATCCATAGATTTTCATTAATATCTTACTCACCATTTAAATTAAAATGGTTCGATTGTAATAATTAAAATAATATATGTCTTAAATTTTGACAAGTGAAGAAAGGTTTAAGTTTTTTAAAAAAATTATGCAAATTCTATTTTGCTTACATTTAAGTGAACCGAGTCATGACTTTTTCAATTTAAGGAGGGAACATCCTAACCTTTAAGAAAATAAGAAAGAGATCAAGATACAAGTTAAGGAAGGCAACGAAGAGTTCCAAAAATGCTAAAATCAATAAAGGTATTTTCTTCTTCTACCTTTATTATTCTCTCTTGTATTTTATCAATTTTTACTATGTTCTTTAGTAGCTAATTTTTATTGTTAAGATTAGATCTTTTATTATTTTATGTTAACTTAAGAAATTTTTAAACTTGATTATATTGATTTTCATTTATATTGTGTTTAAAAATCATTGTTATATATTCAGATGATTTGGGATTGCAATCTTTATGATATATGTATGTGATATATTGATATAAGATTTTAAGGTTCATAAAAATTGCTTGTATTTGATGATTCAAGTATAAATGAATTGTGATAAAATGATAACTACACCAATTTGATTGTTATTGCATGACCTTATTGTTTTTATAATGTCAAATGTATTTTAGGCATAATAGTCCACTTTAAACATTATTATTTGCTTTAAAATTAGTAAGTTTAAATCTCCCACCGCGATTAAATTCATAATCAATAAAAAATTAATGCATGAAACTAGATTACATGTTTACCATAAAAGTGATAATTAATGGTAAATTACTGAAATCATAACGCCTTTTCACTTGATTGATTTTGTGTTCTAGACCTTTTTTGTTGGAAAAGTTCTATTTTATTGTATTTATTTTTTCTGTTTTAATTTAATTCAATCTTAATACTATTTATTTGTTTTGCATTCATATTAGGTTTTTTTTACATTAGTTTATTTTAAGGTTTAATAATAAAGAAGCATTAATTTAATCTATTTTCCATAAGATCAACCTTTTTGGAATACTTGTCAATAGTATAATTAATTTGTATACTTACAAGTTTTAATTTGGATTCTAAAATGTTTAAATTAAAGTAATTAAAATTTAGCAACAGAAAAACGTATACAATCGTTAATTTTCCTATCTCAACCTTGATTTCAAGCAAATTTAAAATTTAGTAACTAAAATTTAACAATAGAAAAATGCAAAGATGTAAAAAGCCATTAATTTAACTTTCTTATTTATTATTTCATAAAAAATGAGAGACTTATTCATTGTTATCCTATTTGAAAAATAAAACAATTGATCAATAATTATTTTATTTGGATAAGGTTCATTTTAGTAAATATAATATGAAATTAATATGTTTTATTTGGATTGTCAACAACCAAATGAAATGAATAAGTTCGTACGAGATATATTGACACGATGAAACGGTAATCAAACACTTCTTCTTATTAACTTAAATGCCTTTCCCTTTTTCAAACCTTACTTTACCTTATATTTCTTTTTCTTATTATTTGTGTGAAAATGAGAGGTAGAAATTGAATTAATTATTAATTAATCTTCTAAATGCAAAACAAGTTTTTTTTTTCAATAATTATCTATTATTTACAAAATCACGATTTAACCACAACTACCAAATATTTTCATTTAATATATAACTCATACAACTTACTTTTTTTTATCATGTAAAAATGCAAGACATGGTGTACTATCTAATATTGATATAATATTACTATATTATTTATCAAGATAAATTTGTATAAAAATTTATGTATGGGTGTCATTTTTATTTACTTGTTTGAGTTGATGGATTTCAATAATTAAGTTATTTAATAATAACAAGAGTGATCCAATTGCATAACTAACAATTTTTTTTGCATAGGTGGAAGCATTGTTATGGTCCTCTGTTATTTATATGATGATTAGAAAAACAAAATAAACTACTTTATTTTAGTTAAAAGAAACTTTGCAATTTATAGTTGAACTTCAAAGTTTTACTTACAATATATAGCTAAGTTAGTATTTATTATAATGGCAAGTTTATTTAGTATGCAAGGGATAGCGAAGTGATTGTTATAATTTTATTATTCAAAATCTTAATTGGTATATATTTTCATATTCATCTTCTCAAATTATTAATCATTATTCAACAAAGGGTATGCACAATTCATTATTACTAAACAATGTATTCTAAGAATTATGAAACATTATCTCTCTCATGTCCAATCATCCATGACCTTGAGAGATTTTTTGATTTTAATTTACAATTCATCTATTTGTTTTTATTTTATTTTAATTAGAATTTATGTAATATTTTGATCATAAAAAAGGATAAATATGTCATTTTTATCTGTCATCATAAAATTTAAAAAGGGAAAATAAAATTTTGATGGTTAATAATGAAAAAAATTCTTCTTATCCTCATTATAGTTGAGAGAAAATTTAAATGTCTACCATTATATAAAAATTATAGTCAATATATATGTGTGTGCATGTGTGACTCCCCAATTTGGACATTCCAGATACGTCTCATTTACATGAATCATCTCCTAAAACTCCGCTAGGTTTTTAAGAATCATCGCTCCACTCATATAATTTGAATATATACATACAATTATACTTCAAACCATTTATAACATAATTAATTGTGAAAAAAACTCAAAAAAATAAATAAAATATTTAAATTTTAAATAATATCAATGGTACATATTAAAAAATATCAATATATTGAGTGAAATTATTTTTGCTAGTAAACCTCAAAAAATATAAGATAAGTCGAGAAATTTATACTAGAAATAATGCAGTTATAATTTTGCCTACCTTTACAGTGATGTAGCAATTGAAAAAACTTAATTTGAAATAAGTAAAGTGAAGGGGGAGGGGGAAGGTTAGTATTTATAAGATTTGAAAGTATTAATGTGCTAAAACAATTTATAAACTATGCTAATTTATTTCACAATGTCACGTCATTTTACAATTAGTTATGCAATTAAAACATATTATAAAATATATGTCTAAGTTTGTATTTGTTTTCTTTATAAAAGATTGAATTTGCTTGTTCTTTTTTCAGTGATCACCCTAACTGGAATAAATACTTAAAACTACTATTGATTTTGTTATACTAAAAATCTTGTAACTATTAAATTATATATATATATATATATATATAAACACATAAATTTTTAGAGTTAATTCATATTTTAGTTTACAAAATTAGTTTATAAAAATTATTTTGTCAAATTATAGTCCGACTCACTAGCGTTGTCCGAGCTAGCAACAAGGTTGCGATTATAGCATCCTCGCATTATCTTTCATTAGGTGGGTTCTACAACAATATTTTTGTTTATACTAGCCTCACTTAATGCTAAACATCTATGTGGCCTCTATAAAGGTTTGTCCATGAACTATTTTCTATAATGCTACAACTATACCAACATATCACCAATGAACATGGTTTATAAAACAAAACATTTTAAACATATGGGTGTGCGTGCATGTAAGTGCGCTTTATGGGTCATTTTCATAATTAAAATAATAAATAAATAAAGAAGTAGTAACAGACAAATTATAGGCCTTATTAATGTCAATTCATTTATATATAAACTTAGCATTCAATAACTCAAAACAGTTTAAAAAAATAATTTATTAAATCAAAACATGCGATTCAAAATAGTTTTTTTTATAAATTAAACATTGCACACAATTCACTCACAGTTCAAGAGAGGATCTACACTTCCTTACTAGTTCTCGTGTTGATTGAGGCCTCCTTTTAAAATGGCTATACCTAAAGAATACAATATATATTTTTATTAGAAATCAACTTTAATAAAATGCTCACCTACTCATAATATAAAATATATATATATATACACACACACACATATACACACACATGATAAACATATATCCCTAAGTTGACATGTAGTGTTCTCGAAAAATCGAGATCGTGACTGACATGCAAAGGAATGATATATTGAATTATATACATCAAACAATAAGTTTGAATCATTCAAGTATTTTAACAAATACTTGGAATGTCAATATTATATATATATCACATATCTATAAAATATCAATAAAGAGTAAGTTTATTTTCAATTTAAATTAATTAAATAATGAAGACAAACCTTTAAAACTATGAAAATGCTACAATCTGCACCAACTAAACAAGAGAGCGAGTGTCTAAATTTGGGAGAGAAAGTTAGGGTTTATGATAATATTTTCTTATAAAAAATGGTAAATTAAAACATTTATATACTTAAATATATTCATGCATTTTTATATTTGCCATTCCTTTAATTAAAGGATAAATATCTAGTATTGACAAAATGTTAATTTTCAATAATTATCATTTCATGCATTTTATTTCTTGTACTTAAATATGAAATATTTGCCGAACTATTAAGTAAATATAGTTAAATATAATTTAAAGGCTTAAGTGTAATTATTTAAAATTTACTTATTTACATTTAGGTCCTTTGACAATTCATATTATTAATTTGACTATGTAATTTATATTAAATTACATTATAATATAAAGTTAAAAAATTCTTCAAACACTTTAAAGAATTATAAATGTATATAACATTTATATATATTTATTTCAATCAATATATTATCTTGAAAATGTTAATTTCTTTATTGATAATATTTTTTCTCTCCCAAATGTACCTTATTATTTTTGGTTATTCATATAACTATATAGATTCACTATAAAATAGTTATAAACTTATTATGAACTTTCTTGATTTCGAACTATTCAAACTTTTAATAATTATGGTTAACATCTAGTAATGTGTCATAACTGTTAACTATAATGAAGTAGCAATTCAACAAATTTCATCTTAATTGTACATACCATGGAGGTAAAATTTTTTTTATTGTCCAATTCTAATAAAGTAAGGATACGTGATTTGTTAAAATATTATACCAATATAAATATGAAATATCGATCAATATGTGATGAACTCACATCACAAAATTTTTTGTGTGACATTTAATTATTTTGACAAGAGATTTACTATTTTAGTCATTTATTGATGTTCATTTGAAAATTTGAATTTGGATCAAGTCAATGAAAATTCCAATCTTATATATATCGAGCTAACAAATTTCATTTGGGCCATCGTTCATCTTCAAATATAAATAACACATGATTAAACTAGTTTTATCATATAAAACATAATTAATCTCGTTCTTATATACCATATGAATCACATGTATCTACACCAGATTCGACTATAATATTTCAGGTCAAATTACTAGTACAATCACACGATAAATCATTGAATACGTGCCTTACCATGTGATTTATCGCTATGTGATCATGTGCAAAAAATAATTCTCTGACTATTTAATCTATACTAATGTTCTAATAATTTGACTTTTACGCCATTCGTACTACTATTATCTCATAATTTTTATCAAAAATAATCAGTATGCTTATTATGTGATATTGTTGCCTATTTGATTTCACTTCTCTATGAAATAACTTTAATAATATCATTTAATAATTAAATGAATTATTTGAACAATTGACAAACGTATTTTAATCATTTGCATGATAAGATAAAGGAAATAATTTATATTTATGAAAAAAAAACTCTTTGTTTCATTAAAGAACAAATGTATATATAAGATAAACTATTCTTGAAACCAATAATATGAATGGCTTCTAGAGTATATTCTAAACATCTTTCACTAACACTAAAGTCATTTGCTATTGTATCTTATACTTGTCTTCTTAAGATAAAGGTTCAGCTGTTCTTGTGATATCGTTTTAATAAGTAGGTCAACGACATTGTCTGCTAAAGATACTTTCTGGATCAACATTTCTCTAATTCTAACAAACTTTCTTAAAATATGATATTTATGTCGAATAAACTTAGATGGTATGCTCTTAGTTTTTTTGCTTGTACAATAACTCTATTATTGTAACAATACATAGTTATTAAATAAGTTATACTAGAAACTACACCAAATTTAGACACAAACTTGCACATCTAAATAGCTTTCTTGGTACTTCTAAATTAGTAATATATTCAGCTATTGTGGTAATATTTATTGTTATAGTTTGTTTGGAACTTTTTCAACAAATAACTTTTTATTACATACAAAAATAAATATTGAAATAAATTTTCTATCATCAATATTATACTAAAAATTTAAATCTGAGTATCCCTAAATATTCAACTTTTAACATTTATAATTCAAAGTTAAATCTTTAATTTTTATCAAGCACTTAATAATTGATTTCATAACTGTTCAATATTTATCTTCAAGATTAGCTTAATATCTACTCGTAATACTTTTGGCATATACTATATTAGGTATTGTACATAGCATTATATACATCAAATACTTATAGTTGAAGTATAAGGTATACTACATATTCGTTACCATTTTTCATTAGTTTTTGGACTCATATCTTTAGAAAGATAAAAACTATGAATAAAGGTCAAGAGTTTTCTCTAAAAGTTCTTCTCTATGTTCAACTTTTTTAATATTTTCTCTATACAATTTTTGGTATAATCCAATTATCCTTTTCGCTCTATTTCTATAAACACAAACTCCAAAGATATATGTTACCTTTTCTAAATCTTTCTCAAAGAAGTATTTGTATAATTAGATTTTTATCTTAATTATCATGCCTACATTTTTACCCATCACCAAGATGTCATCCACATATAATATGAAGAACATGATGTTATGATCTTGAATCCATTTATAAACACAAGGTTTATTAAGGTTTTTCACAAATTTATATCATTTGATCATCTCATTAAATCGAATATTTTAACTTCTATAAGCTTACTTCAATTTATAAATAAATCGATATAACTTGCATATTTTATTTTTATCTATGGCTAATACAAAACCCATAGGCTATTTTATGTAAATATTTTTTTCAAGACACCTATTAAAGAATGTGAATTTTACATCAATTTATTAGATCTTATAATCACAGTATGCAACAATGGCTAGCATAATATGAATGGATTTAATCACAGCTTTTAATGTAAAATTCTTTTCATAATCCAACTATTATTTTTTAGTATAATTTTTTGCCATTAGTTAAGTTTATAAAGAAACCTATATTGTTTCAGAAGTTTTGATATTTTTGAAGATCTCTAAATTGGATTTAGCATTGAGATTTGCTGATTAGACCCTCTAACTATAACAGTATCGATTTAAGGCTTTAAGGACTCTTTTTCAAGCTCAATATTTCTAACTACACCACTTTCTTTCAAGAACTCATTCTTTAAAAAGTATGCACTTTTACTGATCAAAACTTTTTGGTAAGAAAAGAAGTAAAAATAATACTAAGATATTCAATAAATTGACTCTTCTCTAATTTTTCCTTCAACTTATCGATTTTAACTAATTTAACATTAGCTGGACAACCCAAATTCTCATATAATTGATACTACATTTTTTTCACTTCATAGCTTATGCAAAGTCTTTTGAACTAATTTGGAAAAGATCTAATGCAAAGTCTTGTGCAAAGGCTTATGCGTAGTGGTTTGTAAGCATATCCTTACAAATACATTGGTAGATCCGTGAAGCTAATCATTAATCGTTGCATATCCAATAAGGTATGATTTCTTCTTTTAGCTATGTTATTAAGTTATGACATATAAGAAGGTGTTAAGTGGGAAACAATTCTATTATCCATTGAGAATTCTCAAAATTTTATACTTAAGTACTCTCCTCTACAATTTGATCGTCAAGATCTAATACTCTTTCCAATTTACTTTATCTATTTTGTACTTGAATTCTTTGAACTTTGTAAAAGATTTAAATTTGTATTTCATCAAATACACATACTAATTCTGTAACATATCATCAGTAAAGATAATAAAGTATTCAAATCCACTTTGAGCTACCATGTTAAATGGTTCACAAACATTTGTATGTATAAGTTCTAACGTTTACTTAGCTCTCTCGTCTTTACTTTAAAAGGGCATTTAGTTATTTTACTTTGAAAACATGATTCATAAGTTAAATAAAATTTTGAATCCAATAGACCTAAAATCTCACTTTTTCTAAACTGAATCATGCGATTTTCTTTAATATGACATAATCCATAATGCCTAGAATTTTAAGATTTGTTTCATTTCGAATTCTTTTTTTGATAGCCAATTTAACTGAACCAGTGTAAACGAATCCATTTTTATTAAACTATATAGTGTAACCATATTTACATAATACAAAAATAAAAATGATGTTTGTAAAAATAGCCCTAGCAAAATACAATACTGAATTTAAACTCAAAATGTCCGATTTGAATGGTAAGCTCCTTTGGTTTCTGTGGTAATAATTGCCCCATTGGCTATCCTTAATATGATCTTGTTCTTTTACGATATAGAACTATATTGCATTGCTTGTAAAGAGATACAAATACAGGTAGTAATTATTAAATCAACTATTCAAGATTGATTATTTGAAATAATATTTATTTTATAATTAGTCATATAATAGCTATGCATACTTATTCTAGTTTTCTTAAGACTCTCTAAGTATTAAGGACAATTTTTCTTTCAATATCCAAGCTTTCCACAATGGAAACAATTTGCCTTGTCTTTGGCTTTATCTATTTTGGACTAAATTTTCATAAAATTCTTTATCTTTAGGCCAACTTTTGGCTCTTTTTTTTGCAACTTCTTTGACTTCTTGCTAGTCTCACTAGTTAAAGCTATATGGACATCTTTATATCCCTTACCTACATTGTTTTGTGTATAAAACTCTTGAAACTCATTAAGCAGCTCTAGAAGAGTTTACTTAATTTTATTTAAATTATAATTACTTATAAATGATTTATAATTGAAAAAGAAAGATTGGAGAATCAAATTTACCTTAATGTGGTTAAACATAACCATATTATACGCATTCAACTGTATCAAATGATTTATTATATTAATGACATGATTATTTGGTGGCACTCTTTCCAAAGCTTTATATTAAAGTAAGAAGTGCACAACTTGTACTCTACCACTCAAGAATTATCGTCATACAATTCTTGTAGAGTGATGAGAATATTATAAGCATCATAGAAATTCTGATATCTAGTTTGAAGTTCTCTATTTATCGATGCTAGTTTGTAGTTTTAAACTCTTCAGTTATCATCATGCCATTTTTCAAATGCTTCATGGTCATTATGTGAAGCATCTTTATTTACCCAAAATGGTAAAGCAGCCTTTAAGACACAACAATGTCTCTCAAAATCGATAACAATTATCAAATTTCTACGCCAGTCAACGAGGTTTTATTCTTTTAAAATTTTGTTGTCTAAAATTTTTAAAAAAGTGTTATTGGATATTTTGTATGTATTTATATCACCAATTTGAGAACTACAAGAAAAAAAGTATTGATTAATGTCTTATACATATTCAAACAATTTGAACAATAATAATAAAAAATACTTTAAATGTTATTATGCCATACTAATCTTATTAGATCTCACTATTTGATTTGAATCCTACACTTACTAAGTCAAAATTCAAAAATATTCATTGGAGATTTAATAAATAAATTATTTTTGCAAGAAATTAAATTCTTATTGAAATTAATCAACTTCATATTTTAAAAATATTGTTAATTAATTTCAATAAGTAGGAAACAATTTCTATTACATAGTATGTAAGACTTGATTCATTTTTCTTATCCAAGCTTTAGACATATCATATAATAAAAATCTTGGTAGCCTGAGTAAGTAAATCTAAACCATTATGTTTTCTCGAAATGTACCTTTCATCTGAATCCACATCATAAAAATTTTGGTTCAAACAATAATATATACTTAAGAACTAGATAATTGAATTATATAATATTAATACTGCGCTACTCATATTATAGAAATCTCGAAACACAATATCAAGTTATAAAACCTATTGTTATTCCATTATAAAAGGCACAGATTTAATAATTTTATTAAAGAGTTAATTTTACACGTTAATCTTATATGTATCAAATACATATCTTAAATATATAAATTATCATTATTTATTTATCTCATGAATAAATATTCATTAACCATTGATATGTATATCATATATACATATTTACATATTTTTTTTCTTATTAAAATATTTTGTTGCATATTTTATTAATAATTCTTTAATTATTAATAACATGTAGCACTTTACATGTTATATCAGTCTTTTATTGATTTACTTGTTTTTCTAAAATTTCTTGCCTCACAAGAAATTTTGAATATTTATTATTTTGGTTTTGTAGTTTTTTTTTTTTTTTTTTGTAACTAGTCAAACCAAAAACTACATTTTGCTTAATTGTGTCACTGAATAAAACTTAATGTTATGTATTGAAATTATTATACATTTTTTTTAACACATAACTATACATACATTCATATATCATATATATATATATATATATATATTAATGTATGTTAATACTATTTTTAACTAGCATATATATACACATACATCTCATACATATGTGCATTATAAGTTAACTGTATAACAAATAGACATATCAAATATGCATTAGATCGTACATAAAATCAATTTTAAATGCATGAACAAAACATTAATATGCATGCATGTATTCAAACACTTCAAATACATAATCTCATGCATTTAGTAAATTTCATCAACAAGCAAAATAAATTATCATATAATTACATGCATACACATATACATAATCTTATTACACATACATGTATATATTATGCATCAACATTTAACACATACATATATTTAACAAACTTAAACTCAAAAACTCACCATGAAACAATTTTCATCAACCAATACTAAGTGGCTCATAAATTGAAACATGAGATCAAACACTTTTAGTTTTCAAAATATAAACATACATATATATCACATACTTACATATGTTTAACATTCATGAAAAATAATTTTTCACAAATCTAAAAGTTTGGCCAACCACCATAAATACTATATACATGTACAAATCAACATTATACATATTTAATCCTTGATGAAAACATATTTCCATCAACAAGGTGACCATAGCCTAAATTTTCAATAATTGAAACATGATTATAATTTTAATGAAAAATAATTTTTCATCAAATTCACCACTTAACCGAATCTATGATATCTCATTTCAACTTATTTCATTTCTATTTAACCATTAACCCATCAAAAGGAACGCATATTGGTAAATACATTCACATCTTATGCAAACATTTCACCATTCACCATAAACTCATCTATTTATGTTCTAATCACATCAAAACATATTTATGCATTCAAATAATATCATCACGAGTTCATAATATCATAATAATGCATCCAAACATATTTAAATTATATGAAAGTAATTATTCGCACAATTCTCATTTATGGCTGGATCTCCATTCTCCGCATTCCTTTTGATTTTCAACTAAAAATAATACACACATGGGGTTATTTCATTACCATGAAACATCTAAATATATATAAAAATTAATTAAAAATAATTTTCAATTAAGAATACCCATGGTGGCGAAATGTGTCCTCTTTGCATTTTTTTTTTATTTTTCTTCCAAGTAAACCATATATAACACCCATCCATGCTCTGATACCATTTAAAGGAATGATATATTGAATTACATGTATCAAACAATAAGTTTCAACCATTCTAATATTTTAACAAATACGTGGAGAGCTAACATTACATATATCACATATATGTAAAATATCAATAAAAGATTAGTTTACTTTTAATTTAAATTAATTAGATGATAAAGACATACCTTCAAAACATTGAATATGCTACAATCTATACCAACCAAGCAAGAGAGAGAGTGGCAAAATTTGGGAGAGAAAGTTAAGGTTTATGACAGTTTTTTCTTATATACTTAAATATATCCATGTCTTTTCTTAATTACCCTTACTTAAAAAGGATAAGAATGGATAAAATTATAGTCATCCGATAATTGCTATTTTATGCATTTTAATCATTATACTTAAATACAAAATATATACGTAACTATTAAGAAAATATAATTAAGTATAACTTTAATGGGTTTAAGTGTAATTATTTAATAATTAGAAAATTTTATAAATACTTTAAATACTTTAAAGAATTATAAATATATATAATCTTTATATATGTTTATTTTAGCTAATATATTATTTTGAAAGTGTTAGCTTTCTTATCGATAATATTTTCTCTTTTCTAAATATATCTAATTACCTTTAGTTATCGGTGTAACAATATAAGTTTACTATAGAATAACCGTGTGCTTATTCTGTACTTTTCGAATTTTTAACCATTCGAATGTTCAATGACTGTGGTTAACATCTAACAATGTACCATAACCCTTAAACCATAATGAAGTAATAATTCATCGAACTTTATCCCAATTGTACATAATATGTGAGTAAAATTTTTCCGTTATCTAATTTTAACTGAGTAAAGGTTCATGATTTGTCAAAATTTTAAATTAATATAAATACAAATCATTGATCAATATGTGCTAAACTCGTCACCACAAACTTTTTTGTATGATATTTAATTACTATAGTCAAATTGTTTCAGCCATATATTAATGTTCATTTAGGGACTCAAATATGAATTAAGTCAGCAAAAACTTTGATCCTATATATATCAAGGTAACGAATCCCGTGTTAACTACATTCGTCTTTAAATATAAATAACACATGATCAAATTGGTTTTATTATATGAGATATTATTAGTCTCGTATTTATAGACCATATAAACCATGTGTATTTACATCAAATTTGACTATGATATCTCAATTTAAAAAATAACATCACATACTAATACAATTATACGACTTTAATCTATATTAATGTCTTAATAATATGACTTTCACGTTATTCACATTAATATCATTTTATGATATTCATCAGAAATATTTAATATATCTATTATGTGATATTGTTGCCCATTCAATTTTACCTTTTTAAGGAATGACTTTAATAATATCATTTAATAATTAATGAATTATTCAAACAACTCACAAGCTTACTTTATTCATTTGCATGACAGAATAAAGAAAATAGCTTAATTTGCGAATAAAGAACTCTTTTTTTGATTAGACAGTAATTGTATATATAAGACAAATTATCCTTGAAACTGATAATATAAATAGCTTTTAGAATATATTCTAATAGCATAGAGGCAAGGACATCCCACCTTTATAAGCCTTATATAAAACCTATATGCATACCTGAATATATAGATATTAAACTTGAATAAATGCAAATTATATAAACATAATTCACACGTATTTACTAAAGGCTTAATGCCTATATGTATAATATATATCATATACAAAAAAGTAAACTAAATATTATACAACATATACATCATCAAGCATTAAGCACTATATACACAAATCAAATGGAATTATATAAAAATGAAGATCACTAAGTGACTGCAAGTGTATTATAATGTCCTAATGCTCTTTTCGAAATCTCTATGAATGCTAACTTATGAATTGGATCTTGCAAAATTAAGAGGTGTGGTAGAGGGATAAATTTTTGGAAAAACTTAGTCACTAAATATTAAAGCAAAAAATATAGTTTAGTTAATAAATTCACTTTCAAACATAAGGGTACAAAACTAAAACTTTGTAGAATAATTAAAGAATTTTGATAATATCAAAATATTTCAATGTAACAACTACACGCTTTTTGTAAAATCATAAATCAATTTCAAAAAGATTAAATATATCAAAAATATATGTACGTGTATATATCAATATCGAGTATCAAATATCTGATCTTCTTTTACCCCTTACTTCTTACTCCGTACTGATACCCACATATACACATATATCAAAATATGCAATTAGAGCATACGTACTCCTCCTTATGGCTGCTGGTTAAAAGGAATTAAAAGCAAAGAACTACGCCAAAACTTATAGTCACAAATTTTAAAATACAAAAGTATAAACAGTACTCAATTAAATCATAAATCATCGTGCTATAAGATTCAAAACAAAATTATATAAATCAAATTTCAAAACTCATAATGAAACAAAAAATAATTTAGCCTAAACAACTGTATTCACTCACTAAATCAAATTAAACATAATCACTTAAAACCATGTTTGTCCATTCATATACATTGTTATGGCTTATTCATTTGCAGCAGTGGATCTTGCAAAAAATTTATAACAATTGAAACATAACATTTTCATCAAAATAATGAGCGATATTGCAATGTCTCTATCTCAATTTATATGCATAATATTTATACATATAATATACCATTAGAAAGTTAAATATGTCTAATCTCATATAAAATGAATGGTTTATGATTTTGATACTTTTAATTAAAGTTATAACATTTTTCTTGTATGCTACTTCTCTGCACTCTTAAAGATTTGATCAAAATCATAATCTTACTTAGAAAATTGTCCCTAAAAATTTAGGAATCACAACCCTTAGATCATAAGTTCTAGTTATATAGTTTCATATGTCTTAAGAATCATGTAAAAATACTCTTACAACTCAAATTATGCCCAAAATACCCACACCAATTCTAACATACCCCTACTAGCATGATAGCCAACTTGCAACCTTCACTAGAAAATTCTCCAAATGTATTTCACCTTAATTTTTGAATTTATTATTCCATAATGTCTCTAGTTTCCATATCAATTTATAGTGCCTCAGTTCAGGTTTTAAGGCTCAAGATATGAACAAAAATGTAAATACTGTTTACTAAACTTATAAACTTTAAGTTTCATAAGATTTATTGGTTCTAAAGATTTTCAATGCAGCATTACTCTTTAATAACTCATAACAGCTCGTAAATAAGTATGCTAATCCATTCTTAGAGTTTAATCGAGCTTCAATCATAAAATTTAGAAAAAACCTAATTTTAAAATTCAATTAAAATTAATAATCAATAAAAGAATAAAGGGAGAAAGCATACCTTAAATCTCTTAAAGTTTTAATCTTACAAAATTAACAAGTAATCAAGCTTAATTAGGGAGAAGAAAAAATAAAGAATATTAAAAGTTTACATAGTTTTTAAAGTAGGTTTTGGCATCAGTGATAGGTTTGTTATTTTTATGCATTTTGATAAGCTTTCTATTCATAATTTGGAGAAGTGTTCATATAAAAAATATAACTCTATTTGTTAGCTTTCTAACACATTTAACAATTATTTCAATTAAAGTTTGTAGCTCAAATTATAGCAAAAGTATCAAAGTATGTTTGTGGACCCAAAATTATACACTTGAGTTATAATTTTTTTTAACTACCTTAAGACTCTTTAAAAAAATTTTATTGGACTATAACATATTTAAACCAACTTAAAATTAGTTAGATCAAAAAATAAAGAGAAAAAAGTATGAACATTATATTTTAGAAGCCATTATTTAGTGTAATAGAGAGAAAGTATTAAATTTACATAAAACCGCAACATCAAAATTTTAAAAAATAAAAGAATTGGGATAGATATTATAATGTCATGGTAATATAAATATAAGATATTAGATATAAATTCAAGCTTAAATTTATGCAAAATTATTTACAAAAATTAGTAGAGCATTTAGTCAAAATCAACCTTTAAGAGTATTTTGATAATTTTAAAAATGTTAGGGTTGAAATTTTAAAAAGTGATCTTTTGAAAAATAAACTAAACTCTTCAAACTTTTCAATAATTTTTGAATTATTTAATTTGAAGATAGCATAAAGGTTTAAAAGTGACATACAAAACTAGAAGACCAATTGTTCACTATTGTGGCTCTGCACATTGGCGTGTTATAAGACCATACAATAGTACCTGTGTTACAATAAATTCAAATTTTTGAAAATAGAACATCAAGGCCGCCACAATTGGTTGAGTTTTTGCATAGTTAAACATAACGAAAAATAAAGAATGGACATTTCAAATAAGGCAAATGAAGTACAAATTAAGTCTGTAAATACTTATTCAAAAGGGTTTTAAGAGTACTACAACTTTATTTCTAATAGAATTTGCTCAAAAACATTTCTATTCTCCATAAAATAAGGAAAAGTAAAATAAGGTTTAAAGTTGCAAAAATTTCTTTCAATCCTTATTAATACTAAATTCAATCTTTATCAAATCAGTTTGAAATCAATCTTGAAACTTAGCTTCTAAACATTAAATACAACTATTCTAAATTTAAATCAAGTCTCTAAACATACTTCACATCAAATTCTAAATTCAACAACAAAACCTCATTTGGACATAAAATTGAAAATTTTTACCATTGGACCGATTTTCATATAATAAAATCTTATGGTAAAATTTTTTCATCCTCAAACAACTCGTAATCAATCTCTAAAATATCATAGTTAAGTTTAAACTCAAGAGCATAACATTAATACAAAAATACTCACATTTTATATTCGAGTTAAAATAATTCCATAAATGAAAATTTGAAATTTTAGTATAATTAGAAATCTTACTCAAAACTCAACAAAAGATTTACAAGTTTATGAACATATACTGAATTAAAATTGTCCAAATGAATGCTCAAAACCCCACTAAATTGTTAGAGAGAAAAAGTAAAAAATTTTGAAAAATATAGTTGAAGAAGTGAGGAGAATACGAGAGAAGTTAAATTTGAAGGAAAATAGAAGAAAAAGGGAGAAGATTGATAGGCTTAATATAGTTGGACATGTGATAAAGAAAGAAAAATGGAGAGGAGGGAGGAAAGCTCAGTCATAATGGGAAAGAAAAGAAAAATATTTTATTTCTAAGGCATTTAGGTTATCTTAACGAAAATACCCCTATCTTCTTTTACAAATTTCAAAAATACCATTTTATTATATTAATACAATCATGAATAAATAAATAAATAAATAAATAAATAAAATCTCCAAACTCGTAAAGAAATTAATAAGCATCATCTTTCAATACACACACAAACACACACACACACACACTTAATTATAATTATATGATTTTCTTAAAATTTTAATCTTACATAATATGTAGGATTAACATTGAAATCTCTTTTTTTTTCACATAATTTATAGATTATTAAATTATGTTTAGTTAGAAGAATATAGAAGAATAAAGAGAGGAATGAGGAAAGTGAATGAGAATAAAATGTAAAGAGAGGAAAATAATATCTTTTTGTTTGGTTGATATATGAAATTGAGGAAATAAATTCAATTATATTTTGGTTGAACAAAAATTTCCTTTTATTAAATATAATAGTTTAGACATTTGATGGTTAAAAAAATTATCTTTATATTTTATTTCTAAATATAAATTAAAAAATATTATCTTTTGAATTTATCTCTTATTTTTATTTAAAATTTACAAGTTAAATTGTATATGAATTTTCATAGATAAGTTGATTTTGAATGCAATCTAAGTTTATATTCATATGTGTAAAAGTATATTTAATTTTTGATAATATTTCATAAATACCAAAAATATTACTTTTTTTCTTCTTATTTCATACGGTGGTCAAATTGTCTTTAAAAAATTAAAAATATAATTACATCAATAATTATTTTTATGTAGTAACAATTAAAATTATCAATAGATACGACTTCTTGCGTGAAGCATGATAATATTATAAAATAAAATTATAAATTAATATAAATAATAAAACATAAAAAATTTATTTATTATTAAAATGATGACAGAAATAATAATTAGTACAGTTTAATAAGATGTTATTGAATTTATAATAAAAATAAGCACTAATTGTTGTTAATTAATTGGTAAATAAAATAAACAAAAATAATATGATATCAATAATTATAAATTAATTTTTAAATTTTATATTATAATTTATAAATAATCTTATATAAATTAGATATATGATTAAAATAATTTATAATTAATTATTTTAAAATAATTAATTACCAATTATTTAAAATAAAAAAGTATGATAATATACACACACCCATACATACACCTGCATACATTTGAAGGGGTATAATCATAATTTTTGTGAAAAGTATTATTATTTCTCCAATTGGGAGA